>WOXC01008138.1:0-304371 GCA_011680675.1 Gymnobelideus leadbeateri
AAATAGATAATTTGATGAGGATTCCTTCTCTAGGTTCCAGAGAGTCTTGGGAAGAGCCAGTTACCTCTTTTCAAACAACATCCTTATAAGTGTAACCCATGTCAAAAGAACTCAGGAACTAACATCTCAAAGAGGTTTTTGATATTCGAGTTCACTGATATCAAGGTAATTATCTGAGTCCTGGCTCAGGCCTCCTTGGCTCCCAACACTGGACAAGTCACTTTACCTCTGAATTTCCTCTACAACCCTCTGAATAAATGAAGTTGCTAATCAAAAAAAAAAAAAAAAAAGAAGGCGAGTCAGGAAGTGAGGAAGGGAGAGAACTGGAACTCAAAGTTGTAAAAACAAATGTTAAAAACTTTTTACATGTAACTGGGGAAAATAAAATACTTAAAGAAAAAATAATGAAAAACAAAACAAAACAACCTTTTACCAAATAGGCACAGTCAAATAAAACAAATTCCTTAAAACATAGAGATATAGCTTATAAAGAAAAATGGTGCAAGGGTGGCTAGGTGGCGCAGTGAGTAGAGCGTCAGCCCTGGAGTCAGAAGGACCTGAGTTTGGATCCAGCCTCACATACAATGCACACACAAACAAAAAAACCTAGCCATGTGATCTTGGGCAAGTTACTTAACCCCAATTGCCCTCCAAAAAAAAAAAAAAGAAAAATGGTGCAGGAATAGCTAAGTTATATAGCATTTTATAGTTTGCAAAGTACTATACATATATTATCTCATTTAATTCTCAGAAACAACCCTGTGAGGCAATGCTATTATCGTTTCCATTTTAGAAATGAAACTGAGGCTAAGAGAGAAGTTAAGTGACTTGTCAAAAGTCACCCAACAGGAAGTTTTCAGAGGCAGTATTTGAATACAACTATCCCTGAACTTAAAAGTCTAACAATCTAGATGGCATATGTTATGGGGAACATGTGGCCCATTGTCATCATCCTCTCTGATACAGAAACTGAGTTGAAGTGGCTTTTAGTGAGTTTACAAAGAATGAGTTTATATTTTCAAACTTTCATTTATTTCTAAAGGGTGAGGGTGGGGAGGGAAGAAATTATTTTATTTACCTCTGAAGTAGTCTGTAGAACATTCAATACAAAATAATGATAACAGTGACTTTTCTCAGGACCATTTCTATATGAGCTCCACAGATTGAAAGATGAAAAGAATGGGATAAATAGAAATAGTCTACAGCCATACCACCCTAAATGCATCTGATCCCAGTTTATAGCAGAAGCTAAACTAGATTGGAACTAATTAATACTTCTGTGGGGGATTGTCTGGGAATTCTGGGTTTGGCAGTTGAAAACATACATGATATGTAGCAGATAGCGAGCTGTCCTCAGAGTCAGGAAGCCGGGGGTTCAAATCTTGTCTCAGATACATACTGGATATATGACCCTGGGCTAATTGCTTAACCTTTGAATACCCCAGACAAATCTATAAGACTTTAAGGTGTAGATTAACAGAGGGAGTTTCCTCAGTAGGAATTCTACATCCCAGTGATATCTCTTTTGGTCAAAGGACACTAAAAATGATGATGATGATGATGATTTTTTAAAAAGTGTCAAGCACTTTCCCCAACACAACCCTATAAAGATGCCTTCAATGGATCTTAGAAACTAATAGGGAAGGTGAGAGACAAACCAAGAAACAACTAAAATATGAAACAATTGCTTAGTTGTGAGTACTCTTTTTCTGCCACTTTCTATCCAGGTGACATTAAGACATATCAATATTCCTCACAGAACCTCCTTTTTTTATTGTCTATAAAATGGAAATAAAAACATTTAAACTACCTATCTCATATTGCTCTTGCAAAACTTTTGCCAAGTGGTCTTCACTGCATGGTGCTTCCTGATATACTAACTTCTTTTAATATATTCCTCCCTCACCCCCTTTTCTCTTTCCCTTGTTTCCTGTCTACTGGCCATAGATTTGTTTCTATTTATTCCTGCATATTTCTCCCAGGGGACTATGGGAAGGAGGCATGTTTTAATAAATCTCATAGATCCATGTATACCTCACATTTTGTCAGAGAAATCTGCTACGGGGGGATGGTGCCCTGAACAGCATTCTCCATTCATTTTAAGCCCAGCCTGAATACATGTAATTATTGAAAAGCAGCCACCAGGACTCATGTTGGAAGTCAAGTTGAGTAGCCTCCTTTTAGCTCAGCCATTAATGCTGGTGAGTGCTACTACAACTATATCGATGCTGATTAGACATCTTAAGCATTAAATGAAAATGTGTATTCCAGCATCCTCTGAAGTGGATTGTACAGAGCTCTTTCCCTGATTGCTTTGGTGATGATGGGAGAGAAAGCTTTGGGGGATGAGAGGAACTTACTCTAAAACATCTTCGGAAAGAAAAGAATTAATAAATGGAGCACATCCAGACAAGGACAACCAGAATGGTAAGGGAATGAATGAATGAATAAATGAAATTATATTTTTAAAAAGCATTAATAAACCATTTACCATGTGCTAAATGCTGGAGATACAACTAGAAAAAGTTAGACAGTCCCCGCTCTCAAAGTGCTCTCACAAAATGGAAAGAGAAGTTCGGCTTCAGGGGAGATGGAAAATCCCAAATGTCATAAAGGTACAATGGTAGGGCTGACAGAAAGGTCTAGATGTCCTCCTGTTACTTTAGCAGTTAAAATGATGATGCTTCGGGACTGCAAAACATAGAGACAGGGCAGATAGTAAAGCCTGGAAGAACTTAGGAGGTAGTGGCAGAGTAGGTAACAAGACCTTTTGATCTCCCAGTTTCTCAGAAAGAATAGATCCACTGGCTTACATCTTGTTCAGATCCTGTGAGCTGTTAAGCAGCCAAAGAAAGGGGGTAAGACATCCCAGATGGGGTGCTTGGGTGCCTGTGCTTGAACCCCAGTTTCAAAATCACATTTCTCTCTAGCCTCAAATTTCCCTAACCTTAAAACACTGTCTCAGGAACTTTCTCTCCATCTCAAGGGCAGCATGCTGCAGCAAAATACTTATCTCTTCCTGACACAGTAGCCAGCTGTACCTGTACACTTTAGTAGTTTGAACCAGTAGTTTGAACTAGCTGAACTGTCTGTGTATTGGGTCATAAAGATATTTACTACTCACTGATCTATCATATGTATCCTAGACTTAGTCATATGTATACTCCCTTAAGTTTATCTTGTGTAACAAAACATTGATGGGGGCAGCCTGGGTATTTCTCAGTCAGCCCTGACCACTAGTTGACTTGGTGATGTTTCAGGCCTAAAAACACACCACCCAGTAGCTCCACCACCACCTTGGGCTATTTCCCAGTGAACTCTGGGTAAAATACCTGCAGAGTAGATATTAAAAGTGCACGTTCCTTTAATAACTGAGCACTCCTTAACCACTTCCTAATCCCATCTTGATTCAGCTAGTGGAGAGCCAATGCAATATTTATAGTGCCTATGATTATAATGAAGATCACTACTATAAGGATCGTGTAATGTTCATTCGCAAAATATACCAAGAACTGAAGCATTTATTTAGACACCAGAAAACTGAATCCCAAAACCAATAAGCTGATTCTATCATAGTACGAAAGATATTAAGGAGCCATAATAACGCTGAGAGCCACAGCATCCTTCAGCCTTCCCACAAATCAATACAAGATCAATATCTGCTCACCAGCCTATCTGACTCCTTGCCTAAGTGTCCTCTCCCCCCTACCATCTTGCTAGCTCTGACTACCAGCTTTCTGTGACCTCTGCTTCCCTTCAGCAAACTCTTCCCACCACAGGTTCCATGTGACTACATTCAGCCTATTAGGGGGCAGAGTTTACTTTCAAAGCAGGGGAGGTCTTCAAACTCCACCCCCCTCTCCATAGTGTAACAATAAATCTTTCCTGCCTTGACTTAAAGAATGCTTGAGTCTGTGAATTCATTCCAGATGGCTTTTTGGGGTTCCTGGAGACTCTGAACCTCACCACCCCCACTGGTGATATTCTTCTTGGCTATTCATCCCAACTAGTTCCTTATATTACCCAGTGTTGGAGGAGAGAGTGAAATGAGAAGCAGTGGTGGAAGTAGAAGTGGTGGGGAGAGGGATTGGTAGTGGTGACTTCAGTTCTAGGAACTGGAGCTTATTCCATGTAAGAATCAATCAAATTGCATCAATCAAAGAAATTGGGAAGACTTAGAAGAGAATGGGCATATGAGTGTGCATGTGCATGTGCTTGTTTGTTCTAAGAGGTCAGAATCAATAGTAACACAAATACAAAAATAAAGAGTCCCTGGCCCCCAAAATTTATATTCTAATGTGGGGTGGGGGGAGCAACATAAATAAGGGAGTGATAGTCTAAATGATATATAGTTTGGAAGGTTACAAGAATTGTTAGTAAAGTCATAGAAGAATAGATTAACAACATTCTTTCTGATAGGAAAGGATCGATTTTATTATGGTTCCAGAAAAAAAGAAAGTTTCATAAGGGTCGGGGGAAGGTATATGCTCATGGTTACAAGCAAGAAGATGGTCAGTGAGTAAAGTAGAAACATAGCTTGAACCCACTTAAATGAATTCTAACCATTGAAGGATGGTATCTCTAAGACATTGCATATAGCAGTAGAAAACGTGGCCAGAGATTAAAAGTGAAAAAGGAAGCAAAACACAAAAATAAACTGGCTAACAACAAAAACTCTTCCAAACAATTATTTATATAAAAAAATGGAATAGTTTAGAGAGCTAGCTATGTCATGGTGTAATGCTAAAGTTCTTCAAAAGGATGACCATTTCTTAAGAATGTTTCTGAGGGGATGCCTAGTTATCCCCTAGGTTGGATTAAATGGCTTTTGAGGTCCCTTTCCATTAGGAGATTCTAGGATACTGGTGAGGATGCTAATGTCTTCATCAATTTGAGAGGTAAAAGTTGGTATTTTATAAACATTTTGGTGGTGCTCATTAAGTTGAGGTTAGCAAAATGGAAAAAAAAAGATCTGGTTTGAAATTTTAAAAGATTTGAACCAATCTAAGTCCTGGCTTGTTAGCCATGAAGCTGTACCCATAATTTTTCATCTCCAACCCTCAGTTTCTTCAGTTGTCAAATAAATATATATGCACAACCTGCCTCAGTAGATTGTTGTGAGAAAGTGCTTTGTAAACCACAAAGCACTATAGAAATGTCTAGTATAGGGGGGCTTAATAATCATAGTAGATAATATTTGTATAGAACCTTAAGATTTGCAAAGGGTTTTACATATATGGAATCATAGATTCATAGATGAAATAGACCTTAGAGGTCATTATGTCTAACCTTTCTTTCACACCCTCCACCACCACCTGCCAACTATTTTAGACTGAGAAGCTGAAGGTCAGAAAAGTCAAGTGACTTGTTCAGAGTCATATGACCAGTGTAAGTCAGCACAGGGATATCAAAAGAGTATAATAGGTTCCAAATCCAGTATTGACCTCATTTGATGTCATCTGTGTATATGGGCACCATTCCAAGATGTAGCCAATCCTATCAACCATGTCACATGAAGAATGACCCAAGGAAGAGGCACTTGTTCGGCCTGTGGCCCAGATCTTGGGGAAAAAAAAAATGAATGAACAACAACAAAATGGTAGACTGAATACAAAGAGGAATAAGCTGTGTGGGCCAAGTCAATTCAAGAAAAATGTCATTCAAGAAAAGACCTTATGATCATAAATTTTGAGCTTGTAGGTTACTTAGAAGTCATGAATCCAACCCCTTCCTTTCATAGATGAAAGAACAACCCAAAGCAGATAATGATTTGATGAATGTACTATAGGTAGTGAGGAGAAGCAGGATTCAGACCCAGGCCTTTTAATTCCAGAGTCACTGTTCTTTAAGCTATATCATGCTGCTTGGAATTAAGGATTCACAAAACAGGTTTCTTTTCCTGGCTACCTGCTGCCTGAAGCTATGAGGCCTCTAGGGAACTAACTAGTCTATGATATAATTATGAAGTTTGAGAACCATCCCATTATATATTGGGTCAATACTCTGGGTAGCATTCTGAATGCTTCTATCCTGAAATATCTGTCCCTTCATCTCTGGTCTCTCTGCCACTACATCCCTCATTACTGCCTGCCTGGACAATTACATTAGCCTTCTAATGATTCTTCCTGCCATGATTTGTTCTTTTCTCCAAATCATGCTTTATGCAACTGCCAAACTATTTTTTTTCTTATGCACAGATATATTCTCCATTGACAACTCTTCAGTGGTACCTTATTATTTATTGAGCAAAATTCCAATTCTTTGCCCTAGCATTCAAGGCTATGAAAATTACTCTCTTGGATTCCTCCTACCTGACTGACCACTCCTACTCAATCTCTTTTTGGTGGTTCCTCTTCCATATTCCTTTTCTATTCTTTTTTCTGTCTTTTCTAACTTGGTAACTACATCTACCCTCATAGGTTTAATTATCATCTCTATGCAGATAACTCCCAAATCTATACATTTTTCCATATTATCTTTACTGAAATCTAGTTCTATAGCACCAACTGCCTATTGGATATTTAAGACTATATTTCCCATCGTTATTTCAAACTAAACGTGTCCAAAACTGACTCACTTTCCCCCCTCAGACCTTCCGATTTTCCAAATTTTCCTTTTCCCCCTTTTAGATTGCAGTACTATGCTAGGTTTACAATCTTGGCTTCATCCTTGACTCCTCAATTGCCCTCATTCCAAATATCCAGGCTCTCATGAAGCCACAAAGTTATGTTCCTTTTACCTTCATAATATCACTTGCATCCATTTCCTACTCTCTAATAGCCATCAGCCTAGTTCAGGTACATCCTTGACCCCTTTCAACAAGTGGCTGGTGTCTTATAATAGAAGAATGAGTCAGGCACTCTGCAAGGTGTTGGAGATTTAAAAAAAAAAAAAGTACAATGAATAAAACAATCCCTACTCACAAGGAATTTACTTTCTAATGGAGCAGACAGGAAATATATATACATAAGTATATAGAGAATAAATATAAAGAGAATAAATACAAAGCATTTAAATAAAAGGTAGTTTTGGAGGGAAGGAATAGAAGCTGGGACCAGTAAGGTCTCTGTGTATGAAGTGTTGCTGGAGTCATGTCCTGAAAAAGAGAGCTTTTATGGAGCAGATTTAAAGCATATGCACTGTATCCTGGATGCATGTCCCTTCCATTCTCTGAATGTTCTTTCTTCAAGTTGGCTAAGTAAGCTTCCTTTTGTTTTCTCTTAAGGAAACTTTGCATATCTCACTTCCATCCAGTTTTAGACTTAAACTGCCTTGGGACTGGCCTGAAGAAGACCCAGCCCATTATTCCCTAAATCTCATTCATGTCTTAAAAGTCCAACTCAAGGGGTGGCTAGGTGGTGCAGTGAGTAGAGCATCTGCCCTGGAGTCAGAAGGACCGGAGTTCAGATCCGACCTCAGACACTTAATGCACACACAAACAAAAACCTAGCTGTGTGACCTTGGGCAAGTTACTTAACCCCAATTGCCCTCCAAAAGGCAAAAAGTTAAAAAAAAAAAAGAAAGAAAAGTCCGACTCAAATGCCACATACTTCATGAACTTATTTCAGTGCAAATAAACAGGTGCTAAGAATCTATGATATACCAGTACTATGATAGTCACTGAGGTACAATCCCCTCCCTTCCTTATTGCCTGCTATTAAGATGTTTATATTCTACAAGAAACCTCTGATCCCCTTGTGGACATTTTCCACTTCAGATCTCACATAGCACTCCCCTACCACCTGGTTAATAGTGGCAGGAATCATATCTTCTCTAAGCATCCATTATATTTCCCCTAACACCTAATAAAGGGTTATTCAAAGCAACCAGCACACTAACTAGGCACTTAATAAGTATTTGTTCATTTTAATTATATAATATGTAATTATTTCCTTGTAACTTCATGCCTACTTTGTTAACAAACACATTCAGAAGCTCAGCTTAGCTTGGGGATGTAGACATTTAGTGGACTCGGGGTTCTCCACATATAAGATCTGTCATAATGATCTAGATTCCCATGAAATAATAACAAGTTAGGACAGTCAGGATTGGAAGTGACATGGGGGGTAGATTTGGTATCTGTAAGCCTTAGATGGCAAATATAGGCAATACTAAACATAAGAGCTCAGCCTCTGTAAGACTCATAACCCTACCTAATACCCCAAAGAGACCCCACAAGTTACTTCCATCTTGCCATCTACTCTGTCACTGAACCCTCTAGACCACTACCAAGGGATACCATTTCCTATGAGATTTAATCTGCTCAGCTCTGGAACTCCCACCATGGGGGCCCCCTATCCTGATAAATGAAAGTATGAATACAAACTCACATGACCAGATGACCCATTAAAAGTCTGTACCCAACATTCTCAGCATTCCACCCTAGCCAACTTCTTGGCATCTCTTAGGTCTGCCAATATGTGTGTCTATCTCTCTGGCCCACTTTTTACCTCTTCTTCTGGGAACCATAATCAAATTAATACTACCATTGCTAACAGAAAAGGATATGTTGCTAAATCTACTGCCCTTTCGACCCACATGTCATCTCAGTGATTTTCCAATTGAAAACACAATCCCCTGGTAACCATTCCCCTATGAATTGCCTCCCTATATTTAAACATAAACTCATCAAGGGAGGGACTCTCTTTTATATTTGTATACCTAGTTCTCAGTGTTTGACATATAGCAAGTGTTTAGGAAATGTTTTGTCATGAATTAGTTTCTTCCTTCCTTCATTCTCTCACTCACTTGTAGAGGTCTGAGAAAAGTGATTTTTAGTTTGTTCTTACTAGTCTGACAGGATTTTAATCAAAGAAGCAGTGAGCATGATAGAAGTGGTAAAATTGTGACTAACTGGTTGGTTTGAGTCAGGAAATTGCAGGGGAATTAATGTTTACAATAGTTATTCCAATAATAATATGTGAAATTTAGGTAGCACTTTAAAGTTTACAATACATCTTATATTGTTGTTATTCAGTCATGCCTGATGCTATGTGACACCAAGAACAAGTCCATGGGGTTTTCTTGGAAAAGATATTTGAGTGGTGTATCATTTCCTTCTCCAGTATATCCCTATTTTACAGATAAGGAATTGAGGCAAGTAGGAGTTAAGTGACTTGTCCAGGGTCACACTGCTAGTCATTATTTGAGGATTTGAAATTCACATTTTCCTGGCCTCCAGGCTCTATCCACTGGCTGTCCCAATGCTTTATATACATTATGGTTTACCATTGTTGGAGAAGTGGATTGGGTTATCTCAGGGACATTTAAGGAAAAAGAAAGACTGTTTATTAGTCTTAGTAAGTTTAACTAAGCTGGCCAAGTTTTGTGGATTTCAGGGGTTTAGGTTATGCACAAATTGAATCCAAGTCAGCCCTTGGAATTTTGAATAGCCTGAGTTTTTGGAAGAGAAATTCCCAACTTGGGTATGTTTTTATCTCTTTTCCAGTGAATTAGCCCTCTAGGAATCCTCCAGCAGAGTGAGTATGTATTTGCACAGCCTTTCTGAGGGGTGTCTAATGTTTTATAGTAGAAGGACTTGATTGTAAGAAGTAGACCTTATGGTCTGAGGCGATAGTTCTAATGTTCTGTTTGTATCTAGGCTCCACTTCCATCACACTAAGGTATATTTGGGAGTCTAGATAGAAAGGGGCCTGGGATTCAGCTAGTAAACTTTGAAGAACGGACAGGTGCCAGTCTGGCTGTTTACTTCTGAGTTCAAGCTTGGCAACATATGAAGAGCTCATAGTCATTGGGCCATAAGGTGGGGAGTGGGGAGTCCTGTAAATTCATAGGTATAGAGGATACACCAGAACTCTCATCGCCAATGCAGATCAGATACTGTACTGGCTACATCTTACTGTCTTTTGGAGTTGCCTGGAGTACTAAGCAGTTGGGCAATTTGTCCAAGGTCATAGGGCAGGTTTGTGTCTGGGGGAAAAACTTGAAGGTTGAGCTTCCTGACTTCTTAGCAGAGGCCAGCACTTCCTTGTCTAAACCAAACTGCCTCTGGTGACAGGTGAGTAGGTTTTACTATTCTGTGTCTTCATTTCTTCTGGATTCTGATTCTTGTACTAAATTGTGGCATGGCTATCATCTGTCTTGATGGAGGGAGGAACCATACTGATGAAATCATATATATTTTTAAGTATTAAATATTTAATATATTAACAAATGGGCTTTAGACATTATTAAGGATGACATTTCCAAACCCCTTACCTTTCTTAGAGGTCTTGCTTATCTGGATGTTCTCTTGTATGTCAATGGTCATCTTAAACGGTGGCCTTGATAACATGGAGTAGGGGAATGATCACTACCAGGAATTAGGAGAACTGAATTTATAGCCAACTCTACCATTTATCATGTGACCTTGGACAAGTTACCTGATCTCTCTAGAACATTGTATTCAACTGCAAAATGAGGGATCTGAATTAAGTGATCTCTAAGTCTCCAATCTCTAAAACTGTCCATTAGGTTTCTCCTCCTTTCTGCGCCACCCCGCCCCCAACCTGGAAAAAATGGTCTGATGAGTAAACAGAAGCCCAGAGAGTTGAAATGACAAGTTCTGAATCACAAAGCTAGTTAGTTGCAGAGCCAGAACTAGAAACCAAGTTTCCCGACTTCTCATCTGGCTGTATTTTTTTCACCCCCAGTAAAGCCTGTTGCCAACTGGTTTCTCTTGGAGAGGTGCTAGGAAGGACAAGTTATTACCCCAGCTCTCATTATTCAAACCAAATAATGATGTTCCTTCCACTCCTGACAACCTGAGCCAGATTAGAACTGGCAGCCCCAGGAGGAGAAAGCCTTTAACTCAGTAGCAGTCCCTTAATCCAACCTGCTTTTCACCTTTCCCCAGCAGGGCCTTCCTGAGGGGAAGTGAGGCTCCTTTATTACCTTAGCAAGTAAACAGATGTTGAAAGTGGACTGATGGAAGGCCTGCCACAGACTGTGGGATTTTTTTTAAAAAGCAAAAAACAACAAAACGGCAATGAAGGGTTTCTGATCAGGGGAGGGCATAAAGGGAACAGAGAGACAAAGGGAGGACAAAATTGGTAAAAGAAGAGCTGAGCCAGGCCCTAGGAGTGAGAAGAAAGTGGAGAACAGGGCCAGACAGTCAATGCTCATTAATTGGATGGCATGCACAGCACATCCTCAGCAAGCAAGGGAGTGAAATCCATGGGGCTCATGCTCAATTGGCCTGATTTTACATCCAATCAAATGCATGGCATTAAACATGATCTATTTTAAATGTATTACAGTTAAATTATTTAATTCCAAATTTAGCTGGTGCCACAGGCACCGGAGCAGTGGCAAGAAGAATGAATGGAATTATTTCTTTGGAAAACGGTTTAATTTTTAATTACAAAATGGGGAGCTTTGGGGGAAAGAAATGATTGGCCCATGAAGTACTTGCTCCCAGAACCATGTGGAGAGATGGCAGGCATGTGAACTTGTTTAATGACACTGTCCTGCTGAATATCCAGCAACTCTGAGAATTGGCAGGGTTTGGGAGCAGGTGATCACAATAAATAATAATAATAACTCATCTTTATGTAGTGAATTTTTCCAACAAGCTTGAGATCATTACAGAAACCATCTAAAGCATTCATGCTGGGAGACATACATACATGTATTATGTGTATACACATTTATGTGTGTATATGCTTATATAATGGATATGTGTGTGTATGTGTGTATATATATATATGTGTGTATGTGAGTATATAGTGTTTATACAAATATAATTGTCTCTATATATTTCCCTCATTGTATAAAAAGAAAAACTGGGGCGGCTAGGTGGCGCAGTGAGTAGAGTGCCGGCCCTGGAGTCAGAAGGACCTGAGTTCAGATCCGGCCTCAGACACTTAACACAAACAAACAAACAAACAAACAAAAAAAAAAACCTAGCCATGTGACCTTGGGCAAGTTACTTAACCCCAAAATGCCCTCCAAAAAGCAAAAAAGTAAAAAGAAAAACTTAGTTCCTAAACAATCAATTCATTTTGATTCAACTAAATATACTTCCTGCCTACATGTGATATGTTCAGTCTTATTCTTGGCTCTGAAGAAGATAAAAGGTTAGAGCATAGGCTGTCTCTATCCTCATGGAGCTCAAAGTTCAGTAGTAAAAGAAGATAGATAGATAGATAGATAGATAGATAGATAGATAGATAGATAGATATACAGATAGATATAGACATAGCTATTGTGGGTATATACACATATTTATAGTATATTTCATACATAAGTATGTTTTTATGTGTGTGTATATATATGTGAATATATATTATTTTATTCCACTAATATGTATTAATTACTTGCTGTGAACTGTGTGTTCAGAGCCCTTTGCTACATGCTAGCAAATATAAAATGTACTGATGACACAATGCCACACACTCAAAATGTTTGAAGTGTGGTTGGGTTGGAGGAAGAGGGACAATACACAAATTACTATAATAGAGAAAGGGGAGTTGAAAAGGGAGGGGGAGAAAGGAGAGAGAGAGAGACAGGGAGAGACAGAGAAATGGAGACAGAGACTGAAAGAAGGAGGAGCAAAAAAAGAAAGTCCATAGGAAAGACACAAAATGCTGAGAAAAAAAGAAGATCATTTCAACTGTTGTGGATTAAGGACGACTTTGGGAAGGAGGCTTCAGTTGGACTGGGAATTTTTAAGGATGAGTAGGAATTTACTAGGCCCGAAATGATGTATGACATAGGGAAGTATAACAGGAGTAGAAAAAGAGAAAGAAAACAAAGGCATAGGGAAAGAAAAAAAAAAGGAGGTATGAGTATGTGGATAAATGTGTGGTCACTTCTGGCTAGAGTATGCTGTAAAGAGTATAGTGTTAGAAAAGGAAAATGGTGCCAAACCCTGGAGGAGCATTTGGGCTTTATCACCTAGGACAGAGGTCTCCAAAGTCGTGGATCTGTGGGTCCCTGAAATGACCGTTAAGAAGCTATGGCTTGACCCCAAGAAGGATGTGACCAACCAATTAGAGGACAGAAATAACATTTCCATCCCAAGCCCACTCCACAGATAATCCTGAGCTTTAATACCTCCTTTAATACCTCCCTTCTTTACACTTTAATACCCCCTTTAATACCTCCCTTCTTTACACCTCCCACTGCTGTCTTTCCAAGGGGGTACCAGGCATATACTCCTCATGGAAGTTAAAATTTAACTACATGGAGAAAATATACCCCAATTATCTATATCTGCCACAGGTGCCCCTCAGAAGCCACTGTGTGGCAAGGCTAGTGAGGGAATATTTTGCATTTTTCAGTAGGAAAAAGGGAGTGTCACAGGATAAACAGACACAGATGAGTTGTGATTACATTATCTTCCCCCTACCCTTTATCCAGATTTCCCTATTGAAGGTACAGACATCTTTCCAATATTACAGATTCTCAACCTCTTCATTATCCATAACTCCTCACTCAGCTGAAACTGCTTTCTTTGAAGTTACCAGTGATCTTTTCAACTGCAAATCTAATGATCTTTTTCTGTCCTCATCCTGCTAGACCTCTCTGCAGCAGATGACATTGTTGACTATTCTTTCTTCCAAGATACTTCCAAAGGACCTCTTTGGGTTGTTATGAAACTCTTCTCTCTGGGGTCTCCTCCCACCTACATGATGAACTGTTCTTTCTCAGTCTCTTTGCTGGATCTTCATTATATTCCTTAGTTACAGGTATAGCCCTAAAGTGTTGTCCTGGGCTTTCTCCCTGTGCACTCTTTCATTTTGTGAGTCCATATGCTCCCATGAGTTTGAATATTATTTTTATAAAGATACTTCCCAGATCTATATATCCAGAACTAATCTAACCCATAAGTTCCAGTCCTACATCATTAATGGCCTTATTAAACATCTCTAACTTGGTGTCTGATAGGTCAAACTCAACATATTGAAAACAGAATTCATTATTTATTTACCCTCCACCCCCAAGCCCACTTCTTTCCTGAACTTCATTATCTTTGCTGAAGTCATTACCATTTTCCCAGTCCTCTAGGTTCATAATCTTGGCATTATCTTGTACCCCTTGCTTTCCTCCAGCCCACATAGCCAATTAGTTACTTAATCACACCATTTCCACCTCTAAAACATGTCTCCTATAAGTCCTCTTCACTCTATTCACACAATCACAGTCATGGTTCAGGCCATCATCATCACCTCTCACTTGAACTACTGTCATAGCCCTAATTGGTCTCCCTGTTTCAAGTCTCTCTGCTCTCTGATACATCCTCCACATAGCTGCCAAAGTGATTTCCCTAGAGTACAAGTCCAACTACATCAATTCCCTTCTCAATAAACTCCAATGGCTCCCAGTTGACTCTGAGACCAAATATTATTTCATTTTTATTTCAAACTTTTTTACTTTCTATTTTTGGTTTAGTTTTAAAATGTATGCTATTATGGTATAATGGCAAGTGTGGTATAATTAATGGCATAATTAATAAATAAATCTGTACACGTATAATAGGGATTTATGCTCCACTTTTTTTTCTGATGGTGCAGGATTTAAAAAAAAGTTTGAAGACATTTGTTCTAGGAAATAGAAGTTTTGGTCAGAGGAGGAACATGGTAAGACCTGTGCATAAGGAAGATTATCTGGTGTGAACAGGGGATTGGAGGGGGAGTGAGAGAAGTGAGAGAGACTAGGAAAACTTTGTAGATCTGCTCAGGGAATTACATGTTCCCTATGCCCTTTACTCCTGGCTTTAAATGAGGCACAACCTCTGGAAGCAGAGATAACACTTTCGGGCCACTGAATACTACTTAGTATTCTGAGGCAAAAGCTCCCTATGTCTCAGACAGCTGAAGGGTGGACAAAAATCAATATCTTAGGCATAGGCAGTGTGGTCAAGTAGAAAGAATATAAGGAAACTGAAATTCTTGTCTGGGTGCTACCACCTTGCGGTGGGACTTTAGGCAAATGATGGCAATAATATACTCAGTTTTTCAGTACTAGATAGATCATGGAGCTAGACAGAAATATGTATCCTCAGTGTGGACCGTGCATAAATCATGTCACTACTTTGAGGCTCAGTTTCCTAAATGTGAGATGGAACCAAGAGCACTTATGCTACTTACCTCACAGGATGTGTTTAGCTAAGTGCTAGATCATTGTGAATCATTATAAATTGAGGAACCAGTTACTCTGAAATTCCTTTGAGGAAGCCCACACTGAAATTAGAAAAAAAAAATATGGGTGATGTCTGTCACTTTACACTGTCCCACTGTATTTCCATAAAATCCATGCCAAAAAATGCTAAAAACATAACAATAATGTAACTTTAAAATATTTAAGCCAGTTAAATTTTAGCTTTTTCATATGAGCAAAATAAACGAAAAACTTAGTGGATTGTGTTCGGCTTAAGGTCAGAATGACCTGAGTTCAAATCCTGCTGTAAGTGTGTAAGTGACTTAGCTTCTCATGGTCTCAGTTTCGTCATCTGTAAAATGGTAATAATAAGAATACCTATTTTACTGGGTTATTTTAAGTATTAAATGAAATAATATATGTGGGCACTTTACAAAATTTGAAGCCTTACATATGCATGGTAGGTGTTATGAGACAGCTGTTAGGACAGTAGATAGAGCTCTGGGCTCTTGAGTTCGGGAAGACCTGAGTTCAGATCAGACCTCAGATACCTATTAGCCATATGAACCTAGGCCAGTCACTTAACATCTGCCTTAGTTTCCTCAACTTTAAATGAGGATAATAACAGCACCTACCACTTAGTGTTATTATGAGGATCCAAATGATATAACATTTATAAAAATAATGAAAAAATATTTAGTATAGTGCCCAGAATATAATACATGCTATATAAATTTATATTCACTCTCCCTTATCTTCTAAATTTGGAGTCATGGAACACAAATTTAAATGCTGATTCTTTTACTTACTGCTTGTGTCACACTGACAAATCTCTCCACCTCTCTCTGCCTCAATTTTTTCATACATAAAATGAAGAGGCTGGACTACAGAACCTCTAAGCTTTATGGAGCTCCAGAGTCATGACCCTTTGATTGTTAAAATGTCATAGTTAGATAGTACAGGGACGTTGAAGACCATTGAAAAAAGTCAGACCTATACTAGTGAAATACTTATTTTAGAGATAGAAAAAAAAATATTTGAGGCCCATATATGTCAAATGACTTGTCCCAGAGTCACAAAATGTTAGTGGAGAGCAGAAGATCCCATGTGTCATGTGGAACTCCTTCTTCACCAAGAAAGGCTTGCCTTTAATTTTCAATAATTTATATCCATGAAATGAAAAGTTTATTGGAGAAAAGGATGTGGGTTTGAATCTCAGCTCTGTTATTTGTTACCTGAATGACATTGGTCAAGGTCTTTCCCTACTCTAGACCTCAGATTCTTCATCTATAAAATAAGGTGAATTATAGAATTCCATAGGACCATAGATTGAAAGTTAGAAAGGACCTTGGAGGCCATCTAGTGCAAACTCTTCATTTCGTAGATATTTAGTAACTTGTCAAAAGTCACATAGATAAAAGTGGCAGGTGTTAGAGTCTGGACTTCAAGATGCTTCTGCTCCCCTCCTCCAAAGCTGTAGCTTAAACTTCAGTGAATGTTCTCTAAAAAGGAACAGTTTTTCTATTCTCATCAGGGAATAGAATGAACCAGTCTTTAAAAAAAATCTTTTTTGAAAACATCAAAATCCAAATTTCTCTGAGTCTGTCTCTTCCTCCTCCCCTCCCCTCTCTGTCTCCCTCTTTCTGTCTGTCTCTCACCCCTCTCTCTTTTTTTCGAGATTTCTCACCATTACAAACAACTCTAAATTGGAATGCTGTT
Source organism: Gymnobelideus leadbeateri (assembly GCA_011680675.1). Taxonomy (NCBI): domain Eukaryota; kingdom Metazoa; phylum Chordata; class Mammalia; order Diprotodontia; family Petauridae; genus Gymnobelideus; species Gymnobelideus leadbeateri. Next base: position 16,822 of record WOXC01008138.1, read on the forward strand.
GAGATTTCTAGCATCCAACTCATCGATTGTAGCTGAAGCAACAGTTCTTGTTTCAGCAGATTGACGATCTCCAGCTGTTCTGGGGCCTCTTTACTGATCTACCTTAGATCAATTTAGAATGAATAAAAAAATAAATAAACCCTCAGGATTTTTTTTTTAAAGCTGCAGATACTTGATAAAAAGCAAATAAACCATCCTTTCTCTTTTTTTGTTTTCTTCAGAACTGACCTTGAGCAAAATAATAGGGTAGATTGTAGAGTGCTCTGAAAAATCCCTCCCCCTGCTCCGTTTGGCTCACACATGTCCCATTGAAGCTTGCTCTCCTTGCCTAGAACCCAGAGTGATCATTCTGGCTGCCACAGTCTCTAGGGCCCCCTCACATACTAATAGCTTTAATATAAATAACACCTTCCAGTTTAGAATGTCCTTTCTTCCCCAAACCCCTAGGGTATTAGGCAGTGGCATTTTACAGATAGATAAGGAAGCTAAAGTTCTCTGAGTTTGGAAGACTTGTAAACAGTCATGTAGTTAATAACCATCAAAGCTAAGTTTCATAAGGATCAGATTTAGACTGATCATCTAGGATATTTTAAAGATGAAGAAATAGATCTACAGATGTTAAATGACTTATTCATGGTCACACAGTGAGAATTAGAGGTAAAATTTGAACCTAGGTCTTTTGACTAAAAATCTAAGATTCTTTTCTCCAAGTCCACCATTTCCCCACACTCACACAGTGAAGTTATTTTATGCTCTGTATTTCCACACCCTAAGCAGGTTGTAATATACAAGCAAACAAACAAAAAAAATTTAGATGATTTCCGATGACCCCCTTGGCCTGTGTTCAAATATCATATCTGATACTTAATAGCTGTATCACCTTGAACAAATCACTAAACACTCTTGAACCTTAATTTCTTCATATGTTAAGTGAAGGATTTGATCTAGAGAATGACCTTTAATGTCTCTTCCAGTTCTACACCTAAAATGTTATGATCTTAAGAATAAAATGAAAGCTCATCAGCCTGGGATTCAAGACTTTCAACTATTTTCCATTACAGACTTTTCTCCCACTATAACATTGCAAATGTGACATGTACCAGTTGATAAATATTTGTTAATTTTTTTTTTTTACTATTTTATTTAGTGCCTCTACTGCATAAGGCCCCATACTATTTGTTTCAGATACAAAGAAGTTTGATAATTGGAGATCATTGCCCTTCACAACCGGTCCTATTCCTACCTTTCCAACCTTTTTTTTTTTTTTTTACATCTTATTTCCATCTGTAATAAATGAAAAACACAAGAGAAAGAGATTTGGGGAAATTAATAATCAATTTATTAATTAGGCTAGGAAATAATCAATAAGTTGATAGTCAGTATTCTCTCTTGGTAACTAAAGACCCCACTATGGAGATCTTTGAATGCTTAAATACCTTTAGAAAAGGGGGTATCTGGTAGGTAAAAATCAACCCTGATGGGTGAACAGTTAATGAGGCTTAGACTAAATGTCTTCAGCTCTTCCGGTTGAGAAAGTGATTTGATCATGAGAATCAGAAGCCTCCAGCAATTTGGACAAAGAAATTTATCTCCATCCAGACCCCTCTGGTTGGTTTTCTCCTTCATAAGCAGGGTCCCCCTGCACTCTAATAGAAGAGTACAATGATGAGGCCTCAATGCTTTGGCTCTGGAATGCACCTTAATTAAATTCTGTTTACACTGTAAACAAAAGTAAGGTCCCTTTGTTGGGTGGGGTCCTGCCCAAGACTGAGGAGAAAATTCCCAGAGGATTAAGACAATCTTAGCTATCAGTCTTTTCCTTCTGAAACTGGTTCAATGATTTATAAGGGTTAGTCCCCAAATGAGGAAATAAAGTGGGGAAAAACTCTCTATCCTAATTTAATAATTGATTATTAATATAATAGAGAAATAATCATTTCCCTCACCTCCATATACTCTACCATCCAGTGACACTGACTTTCTGGCTCTGTCTCACACAAACTACTCCATCTCTTAACTGTGCATTTCATTGGTTGGAATTCTCATCTTCCTTGTTTCCCTGACTTCTTTCAAGTCTCAGCTAGCATTTCACCTTTGACACAAAGTCTTTCCCAACTTCTCTTCTGGCTAATTCATGTTCCACGAATTTATCTCTCCTTCTAATGAAACTATGAGATGGGCTTAGCCTTTTATTTATTTATTTTGCTTTTAAATCACACTGTGGATTCGTTTTGAGCTTGTAGGGCTGTTTTATTGTTGTTTTTTAATTTTTCTTACAACTCTTGCCTAGTTGTTTAGGGTTAGCTAGTTCAAAGGTCTATCTTTACTCAAACTTTTGTTTGGCTGCTAAAAGCAGTTTCAAGTGGTGCTTTCAGCTGAGGCCCTCCCAGCAAAAGGATTAACTTTCCATGATGTATGTTCTGTTGCTTTCCAAGCAGGCAGATCACTCTTCAAAGAAACCACATAAGAGGTTAAATAGTTCATTATGTACTTCATGGGGAGTATTTGTGTGTTTTATTTTAAACTTCTTATTTGTATGTCTGTAATTTGTGAATTTATTAGCATAGAGAACTCCCAAGTGTCAAAAAGTTCTTCACGATAATAGAGAAGAAAACTTGTCTGTAACTTAATGTTTGAGAGAGTTGAATAGGGCATGGAAAAGTTATATAACCTAGCTAGTAAATATTAAAAGTGAAATTTGAACCCAGGTCTTTCTGACTCCAAGATCTTGATTGTTCTTTTAAAATTCAGCTTAGTCAGTCACTATGACATTAAAAATAAATGGTGCCCTATCTTCTTACTCAATTACTTCTCATACCCCACTCATGCCTACTTCCCTTCCACCAAACCCTACTTATTCACCAAAATTCTGAACCTGACTTCCCATGCTCTCTGTGAAAGTAAAGTCTTGAGAATGAGAAATAGAAAAATGAAGGCTCTTATAATGATGATATAAATAATGATAATGGCAACAATTAACATTTATATACTGCTTGCTATATGCTAGGCACTATGCTAAGAGCTTTTACAATTCTTATTCCATTTGATCCTCACAATGACCCTAAGAAATAGGTGCTATTATTATCCCCATTTTGCAGGTGAGGAAACTGAGGCAATCAGGAATTAAGTGACTTGCAGAATCACAGAACTACCTAGTGTCTTGTGCTAGATTTGAAATTCAAGCCTTCCTGACTCCAGGCCTGGTGCTTTATCCACTGCACCACCTAGCTGTCCCCAAGAACATACAACATAAAATATCAGAGCTGCAAGTGACTTGCAATATAAAATGTTAGAAGACAGAATGTTAGCTCTGGAAGGGAATTCAGAACATAGAATGCTGCAACATAGAATGCCAGAGCTAAAGAAATTTTAAGGAAATCATATATTGATGTCAAGTTACCTACTGACTTGACTGTAATGGATATGGAAAGAAATAAAATGAGAAATCAAGGAGAAGGGACATGGGGAAGGTGGAAGAAGGGAGTGGAGAGTAGAAAGAAATGTCCAGGGGAGAAGGGAGATAAGTATGGAGGCCCACAGGGCCAATGAACAGGAGGTTCTATTGGGTGTTACATACTGCAGGTCTATCTCTACAGGTTGCTATGAGCCATTCTCTCAGGGAATCAGCATGGTACCTGGACTAATTTATAAAGGAGATGAAAAAGAAATGGAGTCGTTATAATGAACACCATTAATTCACCACTCGAGACTTCACTGTTTGAACAGCGAGTATCAAGCGACTCAATTGTCATTTGTCGATTCAATTCTGCTATTTTGCCTGTCGGAAATGACCGGCAAGGAGAACTGCGTGCAGACTGCTGTACGGCTGCTAATTAGCATATATATTGTTTGTCCTGGTATAAATTTATAGCAAACAGCAATATTTTACACTCCAGTAAAGTTAATAAATGAAGCTTTGGGCTATAAAAATTTCATGTTCCTTTGTGCAAAGGTCAATTATAAATAGTTAAGCACATATTCATTCAAAAGCTCGAGGCTTCTCAGCCGGGAGAATGAAATATATTCTGGTCAATTTACACTCTGGCTGGACTTGCCTCTTGTTTTATGGCCCTTACGACATCTCTCTCTGCCAGCTGGCTCACTGTAGGAGTCAGAGGAACTACCTTTTAGAGAGAGAACTGCCCTCCCTGTAGGAGAAATTCTGGACTACCTCCTACAAGGGGAGAGACTCCACCCTAGGAAACCAAAGGGACTAGTACTCTTGTTGACAATCCTAGAATGTTAGATCTTGGAGGAACTTTAGGGAAAATAAAATCCCAAAACTCTTTTTACAATAAGGAAAACTGAGGCCTGGAGAGCAATGGTTTTTATCCAAGATTACATAACGCTAGACCTAAGTCAGTTTCTTCCTGGAGCAGTGCTTTTTCCATAGGATGGACATTTAAATACGTTATAAAGATGGAAGCGATATTAGAGAGTATCTGGTCCAACTGCCACATTTTACAAATGAGAAACTGAGGCCCAATCATATAAAGTGACTTCCTCAAGGTCACAATGATACTAAGTAGGAGAGCCTAGGTTTAAACTCAAGGAAGGCCTTAGGTTCCAAACATAGTCTTCCCACCATATTCCAATACTTTTCCCACTGTGCTATGTTCCCTTTTGTTTTTTTCTACCACATCTATACATTTATATAATAATATTAATAACAATAATTATTAGTATCTATTATGATTTGATGTTTGTAAATTTAGTGTTTGACTGTTAAGTTATCCAACAGAGTATAGCTTAAATTCTGGAAAGTAGCCATTCCTGAATATAAGGTTCAAAGGACAGGGAAATTAGAAGCTATTGGCTAGGGGAAGTATTTTGTAATATTAAATAGACCAAGAGACTGGGGATAATGTTTTCCAGAAAGAAGAAATTCAGAAAGACTCAAAACTATATGATCAGCAGATATTGGGAGTGTTACTAAGAACATGTAGTAAGCATTGAGGAGACTCAATGCTGGCTACTAGAGGAAGCCAGGTAAACACATTTCCAACATGTATTATCAATATTAGCCCTGTAACCAGGCAACTAAAAGATTTGTAAAGGGCTCACAGCATCGGCCAGAATGAAGGGATGTGTTTTAAGGGGATGTGGATGGGTTTAACAGCCCTGTGATTCATGGAATCAGCAATTTGTCATGGGGACTGGCAGGCCATTGTCTCCACAGAGCAACAAAGGGGATATAGTCAAACCCAATGGAAAAGCAGGGAAATAAGGTGAACTATCCACATGGATGGCAGCTACACCAACGAGACAGCACTAATTATTGTGAACACTGGCTTTCTCTGAGAAAATCCTAGAGGTTGCTTTGGTTTGTTTGTTTGTTCTTTTGAAACCGTAAGCTTTTAAAATTGGAAGATATGGTAGAGATAATCAGGTACTCCTCCTCCCTACTCTGTTCTACCTTGATGAGAAAATTGAGCTCCAGAGAGAGGTTGACTTAGGATAATGAAACCTAGATTTATACCTAGAAGGGACCTTAGAGTACATGGAGTCCTTTACCTTATTTTTAGATGACAAAATTGGAGGCTAGAGTTAAACAATTACTCACGGCCACACAAATAATAGTATTATGTCTAGAGATCTCACAGATTAGCTAGATCCACTCTTCGTTTTACAAATTAAGGTCTGATGCTCATGGGGGCAAAGTGACTTGCCCAACATCATAACCACAGTCATCATCAAAGACAAGATTTGAACCCAGATGCTCTGATACCAGGGACAGTGCACTTTCCACTGTACCATTCTTTCTACTGCAATAAATATCAGGGTCAAAATTCAATTCTAGGTCTTGGGAAGTCTAATCCAGCTCTTTTCCCTGACACTAAATTAAGTGGAAAAGCGAGTCTTCAAATCTGGGTATTTGGATCCAAGTTCAAGGGCTCTTTCCATTCCATGACCGCCAATTACCTATTCTCTCTGGTCTAGGCATGTGCAGTGAATTTATCTTTCTTGACTTAAGGGGTCACAATATGCTGCACTGCATTGTTGTGTGGGAATGGCTAGGGACCATCTCCAGCCAATAAGAGCTCAAGCTACTGATTTTTTCCAAGACAGTGAACTGAAGGAGGATGAGTTCATGCTTCTCTGCATTCAATTGTCTAGTGGCCTGAAAAATGCATTTCTAGTATTTTGCAAGCTATTGTTGTTGGTTCAGAAATAATTAGCCATCTTATTAAATCTCCAAGTTATAAGTAGGGTGGGCCACCCTGGGGCTCAAGATGGTGAGGAGATGCAGGATCTGTTCAGGAAGAGAAAGGGAATGAATCTCGGAAGAGGAAGAGTTAATCGCCTGCAGTTCTAAGAGGAAAGCACTGCAAGATGGCATTATCTATATGCCATACTCTCTTATTAAGAGCTTAATGCTAAAGTTGACTGAAGTTAAACTATTTCCATTACAATAACTTTGGAATTCATTTCCCTACATTTCCGAGCCATCCATTTTTTCTGCTTGACATTAAGGAAGCTAGGCTGCAGCAAGACATTCCAAAAGGTAAGAGAAGTCATTTGAAAAAGCAAACATTGGCCAGGGAGGTCAATAGAAATCTCTAAGACACCCCAATCCAGGTGGGTATGCAGATGTCCTCAGGAAAGTAGGTTTTGCTCATCATTGTTAAATATTACAAAGAAATTTGATTCACCTTCCTACCTAACTCCCCTTTTTTCTGGTAGGGGTAATCTAGCCAATAAACCTTCCTCAGGATTTTAAAGCCAGAAGAAACCTTAAAGATCATCTCCTCCATTCTCTTAATTCTACACATGAGTAAACTGAGAACCAAAGAGAAGAAGCAATTTTTTTCTTTCTTTTTGTTTTTTATTCCTCAAGGAAATTACATCTTAATGGGGGAGACACCATATACATATACTAATATACATAAGATATATAGAAAATGAATCTGGATCATTGTGGGAAGTAGTCACTAGCACCTTCAGGGATCTGGAAAGGCTTTGTATAGGAGCTGGCCAACAGGTAACTTCTTTTTCTTATAGTAATGACAGCTAATAAAATCATCTATCAAAAAAAGTGCAGTAGTTGCAATCTGTAATAATGAAGACCTTACCTGCACCTGTGAAATCATAGCTCTTTTGAAACACTAAAGAATACATCCCAACAATGGGCTTAACCTCTCCCTATTTTTCATCTTTCCCCCAAATATGATTTTAAAAGACTTTTTTGTTGTACTTAGCATTTTTCAAGCGATTCAATGGTTTTCCTGATGTAATTCTCATAAAACCTCACTACTCTTCTGCATTTGTCTTTTTTGTTGTTTCTTTTTTATTTCTTTTTTTATTTGTTTATTTTTAGTTTTCAACATTCATTTCCACACTATTTCGAGTTACAAATTTTTCCCCATCTTTCTCCTACTACTACCTCCAATCTACTCTCTCTTATCTCCTCCCCCACTCGATCTCTAACTTTCGAGTAGGGCAAGATAGATTTCTCTACCCCAGTGCCTGTATATCTTATTTCCCAGTTGCATGTAGAAAAAAAAGAATAAGTAGTTTACTATACTTGCCTGTTAGATTTAACATTGGAAGGCACACAATTTTTAAAAAATTTACATTTTTTTTGCAAATAAGTAAACTAAGGCAAGATAACTAATTCCTTCATTCTATGGGTAAAATAAGACATAGAAAAAAAAAAGACAAAGATAACTTTTTTTCTCTTCTTCCTTCCTTCCTTCCTTCCTTCCTTCCTTCCTTCCTTCCTTCCTTCCTTCCTTCCTTCCTTCCTTCCTTCTTTCCTTTCTTCCTTCTTTCCTTTCTTCCTTTTTTTTCCTTTTTAAATAATGGGACTTTCTCACCTGACCCTGTGGTAGAGTAGCTAATTATGAGTCCTAACCCTTTATGAGCCCTCCATCATAGGGAAATTTAACCTGATCTGTTTCTGACCTGGGATGGTTTGTCTCTCCTTAGGTAACCTGGTGTTCCCCTGCTCCTGGAATCTCAGCATAATGATACTAGGCTTTAGTGCAGGTATAGGATTGGCTTAGCATGCTGCAGCTCAGAACTCCTGAACTCCAGAGATCCTCCAACCTCAGTAGCAGCAATTATAGACTTATGCTACCATGCCTGGCCTAAGCTAACTTGTCAGAGTCCACACAAATTATAAAGGGCAAAGCCAGGGAAGCCCAGGTCAATTAACCAATAATTAACTATTTGGTAGGCAACTACTCTGTGCCAGACAGTTTCCTAAGCACAGGAAATACAAAGACAAAAGTAAAACAGTCCCTGCTATCAGAAAGCTTACTTTCTAATGCAAAGAGTCAAAATCCTAGAACTCTTTCCACTATACTTCCTGTATCGCATGCCTACTGATTTTCCAGTCCTTCGGAGGGAGCTTTAAGGATTTAAAGTAATGAGAAAAATCTTAGAAATTTATGTAAATTCTTCAAATATTTATTGAATAATTATTAGGTAAATGGAAATATATCAAGTTTCATGGTTAGTACACATATAAATATGATTTAATCTGCACCTATGTGGAGCTTTTAATATAGTTCATATCATACCTCTGACACTTACACATGTGCAACCTTAGGCAAGTGATTTAACTTCCTTGGATCTCAATTTCCTCACCAGAAAAATGAGAGATTGTTCTGGATGGCCTCTAAGGTCCCTTCCAACTTTAGAGCTATGCTCTCATGAACCTAGTTGGTAATAAATGGTACTAATTTCTGTGAGAGTTCAAAGCTGTGAGGTAGTTACTTCTAGTTCAAAGGTTTATAGATTGTTATACATCACCAGTCAATCAATCAATCAAGAAACCTTCATTAAATATGCCAAGCACCCTGCTAGCACCAGTGGTACAAAGACAAAAGTGAACCATCTCTTGCCCTCAAGGAGTTTACCATTCTATCAGGGAAAATAACATGTACATACTTAGGCATCTACAAAATAGATCAAAAGTGATTGGGGAGGTGCAGAGAAAGTCTCATGTAAATGATGTTATCTGCACTGAGTCTTGAATAAGACTAGAGATTCTGGGAGGGAATTCATTCCAGGCATAAGGGAAACAAGTAAGGAAATTAAGCAAACCATTGGGTTGTAAGCTCCATTAGATTGTAAGTTCTTTGAGGGCAGGGACTGTATTTTGCCTCTTTTTATATCTCCAACACTTAACATAGTGTCTGGTACAAAGTAGATGCTAGGTTTGTTGATTGATGGAGGTCCAGAGAGTGGAGATGCCTAACTCAAGGTTACATAAAAATGATAACGGGGGCAGCTAGGTGGCACAGTGAATAGAGCACTGGCCCTAGAGACAGGAGGACCTGAGTTCAAATCCGGCTTCAATCATTTACCACAAAAACTAGCCATGTGACCTCGGGCAAGTTACTTAACCCCAACTGCCCTCCAAAAAAAAAAGATAATAAGAGCTCATATTCATATAGCTCCTTAAAATCTGCAAAGTTCTTTACATTCATTATTTCATTTGATTCTTAGAATAATCATGTGGAATACAAGTTATTATCATACCCATTTTGCTGATGTGGAAATTGAGGCTCAGGGTCATGCAGTCAGTAAATGTCTGAGAAGGAATTAAATCCTTCATTTTCTTGACTCTAATTCAAACTCTGTAGTAACTATGCCTGTAACCAGGAAGAGGCAGAACTGGGATTCAAACTCATATGTCTTCACGGTCTGAATTTAATGTTTTTTTTTTTCTATTTTATTACAGATCCTGACACTACCTCCTACACAAACAGCGATTTTTTTTTATTATTAAAGGGAAAAAAACAAACCACCTGCTCTTTCCTGAGTGATCAGTGTGATGTGGTGTGCTCTGCTCTCCAATACTACGTACCACCTGAATTTCTTGTCTCCCAATTTTCCTGTGCCTCGGAGAGCTATTTCAGATTTCCTACTTTCTTGTTCTCTTGGATACTCAGCCTTTCAGTCAGACTACTTCAGCTCTGACATATGCCCATGTTTCTCTGGGAAATGATCCCCTTTTTTATAAGACAGATCCCACCTTACAAAAGCCTATGACTTGACATATCCCTGAGTATTTTGGTGAGAATTATGTGGACTAAGCACAAAGTGATTCCATTCATTTGGCTATTGGGTCAGGTCCCACTTGAAAAAAAAATCCAAAAGATCATCTATAACCTTACATTGTAATTCAGTTTTTCTATTTCAATCGTTATTCAAAAAGAAACTACCCAATACCTGGAAATCTATTTTCCCTACATTGTACGCAGAGAATAAGACTATTCTGCTACCTTCTTATGTCACAACTACACAAAAAGTTATGGAGCTTCTACCAAGGTCTGTGGAATGACTCCTATACCCAAAGAGCTCCTTTCATAGGCTTGGCAAATAGTCTGACTGAGAACAGAGATGCCTCACCAGAGGGCTGGCCACCAGGGCAGAATTTATTTTCATCCACAGCTTCTCATCAAGGCCATCTACTATGGCATGGCTGGGTTTACCATGCATCTTGGGGCAGGGAGGAGGATGCACAGTGATGAAATTATGGATCCCTGAAATAGTGAAGAATGTAGCTATGTACAGTGTAAGTGTATTGGCTTAGTGGGAGCCAAGCTGTAATTAATTGTGTTTGCCACAGGGATTTTCAGTTTAATGTCAATCCACCCCTCCGGAGGCCCAGTGGCTGCAGAAACTTGGACATGAGCTAATGCAGCCCATGCTCAGATCCACACACTTTTGTAAACCCGTGGTTGGCTTCTAGGCTGTGGTGCCATGATGACTGATTACATAGCCTCCTACCTGCTCAACCAAGATTCCACAATGAGCTCAGGGAATCAGACACTTATTCCTATCTGGCCACAGAGACCTCTGATCAATTATATACAGCTTAAACCCAAACTGCAGAACGGAACCAACACTATCAAACTTGCCCTTTCCCTGAGTGAATCTTTTTACTCACACACATTCACTGAGAAGTTCACATTCACTAATGGGAGGATAAGAGATCCAACTGCTGTCATTGAAATGGAGATCCAGGCCTAAGACTCTTTTGCCTCCTAGGGAACCAGATCTAAGGGATCTTTATCCCAGCCACAGATTTCAGATATTAATATGCCACTGGGAGGAAAGTAGTGGCCAGGATTGCAATCCTCTGAGATAGGAATGGTTAGTAACCAGAAAGAATACTGGACTGGGAGACATAAAATCTGTATTCAAATTCCTATTGGGCCACTTACTAGCTGTGCAATCACAGACAATTTATTGAACCTCATTTTCTTTCACTACAAAATGGGTATAATTGGTTTAATAGGGCTCTAGACTTGGAAGTCAGGAAGGCCTGGATTCAAAATCTACTTTAGATCCTGGGGAAATTAGTAAAACTTCTCTGTGCCTCAGTTTTCTCATCTGTGAAATGGACTTATGGCCTCTAAGGTTCCTTCTCTGGCTCTAAATCTATGATCCATAAGCAGGGTCATAGTGAGGAATGCATTTTATATGCCTTTAAATAATATAAAATATGAGTTATAACTATAATCTAGTTAACCCACACAGGTATATTGAAAATAAATTTCAAGGCTCTCCAAAAAGTTTGATTCTCAGTCCTAAGGAGTTATTCCTCTCAGGTTTACTTTCCTAGTGGGGCTTTTTCTTGAACTTTTCCTCTGTCCACTCTTCCTTCTTGTTCATCTGTCTTATCTCAGGCCAAGTTGGAAATCAATGCATTTGGTTCACCTTGGATCTCTGGCAGCATAATTTTAGCTATAGAAAATCCTATCCTGCTGCAGTAATCACTGGGAATGAGGCAGATAACCCTTGGAGCTCACAGAGTGAGGAAAGTAAAAAGCTCAGCAGAGTATGGAGCAGTCTGCCTGAATGATCTGCCAGCCTCGCTGAACGAAAGTGACCCTGAACAGCCTGAGGAGATAGGAGAGCAAGTATTTGGAGCAACAAGGAAATAGGCTAGGCCTTTAGAGCCCAGGACAGAGGGTCTCACCTTAGCCACTGCCTCTAACAGCTCTTGTTAGAGGGGATTGGGAATGAGCTATCGTATGGGTCTCTCAGGCAAAATGCAGTTCCTGCCTTCACATAATTTACACTCTAGTTAGGGAATAGGTTGCAGGCATAAATATTGGTAGTCCACATTTATTAAGTGACTACTGTGTGCAGGGAAGTGTGTTAAGTCCTGGTGCTTGAGACAGAAGATTTAGATGACATGGTCTCCACCTTAAGGAATCTTGAGGTATCTTCAAGTAAGGGGTAGATGGCTACTCAGAGATACTGTAGAAGAGAATCCTTTTCAGGCATAGGTTGAACTAGCTAATGACCTCTGAGATGGGGTAGGCAGGTGGCACAGTGGATAGAGTAGTAGGCCTTGAGTCAAGAAAATCTGAGTTCAAATTTGACCTCAGGCACTTAACTAGCTGTCTGACCCTGAACCAGTCAATTAATCTCTGTTTATCTCAGTTTCTTTATCCATAAAATGGGGATAATCATAATAGGACCTACCTCCCAGGAATGTTATAAGGATCAAATGAGATAGGAATTATAAAGAGCTTAGAACATTGCTATAAAAATACTAGCTTTTATAATTATCATCTTTTCCAGCCCAGACTATATGATTACATGTTTTCCTGATAAGTCCAGAAGGCTTGGATTTGAATCTTGGCTACATGTACCACATAGTAGTTGTGTGAGTTTGGAGAGAACACTTAAATTTTCAGGCTTAGTTTACCCACCTGTTAAAATGGTATAACAGGCAGCTAGGTGATGTAGTGAACTGGCTCTGGAGTCAGGAGGACCTGAGTTCAAATCCAACCTCAGACACTTAACGCTTACTAGCTGTGTGACCTTGGACAAGTCACTTAACCCTAATTGCCCTGCCTTCCCTCCCCCCCTAAAAAAAAACAAACCAAAAAAAAAAATGGTATAACAATAATTGCATTGCTTGCCTCACAAGGTTGGTGTATTGGTTAGTTGCCATCTCACCTCTCTTTAATAAAATCTAGTAGTCCCCTATTACCTCCAGGGTCAAATATGAAATCTTCTGTTTGACTTTTAAAGCCCTTCACAACCTGACCCTTTCCTATGTTTCTTACGTTTTTACACCTTAGACCTATCTCTCCCCTACCCCTCACCTTATGTATTCTTCAATTCAGTGACATTGGCCTTGCTGTCTAATTCTCTCTTGATGCTGGGCCTTTTCACTGGCTTTCTGCATGTCTGAAATTCTCCCTATCTTTGTGGATATTTCTTGGCATCCCAGCTAAAATACCACCTTCAGCAAGAAGGGTTTCCCAATCCTCCTTATATCTAGTGCCTTCCTTCTGACAAATATTTCATTTTTATCCTGTTTACATCTTCTTTGTGCATAGATATATGCCTGTTGTCTTCCACATTAGACTGCGAACTCTGCGAGTGAAAGGACTGTTTGGGGTATTGGTTTATTTTTTTAACATTCATTCATTCATTCATTCATTTATTTATTTTGCATCCCCATTGCTTAGTACAGTACATGGGAAATAGTAAACACTTAGTAAATGAATGTTGATTTGTTAAATCTTCAGAAACTCTTAAAGTGACGTAAATATGATAATGATGGTGTTGATAGAAATATTTATTAACTGTTGCAAACAGATCACTTTTGTAGGTAGAAGCAAAAAAGTTTAGGTAAAAACTTGTCCTTGCAATGTTATCACAATCAACAAATATTCTTTAAGTGAATACTATGTGCTTGGGTATCAGTCAGTGTCTAGTCAACTGGCAGTGGTATAATAGTTCAGATAATGACTGGCTTGTCTGCAAATCATGCCAGTCCTGAATTTCGGTTTCTTCATCTGTAAAATTCAGGATGTGGATTTGAAGATCTCTAAGGTCCTTCCAAGCTCTTAACCCCACCATTCTAAAAATCATGCTCTATGATTAGCATTTTATTTCCAAGCCACCCACATCCCCATTGTCCTCCCTCAATATTTGGCTACTTCAGTTTCAGGGAGCCAGGGATAAAGCCTGTGAGTCAGCCTGTGGACCAGAGGATAGAGTGGGCCTCTGATGTTATTTGTCTGCTCTGTAGAGAGTCTCTGACCTCAATTTCATTTCTTGCTTTTATTGACCCATTTCACACCACTGAAGTGAATTTCCAGGGCCCTTTAGGGGCAAATGTGCTTCTCTTGTCCTTGTTAAATGGCTACACTCCATGAAGCCATGGATGAACATAACCTTATTATTGGAAAGACAAGGACTGAATGTCCACTGTTCCCGGGCAGTGACCCTACCCAGCCACTGTACTCTCACAGTAGCCTTAGCGTATGGTTTCTCCAAGCTGTGCCTGGGATTGACTTCTGTTCCCTAGGCATAATTTGAAACTGAATGGAGGGCAGAGAGAATAGCTCTGCCCCCAAATTCAATTACACTAAGGTTACCCTGGGGAGAGAATGGGTAGGAGGGCAGGAACAGGGAAGGGAATTGAACAGAACCACAAAGAAAGGATACATGAGATGAAGTAAAAAAATAAAGCAAGAGAGGGAGTACAGAAATGGGAAGGAAGCAACAGTGGGGACTGAGAGAAGGAAATATAAGAACCTCAGGGGTTACTATATAAGGGGAAAATAGAATTAGAGAACTAGGCATAGAATGTAAAGAGGGGAGACAGAGAGAGAGAAGCAGAGAGAGTTAGGGATGGAGAGATGAGAGAGACAAAGGGATAGAGGAAAGTAAAATAGGGGAAGGAAAGAGAGACAGACAAAAAAGAAAGATAGAGACAAAGATAAAGAGATAAAGACACAGAAAGAAGCAGAGATGAAAAGAGAAATAGAAAATATATATGAAGGAAAAAAGAGATAAAAGAGAGAGAGATAGAGAACAATAAAAATAAGGAGAGAAGATGGGAGGGGGAAATGGAGACATAAAAAAAACAGACATACAGGCAGATATACTGATGACAGGCAGGTGGACAGAGGCAGAGACAGAAGCAATAGCAGAATAAACCAAATCCTGAGAGATGAAGACAAATAAATTAAGAGTCAGAGAATGAGAGAGGAGACAGGAAGAGATGGACATACAGAGACAGATTTAAAAAAAAAAGAGATGAAAAGAGATACAATCTAATAGAGAACTGAAGAGAGACAGAAGGAGAACTGAAATGAAAGTGAATACAAATGAGAGGCTTGAGAATATTAGGACATTACTGGGAGCTGGTTATGCCAGCATATTTGTCAGACTTGAATACATCTTCAAATATGTTCATATTAATATTCCAACTGAGACTCCTGGCTCTTGGGGAACAGAGAAATTAGGAAACTTCCTTATTGTTGCAAAGGAAGCAGTATAAATATCAGGAAGAAAGCCAAGGAAATAATCTTCTCTCCTAATCTTCTATGTAGACATGGATGTAAAGTGAAGAATGGCCTCTGATCAATCTTTTTGGTTACCCTTACACGGCCATGTAAATTAACAATGTGCCTTCCAGAGAGAAGAATGCCAGTAGAAGAGAAAGCATCACTATGGAGGCACCTTGAGGTGCAGAACACACCAGGGAAGTTCCAAGTAAAGTCCATTTACCTCTGGGTAACCCCAGCCAAAAAAAGGAATAAACCAATTGTTAGATAGATAGATAGATAGATAGATAGATAGATAGATAGATAGAGAGACAGAGAAACAGACAGACAGACAGATAGCTACATAGATAGATAGATAGATAGATAAATAGATAGATAGATACATAGATACATACATACATACATACATACATACATACATACATACATACATACATACATACACAAACAAGCAAACAAACAAATAAATGAAGGAATGACTAAACGAACGAACAAACAAATAAGACCATAGAATGCCAGAGGAGTAAAGACCCATAAGTTTTCTGGTCCAACTCCCTGTGAAGTACTATTATTGTTATTGTTATTGTTGTTGTTGTTATAGTAGTAGTAGGTAGGACTTGAACCTGTGTCTCCCTGGCTCAAGGTCCAACTTTCTAGTCATGATGCAATACCACCTATGTCACATATGTTAATTCCTGACAAGTAGTAATTCTAGTCTCTGCTTGAATAACTCTAGTTATGAACTCATTAGACTACCTATTTATTTTTCTGCTCTGAGGACTATCTATCCCCTCTTATTCCAACTGAAAAAAAGAAAAGAAATAAGAAATAACTCCAAGATGACAGTAAATCTTTATACAATGCTATAGTTACAAACAAAACCAGAAACAGTAAGAAAAGCACTTTAACTATAAACTGAACAAAGGATGGAAAAAAATACATTGTATCCCCAGATGTGACAGTCATATATTGTTATGAGAAGAAAAAGAAGACTATATTTCTAGACCCAAACCTTTCTAACATATATTCTGAGGCTTTCTGATTTTCTGAAAAATGCAAAATTCAAGTAGTCATCAGGGAACTTGCACTTGAATGCTGGATTTACCAATATATTGCTTTGTGACCTCTGACTAGTTATTGCACCTTTATAGGTCCTAGTTTAGGAGATTATAGAATTTAGATCTGAAAATGAGATAAACTAGCCCAACCTCCTCATTTTGCAAGTGAGGAAATTTGGAGCTAAATTAAGTGACATATGCAAGGTCATTCAGACAGTAAATACCAAAGCTAGCATCTGAAATCCAGCCCTCAGACTCCAGATGCAATATATCCTTCTGACTATGCTGCTGTCCCTATAGGAAAAGATTAGTGATCTCTATTGTCCATTCTAGTTCTAACACGATATATTCTGTAGTCCTTTCTACCTATAAAACTCTGTGTTTCGTCAGTCATTTCCAATCTTCTTGAATACAAGGACCTCCTTTATTGTTAAAAACAATTATGGGCTCCCACATAGATAGATGATAATAGTTGTATTATTTTTGTCTATTTATTGAGAAAATTAATCAGGAATGTTTTTTTTTTTTTTTAAAGCAGTTGGGGTTAAGTAACTTGCCCAAGGTTACAAGTCCAGTTGTTGTGTGGGTGTTATATCTAAGGCCAGAACCAATCCCAGGTCTTCCTGACTCCAGGGCCAGAGCTCTTACTCACTGTGCCACCTAGCTGCCCCTTGGAATGCTTTTAAATTAATTTTTATTTTACTAATCATTAAGAAGATCTGCATGAAGATTCTTTAAAAATTCTTTGCATCTCTGCAAGACATTATTTACTTGATCTCTGAAAGGTATCTTTGCTCATTTATTTTACCAAGCTATGCTGCATGTTTTGTTGAAATGAAGATCAAAATGACATTCTTGTGTTCACGTATGTATCCATGGGCCATTTGCAGCAATTTCATAGATGCCAAGGGTTTCCAACCTTGGGAACCACTCTTCCATCTTTAAACATTTTATATGTAATTCACAATGTGGAAACACAGCTTTGGACTCACTCAGATCAGGTTCAGTATTGGAGATGTCTCAAAATAAAACAACAACTATATTTTTCTATGGCATTGTTTTGCTTCCATCCCATCAAACCCTAGGAACATTTGAACTTGGTTCATTTATAGCTTTCTACCACTAGTCATCAATTTTTCTGATAGTACTAGACTAACAAGAACCATTTAGACATTGAACAGGTATACTAAAAATACATGTAAGGAAAAGAAAAATGACTCATATGTGAGCCCAGTAAAGGGAACTATATTGCCCTCCTAGTGAGTGTCATTTCCATCTTTCCGCTAACATGGCCTTTCTTTGTAGTCCCTACAAAACTTATAGAACTAAATCATCAAGATACGTAGTATTTTCTATGATCCTAGGATCAGTTTACTAACAGATGTGCTCCTTCTCCCTAGTGTCTTACACAGCCTTAGTCCAGTGTCCACTAATCTTATTCTGGCTTTCAGATGTCACCGTCTCTCAGTATTTCTCATAGCTGGTCCAGCTTCTATTAATCCCAATTTTGCACCAAAGTTTGTTAGCCCTTATATGGGCTTTTGTCCATGCTACCACTACTGCCAGTCTTCTGGTTCTTGTGACTGCAAAACCAGGAAACACTCCCCCTCCTCCACCTTTTTTGTTGTTTTTCAGATTTCACATAGACTTTGAACATAGAAAATAGAGAGTGAAAACAAATAAGCATCTCCCGCCCTCCAAGTTACCCAATTCCTGGAAGTCTCAGAGGGAAAGAGTTAAGTAGCTACCTGCCGAATTATTTCTTACATGTATTCTATAGTCCCAATGAACACGAACATGTTATGTTTTAAGGTGCCTTCCACACCTAAGGGACTATGTTCTAACACTCTATATTCTAAAGTCACTTCCAAATCTAATATTTCATGATTCTATGAATCAAGGATCTATTCACTACATTCTAATCACACTGTTACCACACTCTCATTTCTCATTCTCTTCTCATTTCTTACTTCAAGACATGGACTCCTCTTAGGGACCAGGACAAATGATGGTAGGGAGGATTCTGTAGGGAAAACTCAGAATGTTATATACTTTTCTCCAAAGTCAGTTAATAAAATTTCCTAAGTGCTTATGTGTTCTTAGCAAATTATTGTGCTGTAGAGCCAAAGAAAAGCAAAAGGTAGTTCCTACTATCAAAGGAACTCATAAATTAATGGGGGGCACTACATGCAAATTGCTATGTACAAACAAGCTACATATGTGATAAATTGGAGATAATCAAAAGAGGGAAAGGACTAGAATGAGGGGGGAAAACTTTCTATAAAAGGTGGGGTTTTAGCTGGGATTTGAAAGCCAGGAAAGACAGGAGGCAAAGATGAAGAGGGAGAGCATCCCAGGAAAGCAGAAAACAGTGTGGGAAACACTGGATATCCATGGAGTACCATGGCATGAGTATGAATTAACTTCCTAGGTTTTAGTGCTGGATCTAGATGAATTTAGGAAGGCAATTTTCCCTCCTTGGGCTCAGTTTCCTTGCCTGTAAAATCAGGGTGTTGGAATTGAGGATTTTTAAGTTCCTTTCCTAGTTGGCATGTTATCTACTCTGATATTCTATGCTTTAAGCTTCCTTTTAGTTAAGATCCTGTGGTTTAAGAATCCACTCAGCTCTGATTCTTTATATTCTAAATTTCCATGTAACTGTAACACTCCATGCCCTATATAGTAACGAACGTCTTGTTTCAAGATTCCTTCTAACTGTCATATTCTGTGCTTTAAGAATCTAAGCTAGAAAGATATATATATATATAATATGCATATATATAATATGTATATATATACACACACATACATACATATGTACACATACATATCTATTTATTTATCTGTGTGTGGTGGACTGGGCATTCAATCGAAGCCTAATACAGCCTTTTCTCAGAATAATGATTTAAATAATTAAAAGAAATGCTCAGTTTCAGTTAGAGGTAAGTGAAACCAAAAATGTATTGTTTGTCCTCTTGAAGTTTGTGAATCAATTCTTCTAAAACAGGGCTAAGAACCTCCTAATCTACCTCTATTATTTTGCCTTCTTTAGTTCTCACTGATTCTACTGATATCTTTTGTATCTAGTTTTCTTCATTGGAATAATCCATGCAATGTTAGATTTCTTCCAGTTCAAGGTCTATGCTCCTATGACTCATTCAATATGTATTTATTGAGGATGTAAAAACTCTACTATAACAATCACAGTGTGTTTAGCAGTGACTAGGGAATAACTTGTAGATGTACAGAATGATCTCACCTGTTATTGATGGCATAAAGTACACTTAAAATATTAATGGCTTTAAGCATCCATAAGGTTTCTTACCCTTTCTAGCAATGCTTTAACAAGGCAAGTCAGTTTGAAAATGAAATTGGACCTATTTGATAGAGTCTTCTTCTCACTTTTCATTCTTGAAAGCATCCAAAATCAGCTACTTCATACTGTTTTCAGTGAAATTTTCCCCCTCAAGATTATGGCTTATTTTCCAATTAAATATTTTCTATTTCAGTCAATGTTGTTAGTTCTTATTGATACTGAAATTGGGGTGCCCAATTTTCTAACACTGGTACAGGAATATGGTGTTGTCTGATTGACATAGTTAATTTCAGGATTCTTTGAATATTGTAGAGAATGATCTCCTTCCATTCTTCCCCCTGTTTTGGGTGGTCATGAGGGTCATAGGGTTTAAAGCCATGAGGGGTTTTCTAGATATTCTAGTTGAATCCTTTCATTTTGTCCATGAGGAAACTAAGATCCAAAGAAAAGAAATTACTTGCCAACAGTCACATAGTTAGGTAGTAGAATTACAATAAAGGTGGGTTGTTTGTTTGTTGTTGTTGTTTGTTTATTTTTGTTTAATTTAGTTTAGCTTTAATATTAAGCTTAAAAGCAAATACCTATTATCAACAATGCACTGAAATGGTCTGTTACCTCTGTATTTCAATCATCTGCAATTCACTGTTACAAAGTTCTTCCTCCACCAACACAGATCATAATATAACTTTGACTTAGTAGGTGGTATTCAGAATTTACTGTAGGAGTATCTCCAAGCTTAGCTCTGCTGATCCTTGGAAAAAAGGCATATAGACTAGCAACAGGACCATACTAAATTATCATCAAGCCCAGCCCCATTACTTGATATCTCAGTCAGTCAATCAATACACATTTATTAAGTACCTATTATGTGCCAGGCACTAGGGATAAAAATAAAGGTAAAAGACGATCTCTAATCTCAAGGAGCCCATGGGGATACACCATACAAATAATTTATATGCAGGATAAGTTAAAAATATTCAACAGAATTAAGGGGGATCAGGAAAGGCTTCTTATAGGAGGTAAACATTTAACTGAGGCTTGACAGAAGCCAGGGAAACCAGTAGGCTGAAATGAGGAGGGAGACCAATACAGGTATGGGGGACAGCCAGTGAAAAGTCCAGAAATTTTGAGATATAATTGTATAACTTTGAGATAGAATTTGATAATAATAAATAAAAAATAAAATAAAATAAAATAAAAATAAAATTTGAGATAGAATTGTATAATTTTTAAGAACCCAGAGTCACTTTCACATCCCAATTAGACATTGGAGGAGGACTAAAATAAATGATTGGTCTGCTATAGTGAGAGACAAATATGTCTAGTCATATAGTTCTTTGATGATAGATTCAAACTGAAAGGGGATTTTGAAGTCATCTAGTCTAATAGTCAATTTACAGATGAAGAAACTAAAAACCAGAGAGTCTGAGTAATTTGTCCAACACCACACAGATAGTAATCAGTAATACAAGGATTTGAATCAAGGTCCTCTAACTCCAAACACAGAGCTTGTACCATGAAACAAATTACCTTTCCCCCATTCAACTCTTTTTGATGGTTTTAATAAGATATTCCCAAAATACTTTTCATCACAAGACCATTGTGAGATAAATAGTGTGATATCAATGATACCCATGTCTTAGATGGGGAAATAGACTCAGAGAAAATAGTAGGACCATAGCAATGATTAGCTTGAAGAAATTTTTATTGTTGCTGATTCCTTTCAGTTGTGTCCAACTTTTCATGAATCCATTTGGGGTTTTCTTAGCAAAGATACTAGAGTGGTTTGCCATCTTTCCAGCTCCTTGTGCACATGGGAAAACTGAGGCAAAGAGGCTTAAATGTCTTGTCCAGGATCACACAGTTAGGAAGTATATAAGGCTGGATTTGAACTAAGATCCTCTTAACAACAAAACTGGTACTCTATCCACTGTGCAATCCAGGTGCCCTTTAAAGTGACTTCAGAGGCCATGTATTCCAACTTCCTGATTTTACAGAGGAAGGCTTGACCAAAGTTAAATGAGTAGAAAGAAGCAGATCCTCAGACTCCAAACTTGGCACTTTTCTCACTTCATTACACTAACTTTCAAGTTAAGTAACTTGCCCAAGATCATAGCATAATTGAATGCTCGAGTAAGGATTCAGATCTACAGTGTCCTGACTCCAGTCCCAGTGCTCTTTCAATCATACTAGACTGCTGCCTTATCAATTAGTATTCAACACAATCTAATAAAATAGACATGTATTAGTTGCCTACTATTTGTGAGGCATTGGGATAGGTGTTGGGGATTCAATAACAAAATAAACAGTTCCTTTATCAAGAAGCTCATAGTCCACTGGAAGACATTACATGTGAATATAATATAGTGTTATAGTATATTATTATATAATAAGATATAATATGTGATATGATGCCATATTATGGTATGTCATATCATATATGCCATATAATATATATATATATATATCATTAGATAATCTGGAGATAATAGATCATTAATAAATAAGGATTAAGAAAGAAAGTATTCCTTTAGGAAGTAGTATATTAACTCAGCCTTAAAGGAAACTAAGTATTCTAAGAGGTGGAAACAAAGAATAAGAATCATGTGTTAAGTTTGGGTGCAGCTTGTGCTAAGATAGAATGTAGAGTTTAGAGAGCATCAAGAAGACCTGTTCAGTGGGAATGAAAAGTATGTGAAAGGGAGCATTGTGCAATAAACCCAGAAAGGTAGATAGAAAACAGGATATGAAAGACTTGAAATGCAGAGTTGAAGAGTTTATATTTGATACTGGAAGAAAAAATAAATACAACTTATGGCTATCACTCTACATTAGACTAAGGAGGATATAAGAGTCAGTCCATCAATAACCATTTACTATAAGAGTATAAGTCATTCCCCAGTTGGTAAATGGTCAAAGGATATGAACAGGCAGTTTTTCAGTGAATAAATTAAGACAATTTATAGTCATATGAAAAAATGCTCTGAATCATCATTGATTAGAGAAATGCAAATTAAGACCACCTTGGGGTATCACATTTACCACTTACAAGATTGACTAAAATGATTGGAGGGGAAAGTTACAATTGTTGGAGTGATTATGGAAAAATTAGGACACTAATTCATTGTTGGTGGAATTGTGAACTGATTCAATCATTTTGGAGAGTGATCTGGAATTATGCCCAAAGAGTTATTGAGCCGCCTATATCCTTTGACCCAGCAATATCACTAGTAGATTTTCTTCCAAAGATGATTAGGGGAAAAGGGAAAGAACCTATATGTTCTAAAATGTTTATAATAGCTTTATTTATGGTGGAAAAGAACTGGAAATTGTGGGAATGCCCATCAATTGTTGAATAGTTGTGGTAAATGATTGTGATAGAAGTAATACTGTGCTATAAGAAATGTTGAGTTCAATGATCTTAGAAAAACATGTATGGACTTACATGAAATGATGAAGAGTGAAATAAGTAGAACCAATAGAACATTGTATTACAGTAACAGCAATTTTGTTTTAAGGATGACTTTAAACAAATAAGTCATTTAGACTATTATGAACATATAAATTAACTATAAAGGATATATGAAGAAAGACACAATCTGCATCCAGAGGAAGAACTGATAGAAGTATGTATAGAATAATTTTATATACACACATATACACATACATACACCTATTTTTGTGTAATGGTAACCATCTGTAGGGCAGGAGGAGGGAAGAAAAAAATAAATTTACACAATAACTTTATTATATATTTAAAAGGAATAGCAAGTTGTACATAATAGATTTGTAGTTTTACATGCAATCATCTATTTTTATCATACTATGTTATAGAAATGTTTGTTTTATTCCATAAATTAAAAATTACATAAGTAAATGTAGAAAGCAAATAAAGAAACAAACATTTACTATGCTAAGCAGTAGGGATACAAAGAAAGGCAAAAGATAATCCCTGCCCTCAAGGAGCTTATCATCTAATGGGGGGGATAAAACACATAGAGAAGGTTTTAGATGCAAGTTATATGGAAAGGTCCCATGATCTTTGGGGTATAACAATAAAGCAGATGGTAACATAGCCTCTTTAATGGTATTTCCCCTGATAAAATGACAACTGATTCTGAAGCTGAATCAATTGACCATATCAAGAACTTTGTTTTCTGTGTCTTCAGTGGCTTAGGCTACAGTACCCAAAGGAGCAGTTGCCAGGCTACATCTCAACAAAAGTTACTTCCCAGGAGGATGACTGAAGGCACTGGGTTGAAACTATAGCTGTTGGTTTCTGTTGGTTTCAGAGTCCTGGCTATCTCCACCAAGATCTGGAGATAGTGATTTAGATAGTCGTAGTGGTTTCATGTGTCTAGCACATACTATGTTCCAGCTTTCCCTCTCCGTGCCCTCCTGCTTCAGCTAGGCTGGTTTTTCTGACACACCAGTGGATAACAACTGGTTGTCAC
Organism: Gymnobelideus leadbeateri; assembly: GCA_011680675.1. NCBI lineage: Eukaryota > Metazoa > Chordata > Mammalia > Diprotodontia > Petauridae > Gymnobelideus > Gymnobelideus leadbeateri. The sequence continues at coordinate 40,928 of WOXC01008138.1, forward strand.
TCTCCCTTTCCTTGAAAGTTGAGTAAGGCTTAACATCCCAAAAATGAAGGATGCACTAGTTAACTTCTCAGGAGGAACAGAATGTAAATAGATCATTAAAGCTACCACCATGTCTTTAACTGTTTTTGAATGAGGACCTAAAATGCCTTGATTTTAGACGAGATTTACTATGAAGATAGTATGGAGTATAGGTTAGTAGAGTGTCAAATTTGGGTAAGGAAATGTGAGTTCACGTCCTACTTCTAAACGGCCTTCAACATTGTAAAGCTAACTATGGAATTTATAAAAGGAGGCTAATACTACTTCCATTGCCTCTCTCAGGTAGGTACAGGAAGCCTGTGGATGGTCTCATGCCCCATGTAATCTGTCCTGCTTCCATCCCAACCCTCACAGCCATCATTTGGGAAAGCAACACTCTTGAGGAAGGGGCTAGCTAGCCCTACCAAATGCCATCTGCAGAGCAGGCAAGCCAGCCCAGATGAAGCAGCAAGGCACCATAAAGGAGAGATGGGAGACAGCATGTGCCAGGAAAGTCAAAACAGCACCACAACCATGACTAACATCTCCCTTCACACACTGATGGAGACAGCCCCGGACCCTGCAATAGTTCCAGTCCAGTGCCCATAGCCAGTGTCCTCAGAAGCAGAGTCCTATAAAGATTTAGTCCACAGCAGATGTTCCAATCATAGCTATTAAAAACCCACAAAAGAATATTTTTGTCACCAAAGTCTGGTACTGTCAGATGGTTCTACATCAGCGACTGATATGATTTTATCTGTAGAAATGACATTGAAGAAGCATTAAAGTCTGCTTTGCTACTGTGCCTTAAAGATCATGGGGGCTTTCATCTGACTTAGAGCTGAAACCTTCCACGTCTTTTCTCCCCCATTAGAAATGTGAGCTCCTTGAGATCAAGTACTATCATACTCTTTGTATACCCAGTGCTTAGCACAGAGCATGTAAATAAGAGCTTAATAAATACTTCACTCATTCATTCATTCATTTGTTCATTCACACAGAGTTGCTGTGAGTAAAATGGTTCATAAACCTTAAATTACTATATAAATGGAAAGTTACTATTATTAGTGGAACTAGCACTAAACTTGGAGTGGGATGGACCTGAATATAATACTTATTTCTGAAATTACTAGCTGAGTGACCTTGGGTAAATGCATTAGTATATCTGAGCCTCAGGCAGGTCTTTAAGTATCTAATTTTTGATATGAGTTTAAAGTGTTTTGGTCAGTAAAAATAATTCCCACACAGGAAAAACACAGTCCTTGACCTACTGATATTTATAGATATGTCTGTGTATCTGTAAGTTTATATGATCATAATAAGCATGTGAGAATATATACAAATATGTGTATGTATCATTGTGAACATGATCCTGGGGCTCAAATCCTAGTTTCAGTGCTCTTCCAACTATGGCACATACCTTTCCATTGATTAGTATTCATTGTAATCTAATAAAACAGGCATAGGTGCCTAATATATGCAAGGCACTGGGCAACATTCTGATAATAAAAAAAATAAAATAAAGAGAAACTTCTCCTTTGAAGAGTTTATAATCTACTGGAGATCTCTTCAGTGCTTTTGCATTTGCATATGTATACATTAGAAGCAGTGTGGAACAGTAGATAAAGATCTGCCTTGAAGTCAGAGATCAAGAAGATTTGGGAACCATCCTGCCCCTTTCATATCCTGGATGTGTGGTTCTGGGCAAGATATCTGACCTCTCAGTGCCAAGGTAAGTCTCTAAGATTACAAATTGTAGAATAGCTACAGATCTGCATTGGTAGACTGAGCTTCTTCACCAGGAATATAGGTTCCCTACACAAATTAAATCATAGGTCATATATAAGTATGGATAAAGTATTCCCAAAAGTCTCTTGGGATACCTTGTATATAATACATGTAGGATATACACACATATATTTATATATGTAGGTGTGTGTATACATGCACAAAATAAGTCTTTTGGGACACTCTGTATATACATTATATATATGTATATATATGTGTGTGTGTATGTGTGTATATATATGTATATATATATACACAAACACATGTATATCCTATATATATATGTACATATATATATAGGTTATACATGTGTTTGTATATGTATAAATATATACACGCATTCAGAGAGTTCCATCTTATGGTACATATGTGAATATATACATGTAAATATCAGTGTCACATAAATAATATATCATTACTTGCCTATGCAAAATCTATCACCGGAAAACAGAAAAAAATAGATTCTTTAGTTTAAAAAAAGTCCAGATCTTACAAGGACAAAAATGTTTACAGATAGTCAGCTGAGTGACTATATTGTACAGCCTACATTTTGTGCATCCTTTCTTGTGGTAGTTGAAAAGTAGGTAAAGATGGAAGTTTAGTTTCTTCTCTTTCATCATGGAGTCTGTTTGTTGTTTCTTTCTTGTTTCTTTTTTATTCATGGAGATGTCACCTGAATAGCACAAAGTGACACAGGGAAATAGCACCAAAAAGAAGTCTCTTTTTTTCATAGTCAGGTTATAACAACAAATGGTTTTGTTCATCAAGAAAAGATGCATCACTCAGTGACAAATGCCATGCAGTTCAGAGATGTAGAAGGAACTCTGTCTGACTCACTTGTACCAGCCATTCGCAATGGCTTTCAGATGTGAGAGAAAGCTGACTCCTTTTCTTTTTTCCAACCTATAAAGTGAATGGCCCCTTGGATTCCTATGCTATTCACAGAGCAGAGGGCCCATATCATGAAAATGGGAGTATGTCCTTAACAAATATTCATTATGATTGTTCATCAGATTAAATAAATGGTTGCAAAATATAGGGGGCTGGGTGTGGCACTGGTTTAACTAAGAATTCTCTTTGCTTTTTTTTTTTTTATTTTGGAGGGGCAATTGGGGTTAAGTGACTTGCCCAAGGCCACATGGCTAGTAAGTTTTAAGTGTCTGTGGCCGGATTTGAACTCAGGTCTTATTGACTCCAGGGCTGGTGTTCTATCCACTGCACAACCTAGCAGCCCCTCTTTCCTTTCTAAAGTTGTTCTATGTTAAATTTTTTTTCTGTTCAGTTGCTTCAGTCATGTCTAAACCCTGACCCCTTTTGGGGATTTTGGGGATTTCTTGGCAAAGATACTGTAGTGTTGGCCAGCTGCTTCTCTAGCTCATTTTATAGATGAGGAAATTGAGGCAAAGAGGGTTATATGACTTACTCTGCATCAGACAACTAGAAAATGTCTGAGGCCAGATAAGAATTCAGGAAGATGTCTTCCTGGCTCCAGACCAGGCGCTCTATCCACTGTGAAACCTAGCTGTCCTGTTCTCTAATAATTTCACTTTCTGTGTTCTATGTTCTGACCTTCTTTGGTCCAATGTTCTGGTTTGCTCTTCTGCTCTAGGTTTTCATATTCCCTCATCTAAGGTCCTTTTCAGCTATAGCATTCTATGTTCAAACTTTTTCCTCTTTCAACATTTCTCTAACATTAAAGTATTCTGTATTCTTTTTTTTTAAAAAATCTTTTATTTATCTATTTTTAGTTTTCAATATTCATTTCCACAAGATTTTGAGTTACAAATTTTCTCCCTGTCTTTCCCCTACCCCCAACCCCAAGATAGCAATCCTACTGAATACTCCTTCCCCGAGTCTGCTCTCTCCTATATCCTCCCCTTATGCCCCCTCTAAGTAAGGCAAGATGGATTTCCATACCCCAGTGCCTGTATATCTTATTTCCCAATTGCATGTAAAAAACATTTTTTCTTAACATTTGTTTTTAAAACTTTGATTTCCAGATTCCTTCTTCCCTCCTCACCTACCCCCACTGGGAAGACAAGCAATTCAATATAGGTTGTACATGTGTAGTTACTCAAAACATTTCTGTAGTAGATATATTGTGAAAGACTAACTATATTTGCCTCCTTCCTATCCCGCTCCCAACTTATTCTGTTTTCTACTTTGACCCTGTCCCTTTTCAAAAGTGTGTACTTCTAACTACCCTTTCCCCTAATCTGCCCTCCCTTCTATCACCCACCCCCCTTATCCCCTTCCCCACTACTTTCCTGTAAGGTAAAATACCCAAATGAGTGTGTATGCTATTCCCTCCTTAAGCCAACTTCAATGAGAGTAAGGATGACCCATTACCTTTTACCTTTCTGCTCTTCCCCTACATTGTAACAGTTTTCTCTTGCTTCTTTTATATGAGATAATTTACCCTATTCTGTCTCTCTCTTTCTCCTTCTCCCATGATATTCCTCTCTCACCTCTTAATTTTAATTTTTAGATATCATCCCTTCCTATTCAACTGATCCTGTGCACTCTGTCTATGTATACATATACACATATATGCACACACTCACATATATATTTATACACACATATACCCTCCTATATATATGTGTGTGTGTATATACACATACAAACACACACACACATATATGTTCCCTTCAACTATCCTCATAATAAGGAAAGTCTCATGAGTTACAGTTATCATTTTTCCATGTAGGAATATAAATAGTTCAACTTTAATAAGTTCCTTAAGATTTCTTTTTCCTGTTTACCTTCTCGTGCTTCTCTTGCTTCTTGTATTTGAAAGTCAAATTTTCTGTGCAGCTCTGGTTTATTCATGAAGAATACATGAAAGTCCTCTATTTCATTCAATGACCATATTTTTCCCTGAAGCATTATATTCAGTTATGCTTAGTAGGCGATTTTTGGTTTTAATCCTAGCTCCTTTGACCTCCAGAATATCATATTCCAAGCCTCTTGATCCCTTAATGTAGAAGCTGCTAGATCTTGTGTTATTCTGATTGTGTTTTCACAATATTCAAATTGTTTCCTCCTGACAGCTTGTAATATTTTCTCCTTGACCTGGGAACTCTGTAATTTGGCTATGATATTCTTAGGTGGTTTCTTTTGGGGATCTTTTTCAAGAGATGATTAGTGAATTTTTCAATTTCTGTTTTGCCCTCTGGTCCTAGAGTATCAGGGCAATTTTCCTTGAGAATTTCTCAAAGGGTGATTTCTAGGTTCTTTTTTTGATTGTGGCTTTCAGGTAGTCCAATAATTTTTAAATCATCTCTCATGGATCTATTTTCCAGGTCAGTGGTTTTTCCCATGAGATATTTCACATTGCCTTCTATTTTTTCATTTGTTTGGATCTGTTTTATAGTATGTTGATTTCTCATAAAGTCATTAGCTTCCATTTTCTCCAATCTAATTTTGAAGGAATTATTCTTTTTAGCGAGTTTTTGAAATTCTTTTTCCATATGGGAAATTTGGCTTTTTAAGGCATTCTCCTCATTGGCTTTTTGGGCTTCTTTTGCCATTTGAGTTAGTCTATTTTTTTAAGGTGTTATTTTCTTCAGTATTATTTTAGGTTTCCTTTAAGCAGGCTGTGACTTGCTTTTCATGTTTTTCTTGCATCATTCTCATTTCTTTTCCCAATTTTTCCTCCACTTCTCTTACTTGATTTTCAAAATCCTTCTTGAGCTCTTCCATGGCCTGTAACAAATTCATATTTTTCTTAGAAGCTTTTGATGCAAGAATTCTGACTTTGTTGATTTCTTCTGGTTCCATATTTTTATCCTTTTTGTCCCCCCAAAAGGATTCTATGGTCTGAATGTACTTCTTCTGCTTGCGTATCTTGCCAGCCAATTAATTGACTTTTGAGCTCTTTGCCACAGTAGAACTCTGCTTCCAGAGTGGAGGGAACTGTGTCCCATGTGGCTGGGGTTTTCACAATTGTTAGAATTATGAGGAGGGTGCCCTCTCTACAGCTACCACAAGCTCTGGCACATTCACATTAGAACCACTGCCCAAAACAGCAACCCAGATCCAACCAGATCAAAACAAGATTGATTACCCTCTGAACGGTTGCTTGATTCCCCTACAAACTGCAAGCCAGGAGTTCCTGAGGCAGCCACATGTCAGCAGCTGCACCACCTCTTGCCCTGGGGGCAGGGACCACTCTTTAGTCACCCAGTAACAACAGAGTTCCCACTGACCTTTTACTTTCTCTTTGGCATTTATGGGTTAAGAAGTATGGAAACCACCACAGATGCTGATGACTCACTCTCCTGATGTCTATTCTGCTGGTCTGGGCCTCTGGTCGGGGGTCTTGTCCAGCGCAACTCACTTAGGACTGTGTTCAGCTCCCAGCTTGGTGCAATAGACCCTTCCTTCCAGCCTTCCAGGTTACCTTCAGTGGGATATTGTTTCTCTCTGTCACTATGTGGGATATGTCGCTCTAAAACTGTTTAGAGTCATATTTTACAGGGATTGGAGGTGGTTGGAGCAGGAGCTCAGACAAGTCCTTGCTTTTACTCTGCCATATTGACTACAACCCCCACTATAATATCAGCATTCTCTATTCTAAAGTCCATTCTAATGCTAGGATTTTTTTTCACAGTGATTTTACTTACATCATGCCTAGGAAATAGAGAACATAATATTTCCACTTTACAGATAAAGAATCCAAGATTTAGAATACTTAAGTATAAAGTTTGGAATTCAAAATCAGATCTTTAATTCTGAAACTAGTGATTTTTCCATTAGATCCCATTGTCCCTTATTGTATCTATACACAATTACTACTATACATATATAAATATTTATATGCATATATGTAATAAAAGTAAGCATGAGCTAGTATACATACATACACACACACACACACACACACACACACACATATATGATTGTGTTTTGAGTCAAGACCTATGATTTCACTGGTTTATAGAACTTTCAGTGAGGAAACTATCCTCCTGATTTCCTTACTAGGAATATAAGCTTCTTATACAGATTAAGTCTTATGTTGGGACCCTATAAGCATGTATATGCACAAATATATAGATCTGTATGCACACACACACACACACACATATATAATATATCTATATAGACATATTATCAATGTTGTTTAATATCCCCCAAATTTCCAGTGCAAAATTTAAAAGAAAGCAAGAAAGCAAGGAAGGAAAGAAAGAAAGAAAGAAAGAAAGAAAGAAAGAAAGAAAGAAAGAAAGAAAGAAAGGAAGGAAGGAAGGAGGGAAGGAAGGAAGACAGGAGGGAAAGAGGGAAGGAAGGAAGGAAGGAAGGAAGGAAGGAAGGAAGGAAGGAAGGAAGGAAAGAAAGGAAGGAAGGAAGGGAGAAGGAAAGAAGGAAAAGGAAGGAAGAAGGAAAGAAAAAAAGAAAGGGAAGGAGGGAGAGAGGAAGGAAAGGAAGGAAGGTTGGACAGAGGAAGAATGAAAGACTAATTAAAAAACAAGGTCTTTGGGGGGCGGAGCCAAGATGGCAGAGTAGAAACAGCTCGTCCAAGCCACTCTGCCCCCAGATTACCTCCAAACTATGTAAAAGGGGACTCTGAACAACTTCTGGAGCCCCAGCACCCATAGAATGACACAGAGAAGCTAACCTCCCGCTGAGGACAGCCCAGCAACCCTGCAGGAAGGACCAGTGCAGTGGTCTGGGAGCCGGCAGCACAGCGTGCAGAGCGTGGAGAACCGAGCACAGGTCTGTTGGAGTCGCGGTTTTAGCCCCAGGGCCAGCAGCCAGGTGGAGGGACCGCAGAACACTAACAGCTGTGGCTATTCCAGAATTATCAACATATACATGCCTAGGACAAAGTGAGAGGTTAGTGCCCTATGGACTTTGGGACCAGTATTTGGGGAACTAATCCCCTAGGGGCTAGAAGCTGTTGAGGAGACACGCCATTTTGTAGTTTTCAGAGGTAGGTCCTGCTCCTGGCCTGCGAACTGTAGGGAGATCCAGTGATCAGTCTTGGGAGGTAATCGCTCTTGCTTTAACCTCCCTGGATCTGGATTGTGATCTGGGGTGGAGGTCGTGGGTGGGTTTCCAGCTTGCCAGAAACGGAAGTTGCCCCCCCACATGTTCGGGACGAAAATTCCCCTATCTGGCAGCAAAGCCAAAGTGTGGCAACAAGCCCAAAAGTCAAGTAATTAAGTGGCAACATGCCAAGGCAAAGGAAACAAATTAAACAGAAAAATGCAACCCTAGACTCCTACTTTGGGGGCATAGAGCAGGAAGAGGACTGTGAGGTCAGAAGTCCTGCTCCAAAAGCCCCAGGGGAAAACATGAGTGGATTGACAGAAGACCTTAAGAAGGACTTTAAAAACCAAATAAGAGAAGTGGAGGAAAAATTGAAAAGAGAAATGAGAAGGATGCAGGAAAAGTATGAAATGAGGGTCAACAGCCTGACTGAGGAAAACAACACCTTAAAAAATAGACTAACTCAAATGGCAAAGGAGGCCCAAAAGGGCAACGAGGAGAAGAATGCCTTAAAAACCCGAATTTGCCAGATGGAAAAAGAATCTCAAAAGTTCACTGAGGAGATTCATTCCTTCAGAGTTAGACTGGAGCAAATGGAAGCTAATGACTTTATGAGAAAGATGCTATTAAGCAGATCCAAACAAATGAAAGAATAGAAGGCAATGTAAAACATCTCATGGGAAAAACCACTGACCTGGAAAATAGATCCAGGAGAGACAATTTAAAAATTATTGGACTACCTGAAAGCCATGATCAAAGACAGAACCTAGAAATCATCCTTATAGAAATTCTCAAGGAAAATTGCCCTGATGTTTTAGATCCAGAGGGCAAAATAGAGGTTGAAAGAATCCACCAATCACCTCCTGAAAAAGATCCCAAAAAGAAAACTCCCAGGAATATTATAGCCAGGTTCCAGAATCCCCAGATCAAGGAGAAAATACTACAAGCAGCCAGGAAGAAACAATTTCAATATTGTGGAAACACAATCAGAATAACCCAGGACCTGGCAGCTTCTACACTGAGGGATCAAAGGGCATGGAATATGATATTCCAGAGGGCAAAAGAACTGAGAATGAACCCAAGGGTCACCTACCCAGCAAAACTGAGTATTTTGTTTCAGGGGAAAATATGGTCATTCAGTGGAATAGAGGACTTTCAAGCATTCTTGAGGAAAAAACCAGAATTGAATAGAAAATTTGACATCCAGACGCAAGAAGCAAGAGATGCCTGAGAAGATAATCAGGGAAAAGAAATCAAAAGGAAATTATCGAAGTTGAACTATTTACATTCCTATATGGAAAAACAATAACTGTGACTGATTAGATCTTTCTCACTATGAAAATAATGGAAGAAGGGTGTGTGGTCATATGAATACATATGTGAATGTGTGTGTATATGGTTACAGTTATATATGGATAGAGGGCATAGTTTGAATTTGTTGGGAAGGGAGAATACTTAAGGGGTGAAATTATGAGGTGAGAGAGGAAAGTTGCAAGAGGAGATGGGGAGAGACAGGGTAGGGTAAACTATCTCATGTAGAAGAAGCAAGGGGAAGTGGTTGCAAGGGAGGGGAAAAATAGGAAGGCAAAAAGGCGAAATCACATTCTAATTGAATTTGGTTCAGGGAGAGAATGACATACATACTAAATGGGATATCTCAACCTACAGCAGAATAGGGAGAAGGGGGATGAGAGGAGGGATGATGGATGGGAGGGCATCCTTGGGGGGAGGGGAGGTTGCAAGTACCCACTATAGAAGAGGGACAGGATCAAGTAGGGAATGGACCAGGTGGGGGGTGGGATGAGTGGGAAGGAATTATAAGCAGCCTTATTCAATATATCTACTATGATAATGTTTTGCATAGCTAGACATGTACAACATATACTGAATTATATATCTCCCCAGAGGGAATGGGTGACAAGGGAGGAAGGAAATGGATCTGAAATTCAAGGTCTTAAGATTAAATGCTTCAAATATATATAAATACTATTATTAATACTCTTTTGCTTGTAATTGGGAGATAAGATGTGCAGGCATTGGGACACAAAGATTCACCTTCCTCTAATGGAAAAGTCGAAGGGGGTATGGGAGAAGATATGGGAGAGAGCAGATTGGAGGAAGTGATATCTTGCGGGACTGCTATTCTGGGAGGGTGGGTAGGGGAAAAACAGGGGGGGAAATGATTGTAACTCAAAATCTGGCAGAAATGAATGATGTAAAACAGAAGTTAATAAAGCATTTGTTAAAAAAAAAACAAGGTCTTTTAGGGATGTGCAATGTTTACAGATAGATGTGTGGTGACATTGGTTTTATACCATGTATTTTGGGCGTATAAGTATATATAAAACTTCATATATGCATATACATATCTGTATAAATATGGTATATTTAAAATTTTGGATCAGACCTATGATTTCATTGGCATATGAAAGTTCTGGCGAAGAAACTCTCTTTGTTTAAGGAATATCAATATCTGTTCTATAATTTGTAGTCTTTAAGGGCAATAATGGATAGAAAACTGATTTCCTTCCAGGTCAAGAAGCTTTGTATTCAAGTCTCCTTTCTGACATAGCTTGCTTGTGTGACGCTCAGTTAGTCATTGATCCTATAAATGCCTTAGAATATTCTCTAATTCAGTACAATCAAGCAACTTTCTATAGATTATACCTAAGAAGTATAGTGCTGAGGACACCAAGAAACCTATATTCTAGGCTATAATACCTCCAAATTATATAATGCTTTAAGGTTTACAAAGGCTTTGTCCCCTCAAAACAACAGCATAAGGTGAGAGTCATAAATACTTCATTTTACAGAGGAAAAAAAAACAGACTCAAAGATCTGATGACTTTTCTGTGATCCAACACTTGGAAGTGTTAGAGTCAAGGCTTGAATCCAGAAAGGCCATTTCCTTTCCTATTATATCTCAATGTCTACTGGGCAGATCATACTTTCTAGGTATTTTGATTTATTGCCTCTTGAAATAATTTACTTTTTTTCTTATCTGTCTCATCTTCTTACATTAAAGGGGCCAGGTTTAGAGAGTTAAAGGTAAGAAGGCTATAGGGAATGTTTGAATTCCCCTTCCCTCCCTCTTAATTTATAGCACCAGATCTGTTTCAAAAAAGAGCTCAGAGAATAGAGTTTGGAGACAATGAGTATAACAAGGTCAATGCATCTGTCAGACTACCCATCAATCACTCATCTTCCATTTACTCCCTAAGGATCTCTAAGGAGTTAAGCCACAATTGGGATTGGTATAAGGAACAGAAGACTTCAAAAGTTTTTCTGGTTCCCTAAATGGTCTTTCAAGTCTACTGGGAAAATCCACAGTTTCCTCAACAACATGGAGCCCATCACCCTTAGCAACTGCCCAAGGACAGGAATTTGTTTAATGACCACCAGGGCCCTCACCAAAATCATCCCTATCTCTCCACTGGCTCTCAAGAAACGGGCATTCTCCATCTGTCCTTGAAGCAGGGCCCACTGTGAAGTGAGTAAAACGTTCTTGTTGTGGATAAACTCTATGCAATTTTCCAAAAGTCATCATCTCGACATTTCCCCAGTCACCGCAGAGCATCTCGCCTCCAATTTATGTGCACGCTCATTTGTTTTCCTTCCGACAATCTTTGAGACACTCTATCCAGTGACCTCTGGCAAGGGAGAGAGAGACCCACTTTTATGCTGGCATTATGCAGAGGCAGTGACAAATTGGTCTATTTTTTATGCCTGACAGAAATGGGTGGGGTGGGGAAAAGGGGAGACATTAACTCAGAACATCTCCTGCTATTGCCTTACATAGCCCAAGATAAGTACTTTTTAATCCTCCCCTCTCTGATCTTTCCTTCTTTTCTTTCATTGAAACCTATAATGGAAAAAAAGTCTTCCCATAGGGGTACACTTAATGCCTATCCTACTCATTGGATTTTAACAGTAATAATAAATCATATGTATAAAGTAATTTAAAGGTTTGCAAAGCACCTTCTTCTCAACAGCAATGTAAGGTAGATAGTACAAATAATTGTGTTCATGTTTTATAGACATAGAAAGTAGAACTCTGAGTTATTAAATTAATCAGAAATAATCAAAGAGTTAATAAGTATTTGAGCTAGATTTCATATCCAGTTGTCCTAAATGCAGGCCTAATGTTCTAACCAGTATGGCGGACTGTCTTTCAGTGGGTACACCTTGTCATATACTTTCCAACTCAATATGTCCCAAATGTAGCTCTGAGACACAATAAATATAATATATTAAAAAGAGAATTGGATTTGGATCATAGGGTCACAAAATAAGAGTTGAAAGGGAGGTCATCTTATCCAACCCCTTCATTTTATAGATGAAGAAAAGAAGGCCTCTAGGACTTAAGGGAGTTGCCCAAGGTCACATAAATAGTAAGTGGCAAGGCTAACACTGGGTACTTGGGTACTCTTGCTCCAAATCTAGCACTCCTGATTGAGACTAAAAACTTGGCTTTTCAATTTACTAGCACTGTGATCCTGGGCATGCAATTTCCCTTTTTTGGACCTCCCTCACCTCATCCATAGATAAAATGAAAGGTTTATATTATATGATCTCTGGGTTCCTTCTAATTTTGTCTTATCTTCTGTCCATAAAAATGGTTCCAATTTCCTCCTAGCACTAAACATTTAAGAGTCATAGGTTATGCTATTCATGCTGATACTCATATAAAACATGTAAATAATAATGCATAATAATAGTAATTGCAACTATAACTAGTATTTTATAATGCCTATGTGTCACGTGAGGTAACTAGGTGGTACAGTGAGTAGAATGTCAAGCCTGAAGTCAGGAAGACTCATCTGAGAAAGCAATTTAACCTTGTTTGTCTCAGTTTCCTCATCTGTAAAAATGAGCTGCAGAAGGAAATAGCAAACGACTCCAGTATCTTTCCCAAGAAAACCCTGAATGGAGTCATGAAGAGACAAGACAGAAAACAACTAGACAATAATAACATGTGCCAGGTACTATGCAAAATGCTTTAAAACATTATTATATTTCATTTTTATTACAGCCCTGGAAGGTAAATACTATTACAGTCCCATTTTATAGCTGAGGAAACTGAGGCAAATAGTGGTTAAGGGACTTGTCCCAGGTCACACAGCTAACAAGCTTCTAAGGCTGAATTTGACCTCAGTCTTTCCTGACTTCAGGCCCAGTACTCTATCCACTATGCCACCTAGAGGCTATATATACATACATATACACAATACGTTTGTATGTGTCTATACACATCTGCTACATATAGGCATGTATACATATATAAATACATTATATACATACAGAGAGAGAGAGAGAGATATCCCTACCCCATGCCATACATTAAGGGTCTGCTTTTGGTTTTCAAGTAAAATCAGGGGGTAGGGTCAAGTTGAATAGTAATAGAATGAAAAAAATTGCATGAACTTCCTCAAGACCTCTCTTTGTATTTACACATTTTTCTCCCATTAGTCATTAGAAAAATACAATAACAACACAACTAAATCATATATGTGTGTGTGCATGCATGTGTGTGTATGTGTGTAAGGAAATTGTAGGTCTTGTCCAAGAAATTTATAGACAATGGCATCATATAGGTATATATGTATGCATGTATGTGTGTATGCACATAGCACTATGTTGTGTTAGATAAAAATCCACATATAAACGACAGGCATTTACCCCCAACATAATACTAATATTTTTAAAAGTCCTTTCATCTCTGATTTCTTTTGACGCTGAAAACATATCCATGAGATAAACATGGGCAGAGATGAATCTTCCCATTCCATAGGAAGGGAAATTAAATCTCAGTCTGAAGATGGTTACCCAGCTCATACATGACCCTGCTTTCCTGAATGCCCATACACCCAATGGGTGGGCAAGCCCATTCCCTGCCTTTATGCCTTGGCCCTATGCCTAAGCCCATCTCCCTTACCTTGGATATTCTCTCTTCTCAACCTGTGCCTCTTAGAATCCCTGGCTTATGGGCCTAGCTCAACTACTACCTTCTACATGAGGTCTATTCCTGATCCTCCCAGTTGTTTGTACCTGCTCTTGTCTGTGAAATTACCTTAAATTTATTTTGTTTGTATTTTGCATTTGCTAATATGTAAACTGTGGTTTTCCCCATTGAACAAGCTCCTTGCAGATAGAAACTTTTGTTTTTTGCCTATATTCTGAGCACCTAGCTTACTGCCTGGCACATAATAGAGGCTTGATAAATGCTTGTTGATTGATTGATTCCTTCTGTATATATTCCCCCCAGATAGAAAGAATGCATTCTCTTTTAGAGCTCCCAGTAGACACTAGCATCATCAAACACCTGGAAAATCAGGTAGAGCCACCTGTCCTGAATCCTTAGCATATTCTGGCTAGAAGTTTGATTGTGAGAGACCCTTATTTTGGTACATTATCAACAAAGTGTTTATCAAAATTCTTTGATACAGTCATGCTTTGACCTTAAAGAGACAATCTCAGCCCAGCTAATTCAAAACCACCTAAGAATTTGTGTAGCCTATGGTATATCTCCTGTTATTTTAATTGCACATTGGGAGAACACACCCTGTGCCAATCTCTGACGCCAGTGGCTGTTTATGTCCATAATACTGGAGTTAATAGCATATGGGAAACTTACCCCTTTTGAATACTAAACTTCCCCAATTTTCCTCTCTGAGCTGTTGTGTGCACTAACCAATAAAAACGATGCCTGTAATAGGGGATTATCTCAATGCTTTAAGCAATAATAGTTCTTCATTTTAATTTTTTAATTTTTTTTCAAGATTTAGTTTCCACCATCAGTGCAGAAGCAAAGAACAAGGCATTGGGAAGAAGAAAGATAACTGTGGACCTTTATTTCCCCTCCAATGCCCTACATTAAGGGTCTGATTTTGGTTTTCCGGTCAAATCAGGGATAGAGTTAAGTTGTTTGGTAATTGAATGAAAAAAAATTGCATGAACTTCCTCAAGACCTCTCCTTGTGTTTATATATTTTTCTCCCACTAGTCATTAGAAGGAAAAAAAGGATACAAGAATAACACTTAACTAAATCAGATGCAGATGGGCTAGATTTTTTTTTATCATTTTAAAAGCTTTTGTTTTTGTAAAGAGAAGAAAATGGGCAATATTCCCTTGTTTTTCTTAAGGGAAAAAAGCGTATGCTTTTTAATTTGAAATGGAGTATTAATGGTGTTATCCATAGGGAATTGCCGTGCTATAGCAGAGTGTAGATAATGTGTTTTACTCTCCAACATTCTGGCATCGGCTCTTCTGGCTTGCAGACATAGTGGCATATCATATTACTATACCCTTCCAAAGACAATGTTTTATTCTGATCCCAAGAGTGGGTTTTCCGAAAGACTATCTCACTAGGTAATCTATTTTTTGTTTGCTTTATTGATTTAGAGGAATCAATTTGATGAAAGCAAAGATTCAACCTAAATAGATGACAAGGGAACCATCATCATCATCATCATTGTGATAATAGTAATTATTATTAATCATTATTATTACAGTGATGTATTATTAAAATCATCACTGTAATAATTATATTATTATAAATGAGCTATTATTATAATCATAATTGTGATAATTATATTATTGTAATTATTATTATTACAACGATGATGATGATGATCACATCCACATTTCCATGGTGTTTTAAGTGGAGTTGAAAGACTTAGGTTCAAATCCTCCTATTTGCTACTTATGTGACTTTGAGCAAAGGGTTTTCCCCACAACAGCCCAGGGACATACCTAGTACAAAGATGACTATCACCATCTTACAGATGATGAAACAGACTCAGAAGGATTAAGCATCTTACTGGGAATGTATCAAAGGTATACTCTGAACTGAGGTCTATTGATTTCAAGTCTAGTCCTTGTTCCACTATAGCATACTACATTTATGAATGCCTACTGTGAGCTTAGCACTAGCTTAGGCACTGTGGGGAACTCTACTAAGTTCCTGCCTAGAATAATTAGAATGATTTGTGTGTCATTTTATAATTACAAAATGTTTTATGCAAACAGTCTCATCTGATCCTCATAGTTAATCTATAATGTTGGCTGGATAGGAGATAGTCTCCCCATTTTAAAAGGAAAGAAACATAGAAAGAGGTTGAGTAATTTGCCCCTGGTCACACAGTTAATGATCAAGACAGCACTCAAGACTAGGCTTTTCCACTCCACCAGGCTTTGGAGAACTACAATCTAATCAGGAGGACAAGATTAAGTTATACAGAATAACTATTGAGCAAGAGAGACTAAAGTGCTTAATTGTAGGATGGCATTCAGTTCCCACCCCAATTTTATTCGCACCAATGTTCCAGTTTTGGAAAAAGTGAAGGGAACCCAAGATTTAAAGTCATAGGACACTGGCGATCCCAAGGTCATCCACTGCATCCCAGGCCATCGCCAATCATGTTGACTTTTGTCTTGTCACTGGACTTCAGTGACTCTGGAAGAGAGTGAGGCTGATGACTTTGTACAATCTGCCTCATTTAAATCCAATTCACTTCCAAGTCAAGACCTCGCCCCATGAAATCATCTGTCCTCTTCAAAAAAGAAAAACAAACAACAACAACACTCCTTGCTATATCTGTAACTTTGGACAAATCATGTAACCTTTCTGAACCTCAGTTTTTCATCTTTAAAGTGAGAGGGGGCTAGACTAGATGGCTCATGAGGTTGTTCCTTGCTTTAGCAGTATAATGCTAATGACTTATGCAAATTCTTGGAGAATCCTTTAATATCGCAAATCCTTGTTTTATTTTGTTTTTTTTTTTTCATTTCTAAAGTGAGGTTATACTAGGTGAGTGGTGTAAAACTAAAATTGAAATGGAGAATCCCTGCAGACTTCATATTGACCGTTTTTAAATGTTATATTATTAACATGTTTTTGTATTTTTAACTTATTTTGTTAAAAATTGCCCAGTTACATTTTAATCTGCTTCCTGATATGCTCAGGAATAGGTTATATGTTTGACACATCTGTACTAGATGGTATTTTAAAGGCTACTCCTTACTGATGCCCTCCTCAGATCTTTTTTTTCCTACATTTCTTCTCAGCTCTCAGCAGACTGTGGTCATTCATTGCAATTCACCTTGTGAGGCTTTCCATTATGGCACAGTTCTCCTGTAATTCTTCTCACCCTCCAGCAGATGGCAAACATTCACTTTCCCAAGGGACCAATTCTTTAATTTGGCCTATAATGGAAGACTACTTTAAAAAAAAATGTGTCTCATAGAAGCTTGTTTCATATTCAAAACACAGCCTCAGAGCAGAGCAGCTCTGTTTTCTTAAACCTTCTTTTCAAATACTTTCACTAAATGGTCTATGAGGAAATGTAAGGTACCCATGGATAATTGGGGAGAGAATGACACACTCTCTACTTGGGTCCACAGCTCCAGACCTCACACACTAAAGATAGTTCCAAGGAGGCTAGGTAAATTATCTCTGTTTATACAAGTAGGACTCTTTGTAATTATATATTAGCTTGTGATGACTTGTCAGGGGTGTAGAGAAGCCAAGTGGGATCAGAGCAGATTGTTAAATATTCAGGATGAACATTTACATATTGGAAATTGGCAAATGCTACAAATCTGAGCTTATTTTTTGTTTTGTTTTTCTTTCTATTGGATTTTCTTTTTACTAGATTTAAGAAAATGGGGGGGGGGGGAAATGTTGATAATTCAGATTAAATGTAAAAGTGTGATTTTCTTCTCCCCTGGAGAACTGGTTGTTAAACATTTACCAGAATGCTCTTACTTATTATATTTATATCCTCTTTTTTCTGTCTTCAGATGGTTTATCACCTGACCAAGTCAGTACTTCATGATGACTCTAAAGGCAAGTAAATAATTTCTTATTCTATCTCCTGTTATCTGCGGGTCACTGTACTTCACCATGAACACCTGGTTGGGAGTATTCCAATTACTTGCAGCTACTTCCAGAAAAAAAAAAAAATCTAGGAGAGGGAAGGAAGGAAGAGCCAATCAAGTATCATTATAGTGCCAATACATGAAAGGGGGGAAAAAGTCGTAATAGCCACTGGAATAAATCTCCATTACAATTCACAAACAAGATTTATTTACAAGACCAGTATGAATCTTTGGGAAAGATCTAAGATAAGTATTGTTACTGCCCTCAAGGAGTTTGCAGTCTAGCTGAGAACAAAATATGTGCAAAAAATATTGTAAAAATAGTATGACAAGTCAATTGCATAAGTGATCTAGCTATTAGATTCCTAGACAGGGTAATGTATATTCACTGCCTACATTTTCTCAGCTCCTTGCAATCTGGCTTTTACCCTCACCATTCTATTTAAATTACTCTCTCCAAGGTCACTAATGACTTCTTAACTGCTAAATGTAATTATATATTTTTTCAAACCTCACCTTCCTTGACCTGTCTTTTGCATTTCATACTGTTGACCACTCCCTCCTCTTGAATATTCTCTCTTCCCTTGACTTCCATAAGATAATTTTCTTCCTGTTTTCACCTTACTTGTCTAACTGTTCCTTCTCAGTGTCCTTTCACAGTTTTATCATCCTCTCCTGACCTCTGTGTGAGCGGCCCCAAAAGTCTGTCCTGGGCCCTGTTCTCTTTGGTCTACACTTAATTCTACTGCCTTCCCTTTGAAATTCATCTCCAGTTTAGCTTGTCTATATCTTGTCTGTACATAGGTGCTTCCGTGTTGTCTCCCCTGTTAGACTGTGAGCTCGTTGAGAGCAGGGACTTTTTTGCCTTTCTTGGAACCCCTAGTGCAGGGGAGAACTTGCTGCCTCAAGGCCACCTGTGGCCCTCTAGGTCCTTAAGTGCAACTCTTTGCCCTAATCCAAACTTAACGGAACAACTCCCCTTAATAAAAGGATTTGTTTTGTAAAATTTGGACTCACTCAAAAGGCTGCTCCCAAGGACCTAGACCACAGACAGCTTCAAGGCCATCGATTCCCCATCTCTACCCTAATGCTTAGGGTGCTTGGCATATAGTAGGCATTTAATAAATTTTTGTTTGGTCATTTCAGTTATGTTTGACTCTTTGTGACACCGTTTGGGGTTTTCTTGGGGAAGATACTCGAGAGGTTTTCCATTTCCTTCTCCAGCTCATTTTACAGATGAGTAAATTGAGGCAAACAGGGTTAAGTGATTTGCCCACAGTCACACAGACAGTAAATGTCAGAGGTCTGATTTGAACTCAGGAAGATGAGTCTTCCTGACTCCAGACCTGGCACTCTGTGCACTGTGGCGCCACCTAGTGGACTATTCTGGGTGGAACAACATCTCAGGATACTGTTGTCAACACAATTTCAGCAGCTCCCTTGATGGCTCCAGGATAGAATCAAAATCCTCAGCTGGGCATTTATAATGTGCTCCACAATATGGGTCCTACCTTTCTAGTCTTATTCATATTATTTCCATTCCTACAAGAGGCCATTCTTGATCCCATCCAGTCCTTACTGCCCTGTCCCTCTTAAATTTCTTGTATAATTTTATGTGTACTTTTTGTCTAGCCATCTGTATATATGTTCCATTGCCTCCCCCTACAAGCCCACCCCAGAAGCATAAAAAGCTCCTTGAGGTCAGGGACTTTCTTGGTTTTTGCCTCTGTATCCAAGTGCCGCATCTGTATTTGTTGATTTGAGGGTTTAAATTCAATTTAAGACATTTCCTCAAACCTCTACTAAGGTAATAGCCTAATTTGTTTTCTTGCTTCTAGCCTTTCTACCTCCTGCCTCCATCTATCCTTCACATGATTTCTGGAAATGATTTTACCACAGCACCTGTTTGACCACGTTATTCCTCTATTTTAACAAAATAGTATCTCCAGTGAGTGGTTTCTAAAGCCTGACTTTTCAGTTTTGATTCACGTCCCTATGCTCACGTGCTCTTCATTCCAACCAACTGAACTGTCTGAACTGGCTTTTCCTCAGTCTAACCATGGTGTCTTCTGACTCCCCAAAACATACTGTCTCCACTTCTCAAAATCCTCTCTTCTTTCCTGGCCCAGATCAAGGGTCATTTTTTCCCCCATAAAACCTTCCTTGATTGGTCCCAGCTGCAAGTGTTCTCACCCTAAAATTTTCTAGAACCTTTGTGCAAATCTCAATTTTCCCTCCATTACACTCTGTTAGGTCATGCTGATTAGTGAGAATGCTACATCTCATCCATCCCCCATTCCACCTCCACAGAGAATAGAAACTCCTTCAGATCAGGGACTTTTCTTTTTCATAGTTACCTGCATGCCTCTGGAGGCCAAATGTAATACCCTCCACAGAGTAGGTGCTTAATATGTGCTTGTAGAATGAAAAAAGACAAATAAGTGGTACAAAAAGTAAATGTTATATGAACCAAGAGGAGAGAGAGCTCACTAGAGGCTGGTATGGTCAAGGAAAACCTTATGAAGTCTCTAAGCCCTGATCTGGGCCCAAAAGCACAAGTCAGATTTAGATCAAAAGATAGAAAGATTCCAGGTAGAGCATGATATTGAGGAAGTTAAATGCCATAATAAATAAAAAAAATATTAGACTTGGAGCCAGGAAGGCCTGAGTTACCTGTGTGCCCCAACTAGTCAAGTCATTTAATCACTTTCAGTCTCAGTTTCCTCATTTGTAAAGTAAGGACATTAATAACACTTTGTAAGGTTGTTGTGAGGGTAAAATGAGATGACGTAAGGCACTTTGTAAACATCAAAGCACTATATGATGGCTAGCTATTATCATTATGCAACATTTTTAGATTTACAAAACATTTTAGCACAGTAATTTTGTGAGGTAGTTAGTATAAGTGTCAGAACTCTCTCTCCTTCCCCACTTCCTGAGAAATGCATTAAGCTGAGACCCAGAGAGATGAAGGAATTTTTCCAAGACTGTATCTTAATGTTAGGGTATGTTGACTAGGATCTCAAACTCTGGCATGCCTTCTCACTACATGAGAGCAAATTAATCCAGGTTGAAACCTACAGACTCACTTCAAGTAATATGGGGATTGGGAAAAGGGAAGGAAAGGAAAATTAAATTAGAAGACCTTTAATATTTCTTCTATCTCTATGATTCTACCCACTCCTATTCTACCCTACCCTACCTTTATCTGTCCTGTTCTCCTTTCCTATTCCACCCTACTATATCCTATCCTACCCCATCTTACCCTACCCTACTCTACCCTATCCCATCCTATCCCATCCCATCGCATCCCATATATCCCATCCTATCAGATCCTATCCTGTACCATCCCATCCACACCATCCCATCAAATCCCATCCCATCCCATCCCATCCCATCCTATCCTATCCTATCCTATCCTATCCTATCCTATCCTATCCTATCCTATCCTATCCTATCCTATCCTATTCTATCCTAGATTAAAATAAATGCTACCCTTGCCCTAGTCTATTAACCAATGTTCACCTTTGTTCACCAGACCAGGCAATCAGCTGCAATGAAATTGGAAAAGCACCATCAACCTTTTCCATGATAATGTCAGGGAACTTGAGGGAAAATGTGGCGAAGGCTGAAATTAGCTCTGAGCCACTGTGTTGCTGCCTGTGTTGTAATGCTTTTATTTTAGAGCTTTTCTCCCCTTGTGTTACATAACTAAGGACCTGGGATC
Source organism: Gymnobelideus leadbeateri (assembly GCA_011680675.1). NCBI lineage: Eukaryota > Metazoa > Chordata > Mammalia > Diprotodontia > Petauridae > Gymnobelideus > Gymnobelideus leadbeateri. The sequence goes on from WOXC01008138.1 coordinate 62,334, forward strand.
CTGCCCCATATGTATCAAGTGAGTGAATTTTACTTGTATTTTTTTAAAATTTGTTACAAGGGATATCTTGATGCTAGAAAAATAGTTTAATCAGCAGGTATACAGGGAGAGACAGAGGGAAGAGGATAAAGTCATAAAGAATGTGGCAAGGGTTCTGGAATGAGATTCAAGATATCTTGGTTCTCATCTTGATCCTATTATGTGATCTGGACAAGTCACTTCCTTTCTCTAGATGGGGAAGGGAATCTAGATTATTTCCCAGTTGTCTTCCAGCTCTAATGTAACATGAACTTTGTTCTAATATTCTGTGTTCTAAGGATCCCTCTGGCTCTAATATTCTAAGTTCTATGTTCTAACATTCTACATTTTAAGGTACCTTCTACCACCCATATTCTTTGATTTCTAATTACAGGGTGGATCAAAAGGGACCATAAGCCTAAAGGAAGGATTATTGCTGGAAGAGCAAGCAAGATGACGTCCAAGTGCTAAGCCAAGTGCCCTAGATTGAACCACCACCCGTTTGCCATTCCCTGACAGCAGAGGCGAATCAGTTATTTAAATTATTCAATGATAGGGAAGAAAATAGTTATGCCGATCTTTAGAAGATCAAAACAGAAAGAGGAGAAAAAAAAGATTCCAAATGCTAAATTACTTGAGTTTATAACATAGGAGAAAAAAGAAATAGTATCATGAGGAGCAGGATGAAGTAAATCCAAGAGACCTCGTGGGGAATACATCATCACGTATATTGCAATATTAGGGTTTAAGCTACCGTTCCTGGCAACGTGGGCTTCTTAAAGAAGGAATAAGTAGAGTCTAGAGGGAAATCAGAGACTGTTTATGCTTTATAGTTTGTATAAAATAAAATATGTTTGGTGGAAAAATTGATCCCCATTCATTTTCTCATTCAGATTTTATTACCTCTATTCCCAGCTAGGTTTGGTCTGTACTATCCAACTTTATGTGAAGGAGGGAGGTCAGAGCTTTTCTCCTATCTCTCAATAATTATAGGGCTCTGAGGGAAGATGGCCTTACAAAGGAATTGTATAAAGGGTTTAAAGATTTTACGATGAAGGATTTGGCCCTTGCACAATTATTAGTTTTAAAAGGTGCTTTGCCACCATTGCCAGCAGTACAGCTATTGATCCTTTGACAAAAGGAAGACACTTACCCTTGGACACCCACACACGAGCTGCAGCTCACTGTATTTTAAATGGAGATAATAAAGTTGTGAGATAAGACTCCTCCTCAGGTTTGGAAGATCTCTGTTCTCCACTAGTTGTATGGAAGGAAACAGCTGCCTTTTGGACAAACATGATTACAAATTTCCCTTTTGTTGTAATGGCTACAATGAAGACCACATTTGCTTTATCCAAAAGCAAGCAAGGTAACACAGCAAGTAGCAATCAGCAAGCACTATGTAAGTACCTGCTGTGGGTCCAGCATTGTACTAGTCACCGAGGAGGCAAAGACAAAAGCCAACCAGCTGTACCCCCTGAGAGGTTTGTAGTCTAGCCTGGTAACTCTCAGGAGATTTTTCAGCTTGGGGTCCTAGAGGGCACAGAAAGACTCTAACCTACCAGCCAGTCTGCTAGACTGAAGGAAAAATAAATCAATTTGCCAATATAAAAATCAAGGAAAATGATTAGGGCACCAAGGAAACTTGGTCACTGGTAGCAGTGACCTTCCAAGGGTACAGATTTTGGTTTATCTAACTCTTTTAGGACTCTTGAGAGAACATAGACAGAGACATCCTAAGTCATTTGAATGGGTCACTGAGTTACAGTCTGTGCTATATGGAAGTTGGTCTAGAAAGTCTCTGGCTGAATGCAGCATTTGTGGGGTCATTTGCTGATAATGAAGACTATGTTTTTCTTGTTGTTAATCCTTCATTTTCGAAGAGAACCAGTAACATCATGATGTCATGACTTGCCCATGATTTGGATTTAAGTGAAGCAGAATTGTGAAAAGTCTTGCAACAACATTTTGGGTATTCAGCCTAAGCAAGATGAAAGTAGTTAAATCAGGTTTTGTATATTCAGTCTACAGGAGAATGGAGGTGGGGGGAGGGACAGTTCAACCATGTTCAATACATTTAGTCTGCAGCAGCATTGAAGGATGAAGGTGGCATAATTCAGTCAAACAGCACATTCTGATAATGAGGTTGTCTTTCTTTCATAGGAGAAAATGTTCATATATCCATATATACAAAACAGTTATAAGAGAAAGGCAAGTTGTAGGGGCAGAACTCACTATCCTCACTATGGGCATAAGGAAAGGTCTCTTGTAGAAGGTGGCATTTGATCTGAGCCTTGCAGGAAACTAAAGTTTCTAAGAAACAGAGATGAAGATTGAATGCATTACAGGTATGGGGAGCAGTCAAGGCAAAGGCCCAGAGATGGGAGAAAGAGTGATTTGTATGAGGAAAACAGGAAGCTAGGTGGTGCAGACATTTACTAGCTATCTGACCATGGGCAAGTCACTTAAGTTTCTTCATCTGTAAAATGAACTAGAGAAGCAAATGGTAAGGCACTCCAGTACATTTGCCAAGAAAACCTCAAATGGAGTCCCAAAGAGTTGGACACAACTGAAACAACTGAACAAGGAGAACAATGTCTTTCTAGGAAATATTTCTAATCTCTGCAACAACTGTGGGTGTTGCCCCTCCCCCAATGATTTGCTTTCACTTCACCCCTCCCGGCCTACAGGAATCTAGGCTCAGCTGTCTCCAGATTAGATCGCAGCCAAGAAATGAAAGCAATTGGGGCTGGGACTACAGGCTGCTATGATGTCAGGATCTTGGTGTGGTACAAAAAGTAATGGATTTGACATCTGAGGAGTGATGTAAATCCTGACTACTACTTAGTCCCTGTGTTGCTCAGGCCAAGACTTTCTGAGCCTCAGTGCCCTGATCCCCAAAATGAGGGTGATTAGATTAGATGATCTCCAAGGTTCTTTCCAGCTTAAGATATGAATTTAAATAAATGTGATTATTTAAATGGAATAAAACTGCATTTATTTAAATCCTATAACATGGTCACAAATGTGACATTGGATCATAATAAGCTTCAGAGTTTAAAAAGACCTTAGAGAATATTCAGTCCAAGTTCCCCCCTCCTTTCTTTCTCTCTGTCTCTGTCTCTCTTTCCTTCCTTCCCCCATCTGTCTGCCTCTGTCTCTTTTTCTCTTTCTCTGTCCCTCTCTGTCTCTCTCTCCCTCCTTCCCCTCTCTATCTCTGTCTCTGTCTCTCTACCTCTCTGTCTCTTTATCTCTCTCTGTCTTCCTCCCTCCCCTTTATTTCTAAATACATGAGGTTAAGTGAAGATGAAGGTCCATCATAAATGGAGATTTAGATCCATGTAATAACTTGACAACACTATATTGACATCTCCTGAACAGTGAAATGACAATTAAAACAACACATTCAAAGGGTCAATTAAATATGGTCACCGTGTGGGGCTCACTGCTTAGCGGTATGAATAAATGACAGAAACGTGCAAACCTGGGTATGAGCTGTGTCTACAGTGATACCAGCCTTGCCTTAGACACCAAGGTTAATGTTGCCCATTTAGATGCTACTTCTCAGAAACATATATATTAAGGCTTCAAAAATACATATACTTTTTAATCAGCTTATTAGAGAATTCCATATAAAATAAAGCTGTTATCCAGTGGCAAATCCCAGCTGCTGAAAGGTTCATTGCAAAGTGACAGATTCAGGTCAGTGTCATTAATGAACATCCAGCTTGCCAGTCACAAACTATGGCACATTCCCTTCCTGTGGGGACAGAGGATGAAAGAGGAAATGTGTTATAGTGGAAAGTATGAAAAATCTGGAGTCAGAAGATTTGGATTCAAATTTGAGATCTATGTGACTTTAGGCAAGGTCTCTGAGTCTGTTTTCTCATCTGTAAAATAGAAATAATACTTTCACTACCCACCTCTAGGGGGTGCTAGAAGGACTGTGCTCATTAGAATTAAAATACCATGGAAATGGAGGTTATTAAGAAAGAATTCATCCCAATGGATAATTCTATCCATTTGGAAACTTGGTTCTGGAACATTCAAGTTTAGTTATATCTCCTGCTCAAAAACCCCCATTGATTCCCTTGACTAATCTATTGCATAAGCCAAATTGAGCCTGGCATTCAAGGACCTCCATGGTATGGCATCAATCTATCATTTCATCCTTACCTCCCACAATATTCTCTCTCTGTCTCTCTCTCTCTGTCTCTGTCTCTCTGTCTCTGTCTCTGTCTCTCTGTCTCTCTCTCTGTCTCTCTGTCTCTCTCTGTCTCTCTGTCTCTCTCTCTGTCTCTCTCTGTCTCTCTCTCTCTCTCTCTCTCTCTCTCTGTCTCTCTGTCTCTCTCATCTATCTTATAGCTAAACTTGATTACTTGCCATTTAACAACCAAACTTCAGGCTTTCCCATCTCATGCTTGTTCACATTATTGTTCATAGAATAATATCTAGCATTTAAATAGACCTTTGAGGTTTACAAAGTGCTTTTGTATCCATTATCTCATTTGTTCCTCATAACAACCACGTGAAGCAAAAACTACAGCTATTATCATCTCTATTTCAGTTATGAGGGGAATTTATGAAGTTCAGATAGTATAAGTAGTTTGGCCCACATCACACAAATAGTAAGTATAAGAGGTAAGATTCAAACTCAGTTTTGAGTCTAGTCTTTTTCTATTATTCCACATTGTATTTGGAAGACACTCCGAAATATAACCTCAAACTCAAATACTGTATTCGCCATAAAGACTTCCCTAATCACAGCCCCCAGCTGGAAATGATTTCCTCACTCATTAAATAGAACTCAAAGAATTGATCAATTCACCAAACATTCATTAAGCATTTACTATGTACACTGTCCTATGCTCCCACTAAGAATATAAAATTTACCACACTGAAAAATCAAACATTTCCTGACTTCAAGGAACTTACTCTCTAGATACATAAGTAGGAGGTTGGGGTAGAGGTATGATATGCACACACATAATGGAAAGGGAAGGGAGAGAGCAGGAAAGGAAGGGAGAGGAGAGGGGAGGAGAAGACAGAAGGGAAGTTGTTAACCCTAATTCTGTGTAATGATATTTAATGAAGCTGGAAAAGTGTGATTAGGGAAGCCTTCATGGCAGCATGGTATTTACAAAAGTAGACTTTGATAACAAAGAAGAGGTAAACAACTTGATTTAAGAAATTTTATAAATATATATAAATATTATAAATTATATAATATATAAATATATATAATCTTATATAAATTATATATAAATATATAAATTATATAAATATATATAATCTTATATAAATATAACTTTCTCCTGGAAGGTGTCCAGAAAAGTTTCCTGAAGAAAGGGGCTTCGCAGTTGGGCCTTGAAGGAAGGATAAACTTCAACAGATAAAGACTGGAAGATATATGTGTGTGTGTGTATGTGTGTGTGTGTATGTAGAGATATATATGTATATTTATATATGTGTATATGGGGCATTCTAGTCATGAATAACAGATAATAGTACAAGGAAAGATACAGGGACTGTATGAGACAGGACAAGAATAGTATAGAGTATATAATTCAGTTGTTTTTTTTTTTCTGAAATATCCAAAAGATAATAAGTGTTTGTATGAGAAAAGGCCATATGGTTGATTAGAGGCTTTGAATGCCAGAGTCAAGAATTTATACTTTATTAAAATTTATATTCTAATTTGAATTGTATTTCTTATATAAATATTTTATTTCCCCTAAAAGGCTCTAAGTTCCTTGACAGCAGGAACCATGTTTTGTTTAGGTATTTTTGTTGTTGTTGTTTTTACCCCCATCAATTTCCCCCAGTGTCCAGCAGATACTGAAGGTAGTAGGTTCATAACAAATGTTTATCTGCCTAAATAAGATAACGTCCTTATATAGAAATATGAAAAATCGGGGGGGCGGAGCCAAGATGGCGGAGTAGAAACAGCTCTTCCAAGCTTCTCTGCCCCCAGATTCTCCACAAACTATGTAAAAAAGGACTCTGAACAACTTCTGGAGCCCCAGCACCCACAGAACGACACAGAGAAGCTAACCTCCCGCTGAGGACAGCCCAGCACCCTGCAGGAAGGACCAGCGCAGCGGTCTGGGAGCCGGCAGCATGCAGAGCGCAGAGCGCAGGAGCCGAGCCGAGCGGAGCCCAGGTCCACGTGAGCCGAGGTTTTAGCCCCAGGGCGGCAGGGCCAGCAGCCAGCTGGAGGAACCCCAGAACACCAGGAACTGTGGAGACTCCAGAATTATCAACATAGACTTGCCTGGGACAAAGTAAGAGGTTAGTGTCCTATGGACTTTGGGACCTGTATTTGGGGAATGCCTCAGCTCCCTCCCCTGGGGGCTAGAAGCCGCTGAGGAGACACGCCATTTTGTAGTTTTCATAGGCATTTCCGGCTCCCAGCCTACAAATCGTGGGGAGATCCAGCGATCAGTCTTGGGGGGTAATCGCTCTTGCTTTAACCTCCTGGATCTGGATTGTGATCTAGGGTGGAAGTCATGGGTGGGTTTACAGCTTGCCAGAAACGGAAGTTGCCCCCCACACGTTCGGGATGAAAATTCCTCTATCTGGCCTTAAAGCCATAGCGTGGCAACAAGCCCAAAAGTCAAGTAATTAAGTGGCAACATGCCAAGGCAAAGGAAACAGAAAATGCAACCCTAGACTCCTATTTTGGGGGCATAGAGCGGGAAAAGGACTGTGAGGTCAGAAGTCCTGCTCCAAAAGCCCCAGGGAAAAACATGAGTGGGTTGCAGGCCATAGAGGACCTTAAGAAGGACTTTAAAAATCAAATAAGAGAAGTGGAGGAAAAATTAGAAAGAGAAATGAGAAGGATGCAGAAAAGTATGAAATGAGGGTCAACAGCCTGACTGAGGAAAACAACACCTTAAAAAATAGACTAGCTCAAATGGCAAAGGAGGCCCAAAAGGGCATTGAGGAGAAGAATGCCTTAAAAGTCGAATTTGCCAGATGGAAAAAGAATCTCAAAAGTTCACTGAGGAGATTCATTCCTTCAGAGTTAGACTGGAGCAAATGGAAGCTAATGACTTTATGAGAAATCAAGATGCTGTTAAGCAGATCCAAACAAACGAAAGATTAGAAGGCAATGTGAAATATCTCATGGGAAAAACCACTGACCTGGTGAATAGATCCAGGAGAGACAATTTAAAAATTATTGGACTACCTGAAAGCCATGAGCAAGGAAAGAACCTAGAAATCACCCTTCAAGAAATTCTCAAGGAAAACTGCCCTGATGTTTTAGATCCAGAGGGCAAAATAGAGGTTGAAAGAATCCACAGATCACCTCCTGAAAAAGATCCCAAAAAGAAAACTCCCAAGAATATTATATCCAGGTTCCAGAATCCCCAGATCAAGGAGAAAATACTCCAAGCAGCCAGGAAGAAACAATTTCAATATTGTAGAAACACAATCAGAATAGCCCAGGACCTGGCAGCTTCTACACTGAGGGATCAAAGGGCATGGAATATGATATTCCAGAGGGCAAAAGAGCTGGGAATGAACCTAAGGGTCACCTACCCAGCAAAACTGAGTATTTTGTTTCAGGGGAAAATATGGTCATTCAGTGGAATAGAGGACTTTCAAGCATTCTTGAGGAAAAAAACAAGAGTTGAATAGAAAATTTGACATCTAGACACAAGAAGCAAGAGATGCCTGAGAAGGTAATCAGGGAAAAGAAATCAAAAGGAACTTATCAAAGTTGAACTATTTACATTCCTATATGGAAAAGCAATTATCTGTGACTGATGATATCTTTCCCACTATGAAAATAATGGAAGAAGGGGGTGTGGTCATACGAATACATATGTGAATGTGTGTGTATATGGTTACAATTATATATGGATAGAGGGCATAGGCTGATTTTGTTGGGAAGGGAGAGTACTCAAGGGATGAAATTATGAGGTGAGAGAGGAAAGTGGCAAGAGGAGATGGGGAGAGACATGGTAGGGTAAACTATCTCATGTAGGGGAAGTGGGTGCAAAGGAGGGGGAGAATAAGGAAGGCTAAAAAGGCAAAACCACATTCACATTGAATTGGGTTCAGGGAGAAAATGACATACATACTAAATGGGATATCTCAACCAGCAGCAGGATAGGGGGAAGAGGGATGAGAGGAGGGATGATGGATGGGAGGGCATCCTTGGGGTGAGGGGAGGTTGGAAGTACCCACTATAGAAGAGGGACAGGATCATGTAGGGAATGGACCAGGTGGGGGGTGGGATGAGTGGGAGGGAATTATAAGCAGCCTTGTACAAAATATCTACTATGATAATGTTTTGCATAGCTAGACATGTACAACATATACTGAATTACTTATCTCCCCAGAGGGAATGGGTGACAAGGAGGAAGGAAATGGATCTGAAATTCGAGGTCTTAACATTAAATGTTTCAAATATATATAGATACTATTATTAATACTCTTTTGCTTATAATTGGGAGATAAGATGTGCAGGCATTGGGACACAAAGATTCACCTTCCTCTAATGGAAAAGCCGAAGGGGGTATGGGAGAAGGTATGGGAGAGAGCAGATTGGAGGAAGCGATATCTTGTGGGACTGCTATTCTGGGAGGTTGGGTAGGGGAATAATGGGGGGAAAATGATTGTAACTCAAAATCTGGCGAAATGAATGATGTAAAACAGAAGTTAATAAAGTATTTGTTTAAAAAAAAAAGAAATATGAAAAATCTTGTAACTTCTTATTTTGGTGGTAGTTCCACTGGGATTCATCTCTCTTCTAGCCATGTCCTTTTCTACACAGATGGCTAGGCCTGCTGGATAATGCTATTTTTACTTAATGTTAAAGAAGAGCTAGCCTAAAAAATACAGGGACAGTAATACCTATGGTAAGAAAGTACCATGAAAACATGTGAAATCGTCATTTGTCATTTCTGACAATCCCACATGACTAGTTTGCTCTAAGTGCAAAGAAAGTAAAATGAAACATTGATACACTGTTTGTTCAAGTTGTGAATTGGTCTAGCCATTCTCAAGCTAATTTTTAGCTCTGTCCTTAAAGGTTCTAAACTCTCCTGTTCCCTTTGACCCAAGGGATTCTACTACTAGATCTATATCCCAAAGATATCCAAAAAAGAGGAAAAGAGGCCATATGTACAAAAATATTGATAGCTGTTCTTTTTGTGATAGTAAATAACTAAAAGTATATGTATGAATGGGGAGTCATTAAATGGAGTATAGCTCAAAAAAGTATGGTATCTGTAATTAATTGAATGCTACTGTTCCATAATTAATGATGGAGAGATTCAGAGAAACCTGAAAAGACTTGTATGAACTGATGCTGAGTAGTGAAATCAATAGAACCAAGAGAATAATTTATACAATAGCAACATTATAGGGTCTTCCCCTACCAGCTTAATTTTTTTCTTTTTTTTCTTTTCTAATTAAAGGGATTATCCCTTGACTTACTTCTTAAAGATGCCTATTCATTGCATGGGCATTACCTCACTCTAAGTGAGTACCTGAAAAGGCCTTAGCCTAAAAGGGCTACTTCCTCCCACTGCATCCTGGGCCATCTCGTCATCCTGATGAATATCTGGTCCCTGGATTCAGATGGTTCTGGAGGAGAAAGTGAGACTGGTGACCTTGCACATCCCTCCCTCACTCAAATCTAAGTCAACTGCAAACCATGTCATTTCCCTGAAGTCATGGTCCTCCATAAAAACGAAGGACCAACACAACAACAAGCAACATTGTAAAGACAAAGAACTTTGAAAGACTTAAGAACTCTAAGTGATGCCATGACCAAGCATGATTCCAGAATTCAAATGACAAAACATGCTTCACACCTACTAACAGAGAAATAATCAACTCAGATGACAGAAAGGGATGTATTTTTGAGGATATGGCCAATGTAGGAACTTGTTTCACTTGACTATACCTTTGAAACAAGGGTTTCACCTCATCCCCACCATGGTGAGAGAGGTGGAAGGAAGCAAAAGTAGACTTTTTATTGAAAAAAATAAATTGTATTAAAAAAAGAAATTGAAGTGAAGCAATTGGTAGTTTATACCAGATTTCAGATGCTATAGACCAACTTAAGGGAATAAGTTGTTTTCAAATAACATGAGACTGTAACCTTTGATCATAACTTTCCCCCACTGGGTCTCAGTTCTTCATTTCCTCAAAATAAAACAAAACACCATGAAGCAAAGCCCAGATCTAAGCAAAGAATGACTTTTGAGTGAACCAGACAGATTTCAGGGCAGACTAAAAAGAAAAAATAATGACAATCGATCCACCAGCCCTTCAGCTTGGGTGTGGATCTTTATTGTATGAGGGTCAGATTTGATGATCTTTAGGGTCCCTTCTCTAGGGACTAAAATACTATCCTTTTTTTTAAAGAAAGAGGAAGTTGCATATATTGGTGTGGTGGAGGGGTTGTATCTTAGACCTATGATTTTGGTCTGAGAATTCCTAGGTATGTAATTTACTGTCTCAGATAGTTACTTTTAAACATTAAGTTAAGTGATTTATTGCCAGTCAGATGTAGGGCTTGAACCCAGAGAGGTCATCTTGACTCCTCCATGTTAACACCTTACTTTCCTCTCATGCTAGGATAAGTAATTTAATGGTTTCCATTTTCATTGAGATAATAGTTACTCTTGATTCACAGTTGTTCATGAAATCACCTCAAATACCAATTCTTTTCTGGGAGAATTTGTAAGCAGCAGCACAGGAAAGTGCAAAAAGGAGATGAAGTAGGATGGGTAGGGTGTGTTTGGCTCCTAGATCTGATATCTACTATTTGTGTGACATGAAATGTGTTCCTTTACATTTCTGGGCCTTGATTTCCTCATTTGTAAAACATTGTTAGCAAATTTTGCATTACTATCCTGGCACTTAAAGGAGACTTGTGCAAAAGATTCAGTCACAGTATTTTAACTAATACAATGGAAGGCTCAAGCCTTACTACATGGCATCAGGGGAGTGGGAAATTAGGGAACAGAAGTGACAAAGGAAAAAAAATAAACAAGAAGGTCAATAAACCTAGGGTGCTATGATCTTCAGGTCAGAGCAGGAAGAAGAGAAATCAATAATGTTTTATGGCAAAGCTACCCCACGTTGAGGCACACTTAGCTTCTCCAAACTATTATAATACCACTTACTTGATATGAGGAATACCTGCTTGATTACAGAGGTGAGGACTATGCTTTTAAATAAGGGGAGTCCTGCCCAGGTACTCTGAATAGCATCTCATCTCTGACATCACAAGCTGAGAAATATTAGGGATTGACTGGAAGTCCTGCCTAAACAGGCATTGGGTATGGAGCATAAAAGTTCTCATTATGGGCATGAAAATTTCTAGGAAAGTGAAGGAGAGTGTAGCAAGGAAGAAGAGAGGACATATTTATTATTTTTTATAGTGAGCTCTCTATTTATTCAGTAATAAAGTAAGACAAAACATTGACAGAAACCAAAGTACAGCATTTACAATGTTATAGCATAACAAGTTATCACTAAAATGGCCATATAGTTTTCACCAAAGTGGCCACATAATTTTAAACAAAAGATATCATTCAGTGAGTCCTTAACTCAATTATCCTTAAGGAGCAAGCCTCCTTAAGGGACACAAAGTACAAAGGTCAAAGTTCTGCACCCCTAGGTCACATTGTCTTAATCTCTCAGTCAAAAGTCTTCTTTTTCTTAATTGGAGATTAGTTTCTGATAATCCCTAATTCAATCATCCTGAAGAGGTACAGGATACAAAGTACAAACTCCTCCCACCCCAAAGCCACAGAAAATCATGATCTTCTCAGTTTGCTTTAAATATACAAGGAGAAGTCTTTTCATCTTGACTTGAGGCTGGCTCTCAGATTCCATGGTTCTTATTCCATTGTCCCAGCTCCTGCCTGAATCGATAGAACTGTCACGAGAATTAAAGGGCAGGCAGTTCTTTGCCCACCTCCTTGTCCAGCTCCTTGTCCAGTTCTTCATCCAGTTCCTTGTCCAGTTACTGTTCCATATTGAAGCTCACAGTGTCAGTCCACCTCAAGTCCTTCACAGTTTCTGTTCCTGGAAAGACAAAGCTCCTCATGCTTCTCTTGCTTCTTGTATTTGAATGTCAAGTTTTCTATTCAACTCTGTTTTTTCATTAAGAATGCTTGAAAGTTTTCTATTTCATTGAATAACCATATATTCCCCTGAAACATTATACACAGTTTTTCTGGGTAGGTGATTTTTGGTTTTAATCCTAGCTCCTTTGACCTCCAGAATATCATATTCCAAGCCCTTCAGTCCCTCAATGTAGAAGCTGCTAGACCTTGTATTATCCTGACTGTGTTTCCACAATAGTAAAATTGTTCCTTCCTGGATGCTTGTAATATTTTCTCCTTGATCTGGGAACTCTGGAATCTGGCTATAATATTCCCAGAAGTTTTCTTTTTGGGATCTTTTTCAAGAGGTGATTGGTAAATTCTTTCAATTTTTATTTTGCCCTCTGGTTCTAACATATCAGGGCAATTTTCCTTGAGAATTTCTTGGAGGATGATTTTCAGGTTCTTTTTTTGATCATGGCTTTCAGGTAGTCCAATAATTTTTAAAATGATCTCTCCTGGATCTATTTTCTGGGTCAGTAGTTTTCCTCATGAGATATTTCACATTGCCTTCTATTTTTTCATTTGTTTGGATCTGTTTAATAGGATCGTGATTTCTCATAAAGTCATTAGCTTCCATTTGCTTCAATCTAATTCTGAAGGAATTATTCTCTTCAGTGAGCTTTTGAGATTCTTTTTCCATCTGGCAAATTTGATTTTTTAGGCATTCTTCTCCTCATTGGCTTTTTGAGCCTCTTTTGCCATTTGAGTTAGTCTATTTTTAAGGTGTTATTTTTTTCAGTCAGGTTGTTGACTCTCTTTTCATGATTTTCTTGCATCATTCTTATTTCTCTTCCCAATTTTTCCTCCACTTATCTTATTTGGTTTTCAAAATCCTTCTTGAGCTCCCCCATGGCCTGTAACCAATTCATATTTTTATTGGAAGCTTTTGGTGCAGGAGTTCTGACTTCATTGTCTTCCTCCCATTCCATGCTTTGATCCTTTTTGTCCCCAAAAAAGGAATCTAAGATTTGATTGCTGTGCTTGCTTTGCTTCCTCTGCTTGCTCATGTTGCCACTCAATTACTTGACTTTTGAGCTCTTTGCCACAGTAGAACTTTGCTTTCAGAGAGGAGAGCTTTGTCCCAAATTGCTGGGGTTTTTACAGCTGACAGAGCTATTAGTTGGGTACCCTCTCTGCAGCCCCCACAAGCTTTGGCCCACTGGCCACACACCCCAGGACCTCCACCCTAGATTGCAATCCAGATCCAAGCAGGATAAAGCAAGAATGATTACCTTCTGAATGGTTGTTTGGTCCTCCTACAATCTGCAGGCCAGGAACTCTGAAGCAGCCACACCATGGCGGCTGCACAGCCACTGTTCCTGCACTATTTCTTACCCCAGTGGCAGGGGCTGGACCACTCTCTTCCATCCCCCCTCCCAGTTTCAACAGAGTTCCACACTGACATTTTACTTGCTCTTTGGCATTTATGGGTTGATAAGTCTAGAAACCACCACAGCTGCTGGTCATTCACTCTCCTAAAGTGTGCCCCAGCCACAGTTGGTCAGGGCCACCTTGGGGCTAAAACCTCGGGCTCACACAACATGCTGTGATGGACCCTTCCTATAGCCCTGCCAGGCTATGGCTGCCTTCTGCAGGAAATTTGTTTCTCTCTGTCACTTTGTGGGCTCTGTAGCTCTAAAATTTGTCTAGAGTCATATTTTATAAGTATTTGAGGTGGTTATGGGGGGAGCTCATGGAGTTTTCTTGCTTCTATGCTGCCATCTTGGCTCCCCCACAAGTTCTGTTTCTTAACACAGGGATATCTTTATAATAGCACAATCATGGCAGCCTTATGAATCTCAGAGAAGTCCAATAAAGGGGGAGAAAACATAGACCACCCTAACTACGTAGCTCACAGAACTGATATTGAAGAGAGATGCTTGAATTCTATCAATAAATAAACTGTAGTTCATTCATAATCTCCTAGAGGTAAAGATTTCACACTGAAGAGCATCTTAGAAACCAGGTTTCCCAACCTCCTCATTTTAAAGATGACTCAGAAAATAAATGATTTCCCCAAAGTCACACGGGAAAGAAGTGATCAAGATTTGAACACAGGTACTCCGACTCAGCATTCTTTCCCCTGTATCACTCTGCCTTATTTGTTTCATAGTTGGGCAAATTAATGAATTGTTTGAAAGAATGAAGACTATTTATTTAAATAAATGCTCTATCATTCAAACTTTTTGTCTATTTCCACTTGGTTTCAGCCCCTCCTGTAGCTTCCTCCCCACCCATTTCTTATGTGGCTTGTCCTTCTACTTCCTGAACTTCTACTTTGCAGGTACCCCTAGAATGGGAAGGCAGAAATTTAAGCAAAAGTTTGGTTTGTTTCAGGACTGCAATAACAGCAATTAATATAATGGCCCAGGGCTCACTCTTTGCTGCTGGAAGGGTGTTGCTAAGCAACGTACTTGTACTTGGAAATGGGGCGACTCCAATGCCAGGCTCTGTCAGAGAAAGGAAGAGAGCTTGGAACAACCCCCTTGGGTTCATTCTCTTTCTAACTCTTTAAACTCAGTCTTTCCTCTGTTCCTTCTCTTCCATTTTAGAAATTGCTTTAAAATAAGAACTTATAAAAAATAATATAAGCTGTTTCCAAGAGATCACATAGGTGCTCTACAGAAATTATAGGGAAACACAGGGGCCAAAATGTGATATAGTGGATAGAGGGCCACTCTTGGAGTGAAGGAGACTTGGGTTTGAGTCCCTTCTGACACATATTAGCTGAGTGGTGCTACACAGGTCATATACCCCAGACAACTCTCTAAGACTCTAAAAGACAAGTCTCTTATCTATATTAATGCAGTTTTAACACCTGTAGTTTTCCACCTAGGAGATGGCAGCTCCAGTCTAGATCACCCCTAAAATGAATAAGAATTTATCAAAATGTAAAAGCATTGACAGTCATCTAACTATACCAGTCAGGGGAGTAAATATAGCAGTCAGACTGTAGCCTCAGCTACAGGAAGGGAACTTAGAAGCTGTTTAATTCAACCACTTAATTTTTCAGATAAGGAAACTGAGGCCCAGGGAGGTTAAGTGACTTGCCCAAAGTCACTTGAGTAGTAAGCTTTAGAGGCAGGATTTGAACCTAGTTTCTCTGACTCCAAAGCCAATATGTGTGTATGTGTGTGTGTCTCTGCTATATGACACTGCACAGCTTATCTAACATTACATAATAGTTGCTCTTCCAGTAGCAGCTGGGCTACTACAGCTTCTCCTACTCCCTAAGATGACCTTCTTCTCTGGAGCCATGTACATGGTCCAGACCAGGCTCAGTTTTAAGAAAATTTGATCTTTAATGAAAGATTTATTAAGCTCTCTTTTCTCTTTGACTTATTAAATTCCTCCCTTTTAGTGTCAATGGAACAATTTGCTTATCCCTTAGGTTTAAACCAATTTCTAAGGTTTCCCCCCAAATGAGGGAAGGGAGGCATCGAAAGTTATCCAATGTAAAATATGAATGAGGTATAGAACAGGCATTTATTTCCTACCTAGAAAAGAAATGGCAAAATCAAGACTATCACAAACTGTCAGACAAAATAACAAGCAACAGTGTCAGCCATTGCTATGCATGACTGGGAGGTTGATACTTTTTAAATTTTTTAATAATTAAATTTTTATTTTTTCTATTCTATTTCTTCTGACCTCACCCAGAAGAAAAAAAGAAACATGTATAGTAAAGCAAAATTTGTTCCCATATGGATCATGTTCAAAACTGTGTGTCTCAATCTGCATATGATTAGTGTATCAGCTCTTGGTCAGGAGGTGGGTAGCATTCTTCATCACTGGGACATTGGAATTATGATTGATAATTGTATTGATCAGAATTTTTAAGTCCTTTAAAATTGTTC
This sequence comes from Gymnobelideus leadbeateri, assembly GCA_011680675.1. Lineage (NCBI taxonomy): Eukaryota > Metazoa > Chordata > Mammalia > Diprotodontia > Petauridae > Gymnobelideus > Gymnobelideus leadbeateri. The sequence goes on from WOXC01008138.1 coordinate 78,349, forward strand.
ATCTTTACAATATTGAAATAGTATAAAATGTTCTCCTAATTCAGTTCATGACACTCTGTATCAGTTTAATCAAATCTTCCCAGTTTTCTCTGAAAATTTTCCAATTTTTTATATTATTTTATACTGTATTTTATAACCTTTCCCCAAATGAAGGACACCTTGTAAATTTTCAGTTCTTTGCCACTACAAAACAAGCAACTATATATATTTTTGTATATATAACACATTTTCTTCTTTTTTTGAGCTCTGGAGAATAGGGCCAAATAGTAACAGTAACTTTTAAGACAGAATTCTAAATTACTTTCCAGAATGACTGGATCAATTCATAGTTCTGCCACCAGGACAGGAAGGTGCCCATTTTTTCTGCAGGCCATCCAATATCCAACAAATAACATTGTTATTTTCTTTTTCATCTTTGTCAATTTGATGAGTATGGATGGAGGTGGAACCTCAGAGTTGCTTTAATTTGCATTTATCTAATCATTAGTGATTTGAAACTCTTTTTTTTGGTATGTCTATAGATAGTTTGAATTTCTTGATAACTGCCTGTTCATATCCTTTGACCATTTATCACTTGTAGAATAGCTCTTCTTATAAATTTGAATTAGTTCCTTATAAATCTTAAAAATGGATTTATCAGAGAAACTTCCTAGTCTTTTTCTTCAGTTAACTGTTCAAGTTGATACTTAAAATCACCTGAACATAAGGCAGTTTGTAGTTTAATGATTATTCATCTAACATTTAACTTCAATTCTGTTTTGTCCAATTAGTTCTTAGTACATGTATTCTAGAACACGGGTGAAGAACCCACTGCCTTGAGGTCACATGTGACCTTCTAGATCCTTGGTTGTGGACTTTTGATTGAAGCCAAGTTTTATGGAACAAAACCTTTTATTAAAGGGATTTGTTCTGTGAAGTTTGGATTTAGTCAAAGGGTCCCACTTGAGGCACTAGAGGGCCACATGTGGCCTTGAGGCTGCAGGTTTCCCACTCCAGTTCTAGTATAACATTTCAGAATTGGGCCAATACACTTGTTGAGGGTCATTTTCTTCAAAAGTCCTAGAATAGTGGCTTGGTCCTTTCCTCTCTTCTCCCTCCTCTCATACATTCCTGACAAAAAAAAAACAAACAAAAAAACTTAGGACCCCTATATTTAAAAAGATTTCTTCCAAGCCTCCAAATAGATTCTTCTAAAAGGAGAAAAGATCATAAAGTGAAAAATGCAATTGGAAGTCATGGCTCAATCATGCCTGCTTGATTCCCTTGCAATAGCACCCATTTTTTAGTTTACCATAATGTCTTGGTGGAGGGGACCAACCCATCCTTATCCTTCCCTGGAAGTGTTAGAGTTACATTATGTTACATGGAGGATTGAAGGTAAAGTAACTCAGCACCTTATCCTACAGTGATTGCCATGAGTTGGGAAAGGATCAAGAGATCACTAAGGGTTTTCTACATCATCTCAAAGTGACAAGTCCTGTAAGTGCTGGATCTTCAACATGGCCAGAAGCAGCCAGGGATTTTGTCATCCCAAACTCGTGTGAGTTCTGAGTCTCCATGCTTCTGGAGTACCTGAAGTTTCCAGGAGATCTCCAGGTCCACAATCCATGGGATAGACACTATAGGTCAATTCAACCTCCACTATAGTGATAGCCTGTATTTCTATAGCTCTTTAAAGTTTATAAAGTATTTTCCCATAGCAGTCCTATGAAGTTGGTAGTAAATTGATTATTTTTTCCCTTGACAGAGAAAATTAAGGCTTGGAAAGTTTTGTTGACTTGCCTAAAATCAGACAAATAGGAAGTATTAGAACTGCAAGGGATTTGAAAGACAGCTCTTTGCACTTGAAGGTTGTTTAATATCACTGCTATACTTCTGTGCCTCTCTCTAATTTACCTTTTGTACAATTGTGAGCCTAATTTTTTTTTCTTTGTGATTGATTCCTTCTTCCTTATCTGATTATACAGATTTTCTTATTTTGCTCATATGTCTCAAAACAAACAAACAAACAAAAGCTGGACTACAGATTTAGAACTAGCAGTAATCTTTAATTCCATCCAGCACAACCCTCAGTTTATAGATGGTAGAACTAGAGATATTACAGGGTTTGTCTAAGGTGTCAAGTAAAGGTGTTTTTAAGGATTGGGGAGAAAAGCGGCCAATGAAGAAGTATAAATTGAATATAAAAGAAAGGGAATAAACACATAGGAAGTTACCAGAGGGAATAAAGAAACCAAATAGAATGGATGCCTTGTGTAATGTTAATGGGATTTAAGATCTTCCCCACCTACTAATAGGCCCATTAAGGGAAGCTTGATTAGGGGAGTCTTGCTGGGAAGAAGGCTTTCACACCTTTTGCTATTTTCTAATTAGGCACTGAGTCAGGAGGTTTGTGATACCTTATGGCTGAAGTGTATGCATACTCTGAGTTGGTATTTTGCTATGGGGGCTCTCTTATGAGAAGGATCTTGTGATTTCCTGGTTGAGATTCTGAGTGGCTGTATGTTTAGAGCTTCTCAACTGCTCATATGTAAAGGTTCTCTCTCTCTGTCTCTGTCTCTCTCTTTTATTAACTTGTTTGTTTATTTTTAGTTTATAAGATTCAATTCCATAGTTCCTTGAGATTCAATTTTCCTTCCCTCCCACCCCCCACCCCTCATGATGGCATATAATCCAGTATAGGATCTGCAAATACTTTCACATTAGACATTACTCAGGTTACAAAGGCCAATTGTACTAGATGGAATGAAAAATGGTAAAGAGGAAATAAAACCAAACAATGAAAAGAAAAAAGATCAAATAGTTTGTTACAATCAGGATTCAAATTCAGTTCTTTCTAGTTCTTTCTCTGGATGTAGGCATCTCTCTCCATCATGAATCTTTTGGGATTGACATATCACTGCATTGCTGAGAAGAGTCCAGTCTGTCATAGTTGGTCATCACATATATGTTGTGACTGTGATTGTATAAAATTTTCTCCTGGTTCTACTCTTCTCACTCAGCATCAGTTCATATAAGCCTTTCCAGGTAAATATGAAGTCCATCTGCTCCTTGTTTCTTATAGAACCATAATATTCCATTACATGCATATACCACAACTTGTTTAGCCACTCCCCAATTGATGGGCATCCCCTTAATTTCCAGTTCTTTGCAACCACAAAAAGAACTGCTATAAATATTTTTGTACATATGGGTCTTCCTCCCACTTCTGTGATCTCTTTGGGATATAATCATAGAAGTAGTATTGCTGGGTCAAAGGGTATGAAATTATTTATAGCCCTTTGGGCATAATTCCAGATCACTCTCCAGAATGGTTGGATAAGTTCACAACTCCACCAGCAATGCATTAGTGTTCCAATTTGCCCACATCCTCTCCAGCATTTGTCATTTTCCTGTTTTGTCATCTTAGCCAATCTGACTGGTGAGATGTGTTACCTCAGAGTTGTTTTGATTTGCATTTCTCTAATCAATAGTGATTTAGAACATTTCTTCATATACTCATAGATATCTTTAATTTCTTTCTCTGAAAATTGCCTGTTCATATCCTTTGACCATTTATCAATTGGGGAATGACTTGTATTCTTATAAATTTGACTCAATTTTCTGTATATTTTAGAAATTAGTCCTTTATTAGAGACATGGGTTGTAAAAATTATTTCCCAATTTCCCACCCCCTTCTTGATCTTGGTTACATTGGCTTTGTTTGTACAGAAGCCTTTCAATTTAATGTAATCAAAATTATCCATTTTGCATTTTATAATGCTCTCTAAATCTTGTTTGGTCATAAATTCTTTCCCTCTCCACAAATCTGACAGGTAAACTACTCCTTGCTTTTCCAGATTGCTTACAGTATCATCCTTTATACCTAGATCATGCACCCATTTAGACTTGATTTTTGTATGTGGTGTTAGATAATGGTCTATGCCCAGTTTCTGCCATACTATATTCTAGTTTTCCCAACAGTTTTTGTCAAATAGTGTGTTCTTATTCCAAAAACTGGGGTCTTTGGGTTTATCAAATAATAGATTACTATACTCATTCATTGTTAGATCTCCTGCACCCAATCTATTCCATTGATCCACAACTCTATTCCTCAGCCAGTACCAAGTAGTTTTGATGACTGCTGCTGTATAATACAGATTAAAATCTGGTGTAGCTAGTCCACCTTCCCTAGCATTTCTTTTCATTAATTCCCTTGATATTCTAGACTGATTATTTTTCCAAATAAATTTTGTTACTATTTTGTCTAACTCTATAAAGTAGTTTTTTTTGGTAAATTGATTGGAATGGCACTAAATATATAATTTAGTTTGGGTAAAATTGTCATTTTTATTATATTAGCTCAACCCAGCCATGAACAATTGATATTTTTTCCAATTAGTTAGATATGACTTTATATGTGTGAGAAGTGTTTTGTAGTTGTGATCATATAGGTCCTGGGTTTGTTTTGGCAGGTAGAATCCCAAATATTTTATAATGTTTACAGTAACTTTAAATGGGGTTTCTCTTTCTATCTCTTGCTGTTGAATTTCGTTAGAGATATACAGGAATGCTGAGGATTTATGTGGGTTTATTTTATATCCTGCAACTTTGCCAAATTTATTTATTGTCTCAAGTAGTTTTTTACTTGATTCTCTAGGTATATCATCATATCATCTTCCCCTAAAAACTGCCTTTAATGCATCCCACAAATTTTGGTATGTTGTCTCATTATTATCATTCTCTTGAATGAAAGTACTGATTGTTTCTATAATTTCTTGTTTGACCCACTCATTCTTTAAGATTGAATTGTTTAATTTCCAATTAGTTTTTAGTCTATCTTTCCATGGCCCTTTAATTGCATATGATTTTTATTGCATCATGATCTGAGAATGATACATTTAATATTTCTGCCTTTCTGCACTGAATTGTGAGGTTTTTATGCCCTAGTACATGGTCTATTTTTTAATATGTACCATGCACTGCTGAGAAGAAAGTAAATTCCTTTTTATCCCCATTCAGTTTTTTCCAGTGATCTATCATATCTAAAATTCTATTTGCCTCCTTAACTTCTTTCTTGTTTATTTTGAGGTTAGATTTATCAAGTTCAGAGAGGAGGAGATAAAGGTCCCCCACTAGTATAGTTTTGTTATCTATTTCTTCCTCTAATTCCTTTAATTTCTCCTCTAGGAATTTGGAAGCTATACCACTTGGTGCATATATGTTAAGTAGTGATATTGCTTCATCCTTGATGGTACCTTTTAGCAGGATATAGTTTCCTTCCTTATCTCTTTTAATTAGATCTATTTTTGCTTTTGCTTTAACTGAGATAAGGATTGCTACCCCTGCTTTGTTTTACTTTAGCTGAGGCATAATAAATTCTACTCCAGCCTTTTACCTTTACCCTGTGAGTATCCCTTTGTTTCAAATGTGTTTCTTGTAGACAGCATATGGTAGGATTATGGTATTTAAACCATTTTTGCTATCTTCCTATGTTTTATGGGAGAGTTCATTCCTTTCACATTCACAGTAATGATGACTATATGTCCCCTCCATCCTATTCCCTCCCCTGCTTATGTTTTTGTTTCTACCTTCTCCCTTCCCCTCCTTGAGGGTTTCTCTTTTGACCACCCCCTCCCTCAGTGTTCCCACCCAGTGACCCCCCTTTATCTACCTTCTCCCCTTACTATTATATACCTCCCCTCTAATTCCCCCCCTTTACTGTCCCCTTTTTATCCCCCCCTTACCCTCCTATTGCCTATAGGACACAATAAAATTTTATATTTATCGGAGTATTTTACTCCCCCTTTGACACCAAACTAATGAGAGTAAATTTCAAATACTGCTCCTCTCTCTCTCTCTTTTTCCTCTATTTAATGAATTTTGGTGTCTATTCACATTAGAATCTTAAACTGAACTGATTATGTTGATCATTTTTTGAACTAGAACCAGTGAGAGTAATGTTTAAATGATGTTCCTCTCCCTCTTTCTTTCCCCTCTACTATAGTGTTTTTATGCCTTTTCGAATGGTATACTTTACCTTTTTCTATCTCATCCTTTCCTTTTATCCCATTACAGTCCCTTGGATCCCCTTAATAAGGGTGTTTTTTGTTTTGTTTTTATCGTCAGGTTAGTTCATTCATATCCACACCCTCTATCTATGTATAACCCTTTTAAAGGTAATGATAATCATCTAAATTTCATTATTGACAGTTACCAGCTTCTCATATAGGGATGTGAACATTTTGCTCTTGTTGCATCCCAAGTTATGTGCATGTGTGCATGAGTGTGCATGTGTGCATGTATGTATGTGTGAGTCTATGTTTTCTTTGTTTACCTTTTTATGTCTTTCTTGAGTCTTATAACTGGAAATCAAATTTTCCATTGAGCTCTGGCTTTTTCATCAGGAAAGTCTGGAAGACCCTTATTTCATTAAGTGACCATCTCCTTGCCTGAAAGATTATGCTCAGTTTTGCTGGGTAGTTAATCCTTGGTTGTAGTCCTAGCTCTCTTATCCTATGAAATATAAAATTCCAATCCCTCTGATCTTTTAATGTAGAAGCTGCTAGGTCCTGTGTAATCCTGACTGTAGTTCCAAAATATTTGAATTATTTCTTTGTGCCTGCTTGCAGTTTCTTTTTTCCTTAATCTTGTAATTCTGGAATTTGGCTACTATATTTCTTGGAGTTTTCAATTTGGGATCTCTTTCAGGAGGAGTCTGGTGAATTCTTTCTATAACTATTTTATCTTCCAATTCCAGAACTTTAGGACAGTTTTCTTTGACAATCTCTTGGAGGATGTTGTCCAGGCTGCTTTTTTTCATCATGGCTTTCTGATAGACCAATAATTCTTAAGTTATCTTTCCCGGATCTGTTCTCTAGGTCAGTTGTTTTTCCAGTGAGATATTTTACACTTTCTTCTGTTTTTTCAATCTTCATGTTATGTTTGATTGACTCTTTGTGCATCATAGAGTTCTGAGTTTCAATTTGACTGATTCTAATTTTTAGCAAATTATAGTCTTGAGTTAGTTTTTGAAGGTCATTTTTTAAGGAGGTATTTTCTCCAATTACTTCACTAATTTTAATTTTTAAGGATTTGTTTTCTTCAGTGGAACTTTTTTTCCAATTTGGTCACTGCCTCCCTGATTTGGTCTTTAAAATCTTTCTTAATCTCCTCCAAGAATGCTATTTGGGCTTGAGACCAGCTCATATTTCCTTCTGTGGTCTCAGGTGTGAGTAAAGAGTCCAAGTTATCCTCTATATTTGGTTGTTCTTGACCGACATGATAAGCTCTGATTGATTTTCTTGCCTTCCCCTTCTCCTTCTCAGCTTCCTTCCTTCCCATTTTAATTTCCTATTTCCTTATTTCTCAGGCTGTGAGCTAAGTGCCTGATCATTGACTTTGAATGCTGTAGCCTCTGGGTGTCTAGTTTGAGGCTAAGGCAGGAGTCTCAGTGAGGTATGCTGATGCACACAGAGTAATCTGTGGAGGAGGGGTAGTCTGGCCACTTCAAATTTCTGCCTCTATACCCCAGGGCTACAGCTCAGGCAGGCTTTTACTGGTCAGGTGATGTGGGGCTTTTGGGGGCCTTTCCCCCTCTTCTCTTCAGACTCCTTGCTGCCTCAGTTACACCCCTTCTCAGTGACTCCCAAGCCTGAGGCTATTTCCACTATCTTAGGATTTCACTTTAGGTAGGACACTTATCTTTGGGTTTTCTACTTCATGGAGGAGGAATCTGAGGGACCAGAGTTTACTTTTTCATTCTGGCTCCTGAAGAAACAGGCAGGCGATTTCTAAACTTCCAGGCTGGGGGCTGATAGTCCCAGGAGAAGCTGCTGTCTCTGCTGGGGGCCCTGAGCCTTCTCTTACCTGGCTCCAATGATTCCTCCTGTCCCCTGGTGAGATGCTGGTGACACAGCTGCAATTCTTCCTTGGGATGGGTGAGTTGACTGGATGGGGCTCCTTCTCTCTCTGGTGTAATCTGCTCGACTGCTCTCAAGTCCAAGCTGTACAGAACCCACATGCTCTGCACTCCCCCTGTCTGGTCCCACTGGGTACTTTCCTGGGCTGGATTCTGCAGCGCTCCATCTCCCGGTGGATTCAGTCACTCCAGAATCCATTCAGATTCACTTTTTAAGGTTTAGTGATGGGATTCATGGAGGAGCTTAGAGAAGTTACTGCTTCCTTTCTGCCATCTTGGCTCCACTCCCTGTAAAGGCTCTCTTGATCCAAGGATGTATGTAAAGTATATAGTTGATTCAGGCAGTTATTGTCCTGTCTGTTGGTCTTTATTTCTCTGCTTATATTTTCTCTGTAAGAAGTTCAGGTGCTGATGTTTCCCCCTGAATTAGTGAATATAATTTTAAAAGATTGTTGATCCCTCAAACAACTATCTTTCCTAGTAAAGCAGATCTAAGAACCTGTGCTAGCAGTCATACTGGGTATGCCAGTGTTGTTGCCACTACACCCTGACCTCAAGAAATGTCATATCACAGACTGTGGAACAGTGGACCAGATAATGGAGATGATGTCAGGGGCAGGAGGTGGTTATTAAAGTATGGTGTTGAGAAGAGGGATTTAAAATAATGCCCTTTATTTACTTGCCATAATAGAAAGCAATGTCCTCAACTGAATTAGCGGATAGAAGACATAGGGAAAGTTTTATTTGGAGCTTGAGAAAAGAAAATTTGGAATAGCTATGGAGAATATTTATGATAGTGAGTCATAGAAGGAAAAAAAAGGAAAAAATGTTTAGGATTCAGATAATTTGAATATATATATATATATTGAACCCAGTCTGGAGTTACATTATTTTTTTTTCCAATACTGTTCAAAGGTATTTAAGTTGGAATGCATAAGGTGGAACACAGGGGTAATAAAGAGTTTGGCAAGGCAATAGAATAAGTAGTCAAAGAATTTAAGATTAGGCTATCATGTATAAGAGAAATGGCTGATCATAGGCTTGATTCTGTCAAGGGAGGAAACCAAGGCCAGAACAATGATGATAAACTGGGAGGGGTAAAAGGACATGCAAAGAATGAAATATCAACTTCATAAATATAAGATGAGAGAGGTCTAAATCAATACAAATTTATATCATTAGTTGATTATAAGTTCAATATGATTTAGTAGTGTGATATGGTACTCAAAAAGCTAATGTGATCTTAGGCTTATTAAAAAACACAATTATAGACTAGAAATAGGATACTCCCACTGTATCCTGCTCTCCTCAGACCACATTTGGAGGACCGAATTCAATTTTGAGCACCACATCTTGGGAAGGATATTAATAAGCTAAGCAATATCCAGAGCAGAGCAACCAGAATGTTGAAGGGCCTCAACATTATACCAACAGGATTAATTGAAAGAACTGGATATTTAGCCAGGAGAAGGAAAGACTTGAGGGAAACAGCTGTTCAGGTATTTGCAGGCCAATCAACAGGAAGACCCACTGAATTTGTTCTACTTGATTATTTCCAATTTAGCTTGTATGTAGCTTGTTTGTAAATAGTCATTTTGTCTCTCCCATTATCCTGTGAGCTCCTTGACAGCAAGGATTATTTTTTGCCTTTTTGTGTGTTTCTACTGCTTCGCATAGTAACTAGCACATAGTAAGTGCTTAATAAATGTTTATTGACTGACTTCTAATTGATATGTGATTTAGAGAACACAAGGCTAGAATGTGCAATAAGACAGATTTCTGCTTTATGGAATGATCATTATCAAGTGGTCTTCTCTGGACGATGACTTAGGTGTTCTGCAGCATGAAATGCTTTCTCAGGAACAGGCACACTGGGTTCCCTTCCAATTCTGAGATTAAGAATTTGTGATTCTTGGGGCGGCTAGGTGGTGTAGTGAGTAGAGCGTCGGCCCTAGAGTCAGAAGGATCTGAGTTCTTAGACACTGAGTTCTTAGACGGCCTCAGACACTTAACGCACACAAACAAAAAAACCTGGCCATGTGATCTTGGGCAAGTTACTTAATCCCAATTGCCCTCCAAAAAGAAAAAAAAAAGAATCTGTGATTCTCCTGTCATATTTCTCTTTTTCCACCTTTCTTTTTTTCCTTTCATATTTGGCTGCCTGTAATCCTCAGACAAATAATGAAGTATAATATCTATTGAATGTTTTCATTCAGTCATTCAATTCATTCATTCAGTCATTCATTCAAAATTTAAAAGAGCCTGGGCTACATACTCTATTGGAAACAAGGCAGTCAGTAAAAGTCATAGTTCCTATCTTCATGGAGCTTATAGTCTAATGGAGGTGGCTAGACAGATAGACATATAAACACAGTGCAAGGGAGATTATGGCAAGTATCAAATAAGCCCATTTCCCTCATGGTAGATATGAGGAAGTAAAGTCTAGAGAGTGAAATAGCTTTCTCTTGGATAGTGACTTTAAAATACTTAATCACATAGCCAATTAAATTAAAACTGTTTTTTCCCTCTCTAAATTAGTGCCATAGGAGTATAAAAGTGGGAAATATCACTTCCGTTTTTACTGTCCTAGGAGCTGACAGTGATGGGGTTGAAGGGGTGCGAGAGGTTAAGAGTAGAAAAAGAGAAAAATCATAAAATGTCAAAAATAGAATGAGCCCAAGTACATAGATATTAAAAGCTGGTAAGGACCTTAGAACACATAATGTTAGGACAGAGAACATCAAATCTAATTAAATCAATAAACATTTATTAAACATTTAGCACTTATGCAATATCTAGGAGATACACAGTTTAGCTTGCCCAGAGTTGCCACCTTAATGGAAATCATAGCCAAAAAGGAGGAAAAAGAAACCAAGATGGATAGATAACTAAGATTCACAGGACAAAATATGTATTACAGGAGTCAAAAGTGCAAAGTGAGATGGGAGGGACAAAATGTCATTATCAACCATGAAAGGTTTCTTGGAGGACGTGGGATTTGATTTGGGTTTGGTTCACTATGCAACTTGTAGTGGAATCACATAGCAGAATGTACTTGCATATGACTTCAGAACAACGGTTCTGAACCCCAACTTGCCTTATAGAATTGGAAGTATTTTGAGTTTCTTTGGTACCATGACAATGGAAACTAGTTTTCTAATCGAGAAGGGAAATACCCTGAGTCATATTTTTGGGTAATACCTAATCTGAAACGTCTAGGATCAGACCTTTGAAAGAAAGAAAGGAATTCTCTGATGCAGCATATTTCTTGAAGGAGGTGGTGGGGAAAAGAGGAAAGTTCACATACTTCCTGTTCAGAGTCCTACTTGGAGAGAAAAGTCTATTTGAATGGAGTTACTTAGATTATAGAGGGCAATATGGATGGGACTGTTTTTAGCAGCCCCAAACTTCTGTTTGAGGGAAGTGTAGCAGAGAGCATTAGCTTCAGAGTTGGAAACACCCAAGTTTAAGATAACTGTCACATACTCATTGTATAACCTTTTATAAATCACTAAAGCTCCCACTGTTCCATGAACCACTCTAAGACCATAAATTGCAAAAATAGTTGCTGATCTGAAGTATTTAAAATATTTTCTCACTAAGAATTAATACCTTATGTGAAGAATGAATGAAATGAATAGGTCCATATGAAGGAAGTATAGGTCCAGACCCCTCCAAAAACCAACCAACTAGACTAACAAACCAACAAGTCATGTTAACCTTTTGCTAGGTCTCTAAGCCACAGTGAAGGAGGATTACGTATCTTAAAGGACCATAGAATCTTAAATATAGAGCAGGGCATGACCGTGGGGGTCAAACAATTCAATAACGTCATTTTACAGATGAAGGAAGTAATATCCTGAGAGATTAAATAATTTGCCCAGGATTGCACAAGTTACAAAGGGCAGTTCAGACTGGAAGCCAGATCATCTGACTCTAACTCTGCACACCTTTCCATTGCACAAACTCCTTCCATTATTTTGGGAAGGATACATAGGATTCCTTGGGAAAAAAATCAACTATCAAAGCTTACTTCAAAAAAAGTTTACTTACTATTAAAACTTAACTCATCTTCCTTATAAAGGGATTTGAATGGGATATTTGAGAGCTTTGTATGCTCCTATATCTGGTTATAGGTTTTTTTGAGTCCTTTCTATCTTTTGCATGTTCAGTAGGATCAAAATGATTACTGTGCAACCAATATGAGCTTGAGTGATTCTATGGGAGATACATTTCTATTCCCCATATTTGATGAAACCTTGACAAAAACTCTATTTTCCATGAGTTTAATAGGAGATACTCTGGGTGGGGGCAGTGAGCAAAAGAGAGAGAATGGTCCTTTTAGAGTTAGGTCCTAAGGATTAAAGTTGGTCAGTGTGAGTCCAGAGTTCTAGGAAGTCTTAGATCATAGAAAATATTTCCTGACAGTTAGAACTGTGTCTAGATGGAAATGTACTGCTTACAGAGATGGTGATTTATACCTCAGTGGAGTATACAAAAAGAGGTTTGTTGGAGATGTTGGTTTTCTTGGTCAGGTATAGGTTACACTGAACAGCCTCAGCAGCTAGGTGGTGAAGTGGACAGAATTCTGGGTCTGGAGTCAGGATGACTCATCTTCCTAAGTTCACTAAGACACTAGTTGTGTGACCCTGGACAATTCACTGAATGCTATTTGCCTCAGTTTCTTCATCTGTAAAATGAGCTGGAGAAGGAAATAGGACACCACTCTAGTATCTTTGCCAAGAAAACCCCAAATGGGGTCATGAAGAGTCAGGTACAACTAAAAAAAATGGCTAAAGAATAACAGCCCCGGCAGTATGTTCAACTATTAGGGTCTATAATCCTGCAATTGCACAACATTGTATGGCCATTGTAACAGTTAATTTTTACAATAGCCCTGGAAAGTAGGCCATGCAAGTACCACTTCCATTTTACAGATGAGAAAACTTAGACTCAGAGAAATGAAATGATTTACCAAGTTCATTTAGCTAGTCATGATAGAACAGGGAATGAAAGCTAGTTTTTACTCTGAGAACACAGTACTTTCTACCACACCTTCTGCTTCCTTGCATTACTACCCACTTTGCAATTTCCTGTTCGATATTCACCAGTAATGATATTATATCATTGTTTTTTTACAGATAGTACTAGTTATGCAAGATTAAGTATCCTAACAGTTCAGAATATCTTAAAGAAAGTTGTGATTTCTTTACATTTATATTATGCTTATTTAATGGTTAAATAACTCCCAAGGCATTTTCTTCAACATTCAGTCATGCCAGGAAAGTTTATAGCTCCCAAACAGTATGAAGTTGGTATCACTTGAAAAAATAAAATAAAATACAAGCATCATGAGGCAAGATTATGGAATAGAAAGAGTACAGGGTTAGGAGTCTGAAAAAAAGGGATTTTGAACTCTTCAAGGCATTTAATTATTACTTAGGTCACCATGGGCAAGTCATTCACATGTCTTGAAGATTTAGTGGGACCTAGAAATGTAGAAAGGAGGAAGGAGTCTCATTTGGATCTCACTGGATCAGAGACTCAATCAGCCATTCAAAAAATATGTATTGGATGTCTTCTGTGTACAAAGTATGTTCAGATATATCTAGGATTAAGTAATTTTTTCCTGTCTTCCTGGAACTTAGTCTAGTAGGGAAAAAGTATTTGAGCATTAATGTAAGAAATAGTACACATATTCCCCTCTTTCCTTCAATTATCTCCTCCCTTTTCTGAAGTTTAAATGCAAGGAAAATGGTACAGGAAAACATTTTGGTTACTTTAAAACCTATAAAAATTTGTGTGTGTGTCTGTGCCTGTGATGAAATTATTTCTTATTGTGGGTAAAAATTTCCTATGATATTCTTAGGGAAAGTGAAGGAGGGTGGACTAAAGAGCCTTTAAGTTTCCTTGCAGACCTGGTGTTGAATCACTATGATATTCTGTGAGCCTCAGTTTCCTTATTTCTAAAATGAAAATATAGGGCATCTAAGTGGCATACTAGATAAAGTACCATACTTGGATTCAGAAAGACTCATCTTCCTGAGTTCAAATTCAGTCTTAGACACTAGCTGTGTGACCTTGGGCAAGTCACTTAATCCTGCTTGCCTCAGTTTCCTCATCTGTAAAATGACTTAGAGAAGAAAATGGCAAGACACTTTAATATCTTTGTCAAGAAAACTCCAAATGGAGTGACAAAGAGTTAGACAACTGAAATAACTGAATAACAGCAACAAAATGAAGATATAATACAGGGGGCTGTTGTGAGGATCAAATGAGATAATGGATGTGGAAACCTGTCCTGAATTTAGAGTGCTACATAAATGTCAGTTATGATTATTTATTATTTTTACTCAAAGGAACTTGGCAAGTGTGAAAAAGACTAGAGAAAAGATTTAAGGGGGTATGATAGCTTTCCTCAATTATGTGAAGATCTGTCATGAGAAAGAGGAGTTAGATCAGGAGTGGGGAACCTGCAGCCTTGAGGCCACATGTAGCCCACTAAGTCCTCAAGTGCATCCCTTTAATTGAATCCAAACTTCACACCCTTGGCTAAATATTATTTTTTCTTGACCCTTAGTAAGACATTTTTCCTGGACTTTGCCACAATAGCTCAGCTGCCTTCTTACCCTGGACCTTCCCTCATCACCTGGGCCTTCTTACCCTGGAACATCCATCCTCTATTCTGCCCTGCTTCTCCCAAGGTTGAGTTCCCTCAGGGCCCCCAGTTTGGGGGATGGACCTAGTCTGATCTTATTTCATTCCTCTCCCTTCTGTGCTTCTGCCTCTCCCAAGACTGGGCCACTATAACTCAGCTAGTTTCTTACCCTGAAGATTTCCTCCAAGTCTGTAGTCTTATAACGCTGGGAATATCTCTCCACAATGCCTGTTCTCTTCTCCCTTTGGTAAATTCCTTCCATGGGCTTCCATTTTGGGAATGGGTCCAGTCCAGTCATACTTTGTTTGCCTCCCTACTGTGCTTCTGGCTCCCTAGATTTTGCTACCATATACCTGCATGAGTATTAAGTCCTCTTCTGCCTTTTATATCTCTTCTTCCCTCCTTAGAATATAAACTTCTTTTTGTTTGTTTGTTTGCTTTTTGGAGGGCAATTGGGGCTAAGTAACTTGCCCAACGTCACACAGCTTGTTTTGTGTTTGTGTGTGTGTGTGTGTGTGTGTGTGTGTGTTTGTGTTAAGTGTATGAGGCCAGATGCAAACTCAGGTCCTTCTGACACCGGGGCCAGCGCTCTACTCACTGCACCACCTAGCCGCCCCATAGAATATAAACTTCTTAATATCAAGGACTCCCTTTCTTTGTGTTTTTATCCCCAGTATCTAGCACAGCACCTAACAAATAATAACTTAATAAATGCTTATTTTTTCCTGCTTAACCAGTACATAGATGTTGGAGAGATATGTTTCTAATCCATATATGGAAAACAAACAAATTAGCTAAAATGATAGCTACCCCCAAGCAGAATGAGCTATCTGAGGAGGGGGCACATTCCACATCACTGGTGGTCTTAAAGTAGAGTCAAGATAAGAATTTGTCAGGAATATTATTCTTGTAGTAAATGTTGGACAAGATGACCTTTTCGATTACTTCCAACTGTTATATTCTCCATAGGGAAAAGTTGTATTGGATTCAGGAGTAGCCTAGTCTCAGGCATTGTCAATTCAGGTTCATGGGCAACTTTAGAAGTGAAGTCACCAGGCAGGGGTATGATCAGGAAACTCAGGCACATATAATTATCCCAAAATAGAAAAAGACAGATGGTCTAATCAGTCAGAAAAGACATGAGTTTAGGTAGCCAACACTTACTGAAGATCAGAAATCTGTGTAGTAGGTGCCAGATTAAGGACACATTAATATGGGACACTGAGTGCTAGTGAGCAGAACTGATAAATTAAGATCCTAATGCAGAAATTTTATATTTATCTTCTTACATTCCCCATTATGGTTCTAAGTAGCCCCCCATCCACAGATATTGATCATCCCCTTATGAGGAAAATTTCTCTTTTCAGACCCCAGATCTTCCCTCTTCTTTCTATAACTAGGTCATATTGAGATCTACTTTGCCCAGAAGATTTATGCGTTGTTGTAGTGGGAAGAACCCTTACCCAGCAGCCAGGATTCCTATTTTTACCCCTAACTATTTATAGTCTAGAACAAGTCAATTAACCTATCTGGGACTTAATTTCCTCATCTGAAAAATGGGGGGGTTTACAATGGATGAACTAAAGAGTCTCTTTAAACTCTCACATTATATATTTTAAGGTTGCTTCTCATGCCAATATTCTCTAGTCTAACATTTTTTCTTCTAATTTCTCTTTCATACGTAATAGATCATGAAGTCATAGCCAGAATATGGTCAAAAGCCTACAGGTGATTGGTGCTCTTGACTGGGAAGGAGATTATGGAGTCACCTCACAGGTTGAATATACCAAAAACAAACAGCCTGTTTCACAGGTTTTCTGTGGCCATTTACTTGCTTTACCTGCTTCCATGTAGCTTATCCTTCCTAAGTATGTTATAAAAACATTAGATGTGGAAAGAGAAGAGATCAGTAACTGGTCACTGACTTGCTGTGTTTGGTAGGGAAATGGCATTCCTACTCTGTGCCTTATTTTTACAGCTTGAAAATATATATTCATTATTACCTCCTTTGCATACTGTAGGGCTGAAAGATTTGATGTCTGTGAAACCCCTTGGGGGAAAAATTCACTCAGTGGTTTCAGGGACCATTAATATTATATTGCTTATATCAGTATTCTTAGGCATATGCATATCCACAGGTGTTTCTGATATGACTTTATGAGACTCATCCATTACCAAAAATGGGTCTTTAAACTGAACCTTTATAAATTGGATTCTATTTTAAAGCATTGGAGGAATTTAATATTACTAGGAACCTTGAGGAGAATTATAGACTTTTGGAAGAACTCATAGAGATCATTCATTCTTACCCCATCATTTTCCAGATGAGAAAACCATAACATCTAAATACATGATTTTTTGACCTCTAAGGATGCTTTCAGCTCTAAAATTCTATGACTTCCAGAGAGGATGTGTATTAGCAGCCAAGTCTTGGAGTTTACTAATGTCTGTATAAATACGTATGTCTCTTCTGAGCCCCAAACCCCCTCCCTTCTACTTTCCTGTGGCATTGTAGCTTGACTGTTCCAACTGTTTCTGTTTTTGATTCCAGTCTCCTTTTATTATACGGATTTTATTATACTGATATCTCTTATATTGCCCCTAAGGTTTCCTCAATTTTTTTTTGTATATGTGTGTACATCTTTATTGATGTAAGGGTATGCATGTGTAGACTTCAATAATATCAGTGTAGGTATGGTATTGTTATAGATAACAACTCATATATATGACTTGAACTTGTGAAATTCCTATCCATTTATCTTCATAAATCCTCTCTTCAATTTTTATCAAACAACCTAAAGCTCTTCCTTTCCGCCTTGGGTTATTGAGCCTTTACTCCTTGCTTAATGTACCTCATGGTCCATCCATAGATATTCTTGCTATCTTTTATTCTACTTTTTTGGCAAGTCACAGTTGATAATACTGAGAGCTACTTATACCCACCAAGTCTCCTTTCTATTGCCCGTGGGTCACCTGCAATTCTATTCTTCCTGAAATTGTAATGTTCCATGATTCAGTGTCATATTACATCCCCAGAAGAATATTAAAGTTTAAAAGATGTGACAAGGGGAGGTTTGGAATCATGAATATGCCTCTTTCCCACATTTAATATGACCAAATCTCATCTTCTCAGTCTAGCCCCAGATTGGCATTCATTGGTAGTGCCTGTCAAAGATAACAAAACGCTACCAACCTATCTTGATGTGTTGTCCATCTGACTGCATGCTGAACTCTAGGTAATATCAGGTCTTCACATATTCTTATCTAAATAATTGCCCTATGCTGGTCTTCCCCAGATGCCTTACCATGGCACAAATTCTATGTTCTCAAAGGTTATGTTGGTGGAGCACAAACTAGTCTAGAACACCTTACTTGCTCAGAAAGGTGGCTTTTAATATGGGTCCAGTGGAGGACATTTCTTTATTTTGAGAACCTACCTAATAAAATACTGAGATTATTATTATATGTCTAGCCACCACATGATAATTTTTTTTTTAGCCATAATCACTTAGGAAGACTATCTATAAGACTATACATAGGAGATTACCTATGTGTCCTTCACAGGACCCATACTGAAGAAATGAAGGGATCTTGAAGCATTAAGTATATATACATCTACATATATATGTATATATCTGTGTCACATCAGAGTGCTATTATTTCAAGCAAAGTAGCATGGAGAAACTATGTCTAGGAGGAGCCAGGATAGAGAGTAGTCAAGCAAGTGGGACCTGGCATATAAGACCAATATTAACAAGATAGACTCAAATAGAGAGACATAATTTAAGAGAACAATGAACATGTCATCTATCTGCTTATTGAATTTGATGTTTTTATATCTAGTTTTCTTAAATTCTATCACAATCCATATTCAGGTCATGTAAAGAATCTCACTTCCTTCTTACTCTCTCCCAGGGTACAAGTTCATAGGTTATTTCTGGATTATGTCCTTTTCATGGACCTTGAGGAAATACCACATCATCTCTAAAGTCTATTTACAAAAAAGAATATTCAATTCAATTCTGTTCTGTTTTGCTTCATTTTGTTTCATCCAATTTCATTCTATTCTATTCTGTTCTATCCTATTCACTATAAGCTCTATAATGGCAGGGGGCATACCATTAGTAAACTTTATATCTTCCCTAACCAAGCATAATGTACTGCACACAGTACATAATTTATAAATGTTTGCATTATTTCATACATATATATATGCATGTATGCACATACATGCATGTATAATCAGGTTCTTCTGTTTGTTTTTCTAAGGAGGAAGATGAGAAGGCTATTTGTACACAGTAGGCACTTAATTGATATTTGTTAAACGAATCTATGATGACCCAAAGATCTGAAACTTAAGACTAATTAGTACCACTAGGGAATCCCCTCAAATCTGAAATCTTAGTTGTTTTTATTTGTTGTTGTTGTTTTTATTTTAAATGATAGGGAACTATATCAAAAGGGTGTTCCATCAGGTGTCCTACTTCTAGAGTCCCATATTTAACTAGTGTATCATCACAAAAATCCTTTTTAGTGATGTTACTGCACTGCCAAGATGGCCAAATACAACATGGGTCAACCATCCCTGAAGTGTAACTTGATCAATGTTTGGAAATTTATCACCAAGATAATTATCATCTAGTGACTTCTGCTGACCCCTGTTATTCCTTCCTAAGTTGCCCATGCAACTCTATTGAGGTGACCAAGTCTTATACCTCTGGCTATTTCAATGCCTTACAAATGGAAGGGAAAAAAGTAGCTGGGAACCAGTTAACTTGCTCAAGATAGACAGCCCTTGCATTAAATGGTTAGTCGAGGCCCTAAAATGTATTTATTGAGCCAAGTGATCCCACTTCCTGTCACCATTGATCACATTCACTGGTTCATTGCACATCAGCCCACTACTTTGTGCCAGAAAGTCTCACCCTTTGTGCAATCATAATTTTAATAATCAAAGAGGGACTTGCTGGTGGCTCTGACCAGCCTCTTGCCCTCGGCTTTGATGAGGTCAAAGATGCCAAGGTCCAGATTTTTCCAATGATTTCATTTGATAGCTAATTAATGGCCTTCCCTGGTTTCCATAGCAACTCCACGCTTTGCTTAGAGTTCTGATCCAAATGGGCATTCTACACACTTTGGCGCCTCAGCATCAGCATATTAATAAGACACCGTTGTTCCTTGGTTGCTGCATCAAGCTGGTAAGACAGTAATTGAATTACAAACTCCCTGGAAGCCTTCAGGAATCTCCTCCTCTCAGACAGAGAGAAGGACCCTGATCTTTCAGAGCATAGTGTATGAATAGAAGGATCCCTAGGATATCCAAAGGATAGCATATTCTCCTGTTGGGAAGACAGTTGTTTCAACTTGGAATAAAAGTGCTGATGACTCGTTTATTCTTAGCCTTTAGGGATACTTCCATTTCACTGGCATTTCCAATCATTAAACCTAGACTTCTCTCAAAAGTCTCCATATAAACACAAAACAAAGAAAAGAAAAAAAAACACCCTCTTTTCCCTCACTAAATACATTTGGCAAGGAATGAGGAAGAACTGAAGGTGGAGGATTTGACTATATGAACAATTGAAAGGATTTAGAAGATTAAGGAAAAGGAAGAGAAATGGTCTTGGTATAGTATCTACATTGTTTAACTCCTACCTCTCCTCCAGGGATAGACCTTTATTCCAGATATATCATCAAAGACACGCAATTGTCAGCATAACGTTTTTCACCTGGAAGGGACCTAAGAGACCATGTAGTCCAACTCCACCACTTTACAGAGAAAGAAACTGAGCCCTAGAGAGGTAAAATGATTTGTCTAAGGGAACAAGCTGTTTTCCCCCCATTAGTTCTCCACTCAATGAAGTCTTTTGTCATATTAATTTCATACTTTGTATGAAATTCTTTTAATGCCCACACATCTATTCTTTGTAGAGTGCTAATGTAATTAGAAAGCCTATAGTGTGAATTCAGCACAGAACTGTCAACATTAAAGTATTCTGACTTCAGTCTCTGAATCTGACATCCAAATGATCTTCTGTAAGAGAGACTTCAGTATACACACTGTGTGTCACCAAGATGGCACTAGTTCCTATTGAGGCACTGGTTACCCACAAGGTTATGTATGATTTTGACATGTGCTTTGTTCTTGTAGTAGATCACAAAAAATATTCCTGGTTGAACATTTTAAGGGATTGCTCTATGCTTCTGCTACAATCACTGAGCCCCCGTGTTGTTGTCACTTTGGGGGTATGAAACCTCAGTGACAAAATGCCTTTTGTAATGTGGTTGCCTAAGACTTTGCATTTACTTTAGGACAATACTATTGATGTGGGGGGTAGTGATTGTCAAGGTACATACCAACATTTACTTCAACATATGGATGGATTGACATTAAGAGACTATTTCACCTTTTGATATGATATATGATATATTAATTATATAATTACCCTGCCCTCTGACCAGACATATATATGTGTGACTATGGGCAAGATCCATCCACTTCAGGCCTTGCTTTCCTCTCCAATGAAAATAGGAACTTGAAATTGATGATTTATATGATTCCTTTTGGCTTTAACATTCTCTATTCTCATATCTATAGTCTAAGACCATTCTGGCTTCCAAATGCTATGTTCTAAGGCAACTTTCAGCGACATTATGCCTGAACTGACATTCAACATAAAAATAATACTGCAGATACTGGTGAGTGTGAGGAACTGAAAGAAATTTATCTGTACATTTCATGAAAGCTGGTATCCCTGTCTCCTCACAAAGTGAATCACACATTCTGAGAAAGCATTTCTTCAAAGAGCTGCAGGATCATGGCATAAAGGTAGTTGTATGGCATAGGGGAAAGACTACCAGTTTAGGATTTAGGAGTCCTAAATTTTAGTGCTGGAACTATCATGCTGAATGATCTTGGATTAGGTCTTTAATTAATTTGTATTGAATTAAACTTAAACCTGCCGGGCCATATTTTTCTCCTTCATAAAATGAGAGGGGATTGTAATCATGTCACTTCCGGATTTAAGATTCAGTTTCATAGAACATTTTTACCTCTAACACTCTAAGTTTTAACTCTAACACTCTAAGGTCATCTGCATCTCACATATTCCTTGTTCTCATTGTTCTCATGTTCTATATCTAAGGTCTCTTCCCATCCTGACATTCTATGATTAAATGAGCTCAATCCTGAAAGCTGGGACATTAGATCCATCCTGATTTCTTTCATCAGTGAATTACTCAGGAGGAATTTTCTCCTTTCTTTATTTCTTCCTTCTTTTTGAACAATCCTTAGTCAGTTCTGTTTTGATTGGAGTCTTTGACCAAAAATACCAAACCACATAATGGCATTTTTCCCGCTGCAACATTCTTAATCTGTACCTGTGGTTATATATTCCTTTCTTCGGTCTCTGTTCCTGCATCGGTTTCTGTCTCTGCCTTTCTGTCTCTGTCTCTTTCTCATTCTTTCTCTTCTCTCTCCTCTATGAAAAGAAAACTTGAGATTGATGATTTACATGATTCCTTCTAGCTTTAAGATTCACTATTCTCATATTTTATAGT
Source organism: Gymnobelideus leadbeateri (assembly GCA_011680675.1). Lineage (NCBI taxonomy): Eukaryota > Metazoa > Chordata > Mammalia > Diprotodontia > Petauridae > Gymnobelideus > Gymnobelideus leadbeateri. The sequence goes on from WOXC01008138.1 coordinate 100,467, forward strand.
CTAAGGCCATTTTCAGCTATATTATGCTGCATTTAGTTGTCTACCTCTCTGTCTCTGTCTCTGTCTCTCACACACACAGACATAAACACACCCCTTTATCTGGATGCCAACCTTCATCTCTGGCTATTGAGATCCTATACATCCTTTAAAACCCATTATTTCCTATCTGTGAGGTTTTTTGTTTTGCTTTGTTTTCTGATCCTCCAGGTGAAAGGGAGCCATCTCTCCTCCCTAATAATGCCTGACATCCTGTTCATACTTATAAATTTTGATTATGTTTTCTTCCTTGTTGTTCTGTCTTTCTTTCTACACTGAGACTCTACAATGATAGAAACATGTATGTGCATGTATATGTACACACAGATATGCATGAACACATTCACATGGAAGGGTAACATGAGAAGTAGTGTGGGGAAGTGAATAGAGGGATGTTTAGCTTTAGGGTCAAAAAGTTTTGGGTTCAGACCTGTATCTGACATATCCTGGCTACAGCATCATGGATAATTCTTTTCAACATGCTATACCCCAGGAAACTACCCAAACCTATTGATTTACAGACAAGTTGCTGATATGAGCTAGTAGAGGAAGTTTTAAAAATAGGAGTTCCTTTGAAATAATGAGTTTAGACCAGGGGTGGTGAACCTGAGGCCTTAAGGCCACATGTGGCCTTCTAGGTCCTTAAGGGCAGCCCTTTGACTGAATCCAAACTTCACAGAACAAATCCCCTTAATAAAAGGATTAGTTCTGTAAAACTTGGACCCAGTCATAAGGCCGCACCCAAGAACCTAGCAGGCCACATGTGGCCTCAAGGCCACAGTTTACCCATCCCTGATCTAGACCAAAAAAGATCAGGCAGCATGATGCACTGGAAAGAACAACACTTGGAGTCACAGGTCTTGGATTCATATCCTAGCTCTGACTTTTATTATCAATATAGCAAGGGCAAGTCATTTACCATTTGGAACATTGGTTTCATTTCCTCATCTGTAAAACACGAGGGTTGAACTAGATAATCTCTAAGGTTCCTTCCAACTCTAGATTTATGAACAAATAGGTATAGCTCTTATATACACACATGTATGTACGTATTTGTGCATATGATGGAGTGCTACATACAGCTCAGTTAATATTAAAAATAAGATTTAAAAAATTCTAGCTAAGGAGCTTTAATTTGTCAGGACAATGATGGAATCATAGGATTTGGAGCTGGAAAGGACCTTGGAGATCATTTGAGTCAATACTCTCATCTTATAAATGAGGAAACCAAGGCTCAGAGAGAGTCATCCAAGGTCAACACAGTTAGAAAATAATAAGTCACATTTAGACCCCAAATTTTGACTCTAAATCCAGTGTTCTTTCCATGACACCATCAGTATCTATCTTACCCTGCTCTCCCCTTGACATTCTCAGTTCTTTCCATTTGGATCACTGACTTTGTACTTGCCAGGGTTTGTTTGTAATATGGTGAAATTTATTTCTTTTCTAATCTCCCTCCCCACCCCAACCTTTGGAAGCTCATGGGAGGGTTTGCAGGTAAAATTTTCTTGGCATGTTTATTCTTTCAAAGTACGAAATCCAGACTGTAAAATTCTCCAACTCTCTGATTTTCTACTAATCAGTGCCCCCAAAGTGCTGGCCCAAAGCAGACAAGATTTCTTTTCCCAGCATGTGAGGGAGAAACATGCAGCTCACCATCCAATTCCCTTCCCCACAGAGCCTTCTTTTCTACTGGCCTGGGCTTCTTCCCAGCCTGAATGAACAATCTGCCCTCACCTCAACCTCTCCCACCTTCAGGGTGAAGTGTCAGGTTCCCACAAGGAAATGAGCATGAAGAGGATAGACATCTTAACTGAAGAAATGTCTTCTTTATCTTTGCCTATTTCCTCCCACAAGGAAAAATGGCAGTGTTTTTTTTTTCTTACATTACATATAGCTCTTTCTTTTTGTAATCTTAGCACCTGCACAGCAGAGATCTTTACAATTCATTGTGTACACGTTCCCTCCTCTATCCCCTTATTGCAGCCCCTGAAGCCTACCAAGCAACACCTTCACAGCTTGAGAGAAAGGTGTGACCCTTCTTTTATGACGGATTATAGAAATAACAAACATGCCCGACAGTTTTATACAGTTGCTAGAACGGTTTAGTTTTCCAACAAATGAAGAATTTTCTCCTTTCTTTGAATATTAATTACATTTTACAAATTTTTTTATCTTTTTTTGTATTTGTTTTTGTTTTGTTTCGTGGGTGGTGATTTTTTTGTTTGTTTAGGTTTCGTTTTGTTCTGTTGTTTTGTACAGCAAAAGGATCAGTCCCTGGCAAGGAGTCCCTGGGGTTAACAGAGTTTGGCTGTCATTTGGTCCGACTGTTTAAGGATCTCAGTGTTGTAGAGATCCAGTGCATGGTTCACACGAATGATCTCACTGTTGGTCAGTTTCAGGCGGTGCTTCAGCATACAGGAGAACAAATCCAACTGGGGTTTCCCTGGGGCCACTGGGGGCGCCAGTCTATTGATTCGGTCCCGGATGTCTAGCAGCAGCAGCATCACAGAGGATGAGGAGTAGAACTGCCCACCTTGTGTGTATGACTGATTGACCTGTTGCACTGCACTCCGAAGGAGATCGGCATTGAACCGTAGGCTGTAGCCAAACACCTGCACGTCAGAGATTTTGATGTAGAACTGCCTCTTGGAGGGATCAGACAGGTCCACCGGTCCCTGGCCTGTCTCATTGCGCAGGAGGGTAGGCAGCCGAGTCCGGCTTCGTAGGTAGATATGAACAGTCTCGAAAAAGGTTTTCCACCGGTTACCCAACAATAGAGTCCAGTTGTAGCACTGGCCGTTCTGGAGGCGAATTTTCTCCCAGCGTGGGTACCCAAATTCCCCAAAGGGCATGTTCCAGCCTTCAGAGTGACTTCCACTAAAGGGGTTGACATAGACAAAGAACATAGGGTCCAGACTACTATTGCGCATCTGACAGATACGCATGGAGATACCAATCACCATATGGATGAAGTCCATGCGGTTTCTGTTGCTCTTTAGGGTAAGGGACATTCGCTTGCGCCACCGGGGGTCAAAGAAGGTGTCAAGGCGGATCTCATTGCTGATGAAGGTGGTGTGAACATAAAGGCGAGAGTCCATCTTCTGCAGCAGATACTTCAGCTCAAGATCCTGGAAATCCAGGTCTGTCTCAAAGCTGATGAACTGCTCACTACGCTCTGAATCCACATTCTGGGGCTCACAGCGACCCCTATAGAGCTTGTAGCCTTTGTTGCAGGAGCCACAGAGTGAGATGTTGGCCAGGCTACACATAGCACAGCTGTTGTTGCCCCCAATGATGCAGGGGATGGGCCTCTGGCAAAGGCTGGTACTACCATGGCATACACAACTTCGCTGACTTTCCAAGAAGGTCCCCCAGAACCCATTCTCATTGCAGTAGAGGAGGGACTGGACTCTAGTAAGCCACTGTTGTATAGTCCTGTTGAGAGAGAGAGAGAGAGAGAGAGAGAGAGAGAGAGAGAGAGAGAGAGAAGAAAAAAGTAAGATCGGCCACCTTTCAATAAACTGTGGGGGTTCAAATGGAAGAAGCATCTAACCTGGAAAATCAATCCAAGCCCATGCATAAGACTATTATTGAAACCCTGATTCTTTAAGGAAATTGTTCTGGTCAGAACTTCCAAGGACTTTAGACTATGAAATGATAGAAATGGATGTGACAAGAAAACATAAAATGTTAAGAACAGAGAGCACTGGTCCTAGAAAGGATATTAGAAACAATTGACTCCCATTTTAGAAATTTAAAAACAACAATAACCACAAAAACAAGATCATAGGCTTCAGGGGAAAGAAGACTGGATTTGTAGTCAGGGGATCTGCCTGGGTTTCAATACTAGTTTTACTACTTAATAGATGGGTAACTTTGAGTGAATTATTTTCCATCTCATGGTTTATTTTCCTTCTCCGATCCCCATCCCTACCCCACCCCACCCCTACCCTCTTCAAATATTATTTATTTCAACCAACACATGGGGTTAGAAGAATTATAAGGTCCTTTTCAGCTTTAAATCCTTTGAGAGAGTAAAGTGATTTGCCCATGGTCCTGTCCTTGGGCAAATAGATCCAAGGATAGGACCTATCCATCCCTTTTAAGAATCAACCCAAGTAAAACTTCCATAAAGTCATCTCTGAGCACAACACACAGACAGAAACAAAGACAGAAAGACACACAGAGCTTAAGTGTATTTCCCTTTTAGGAAATACCACATCCCTTGTACCTCATTTATTTATCTTCTATTTTGAATTATAGGTCAACATTTGTTCAATGCAACTTTGTGTTGAATAAAAACACAATTTAATTATAACTGTGAGTATAAATGAGCTAGGTTCAAAGTTCCTTGAAGGCAGACACTGTATCTTCTATTCATCTCTGTATTTTTCTAAGCACCTACCACAGTGCTTTATTACACAGTAGGTGTTCAATATATATTTTAGTTGAATAGGATAGTAGAATTATTGTTGCCTTATCCACTTGTCCATAGTAAAAATAACCATGAATTTGCTTCCATTGGATTTTAAAATTAGCTTAAGTTTCTCCCTTCTTTGACTCCCAGAACCTATGAAGGTAATCCTATCACAGCAAGTAGGGCAGAAGAGAAACCTCACTCAGGGAAACAGGCAGAATAATAAGAAGCTATATGGTGGGTGACTTAAAATCTGCACCATTTGCTAAGTATGAAAGAGGAGTCCATTTTTTTTGACTGAAGCAATCCCTCCTCCCCCCAAGCTAACATGCTGAGTGAACAACTGGAAATATCACTAGATTGAGAGACAGGAGATGGGTTCCAGTCAATGCTCTGCCACTAATAAGCTTTCTGACCTTTGACGAGTCTCTTTTCCTTTCTGGGCCTGTTTCTATAGTTATAAAATTAGGGATGGAAATAAAGAAAGAAGGAAAAAAATGAAAGAAAGAAAAAGGAAGGGAAGGAAGAAAGGGAGGAAAGAAGGAAGGAAACATGCAGGTCTTAAGGGTCAATAGAACTGGTTTCCGGTTCTGACCCTGCTACTTACTATCTACATGATGTTGGGCAAGTTATGTAACTTTCTTGAGACTAAGTTTTCTCATCTTTGGAATGAGGATAAAAAATGTTTATATTGCTTACCTTTCATGATTATTGGGGAGAAACAAATGATATGATGACTGTAAAGCACTCTGTGATCCCAAAACACTACACAAATGTGAGCTTTTAGAATTGTATGATTTCTATGATCCCTTCAAAATCTGGCATTCTGTGACCCTCCATACCACCTAATGAAAATCCCCACATAGACTCTCTTTCAAATGGACCACACGTGGCTCTCACCGCCTTTTAAAGCTCCTAGCACAATAATCCATTTAGAGGGTGCCTTTCCCAATCAACAAATATTCCACTGCCCTGATAGCACCCCCTTTCTCATTGCCAATCATTGGAACTCTTTGTAAAACCTGAGGCCCCTACCCCCACCCTTCAAATAGATACTTCATTGTGACAAATTCTCAGACTCCTCTGAGCAGCTCAGCGCTCTGGGTAGAAAAAAAAAAAGAAAACGACAAAATAAAGGCCCTGGGAATATAGCAGCAGCAGACGTGGCTAATAACAAATTAGGATTCAGACCCTGTAGAACAGGAGGGGCGATTATGGACAGAGGCTCTCTGAGTTGGATTAGTGAAATTCATGGCACCTGCATAGGCTGACCTCAGAATAATCATTAGGCTGTGAGCTGTATCAAAGAGCACATTAATGATACAGCAATGAAGAACAGCAAGGGGGCTCAGAAAGAGGACAATGTGTAGGGATGGGGGGGTAGGACTGCTGGAGGCAAAGGGAGAGAGCAAAACATGGAGGAAAGAGAAAGAAAATGGAGGGAAAGGATGGCAAAAAGGGAAGGGTGACACGAGAGATGAAAGTGGAAGAGGTGACAGAGAGAGAAGAAAAAATGTAATATGACCTAGAAAAAAAACACAGAAAATGTTATGAGGGTGGGAAGGGGAAGAACTAGGTGATCTTTGCGGTCCCTTCCAACTCTGAAATTCTATGATTCTGTGATACATCAACTGAAGAGTGGCATTATTATAGGATCATCAGCTCATAGGATTTAAAACTGAAAGAGATATGCCTTCTAATGCCCTCATTTTAGAGATGAAGTCACAGGCACAGAAGTGAGATGACTTCTGCAAGGCTGCATACATACGTAACTAATGGGTAGCAAGGGTGGGATTCAAATCCAGGTCCTCTGATTGTAAATCCTCTAGGGTGGGTGGGGGGAAATATGGATGAGGAAATCTAGTAAATCCATGATTAACTTCAAGTGAGAGAACCAAAGTCCTTTACAGAGCTGTCAAATGTGTGCAGTTCAGAGCAAATGTAGCCTGAATCAGATTAAAATAGAATTGGTAAAGTTTAACAAAATAAATAAAAATGCAACACAACATAGATGATGTAGACTTGTGGTTTTCTAAGTTAGTACAAAGTCAATAGGGATCTTTTTCTACTTGAGTTTGACACTACAGTCTTAGAATATAAAATTGGGAATATAAATTAACAGAACTAATCTAACCCAACCTCTTCTCCCCACCCCTCACATCCCATTTTAAATATGAAGAAACAGGCTCAGAAATTATTTGCTCCAGTTAAAAGAGGAGAATTTTGCCATGGCCATAGCTAGATCTCAGTCCTGACTTTCAGGCTTATATTCTTTTTCATTCTTTTTCTGTCTTGGATTTTGAGGATAAAGAGATAAAGGTCACATTAAGTCTAAATGTCATTTGCTTATTCTAAAGCAACTTCCAGGGGACAACTTGGATTTGGGATACATTCATCGAAACCCATGGGACTTATGTCTCCATCCACCACCCAGGATAGTGATCGCTAATGTCAAAAAAGATGACAAACTAAATTTTAGTTACAGTCTAAACACTAAAGTTAGAGTCATAAAATGGTAAAGTAGGTTGGCCCTCTTAACATGGAATGTTGAAGCTAGATGGGGCCTTGGTACATAGAATGTTAAAGCTGAAACAATCTTAAAACAAAATATTAGTGCTAGAAGTTACCTTAGAACATAGATCATCTAATAAGAAGTCATATTTTAGGACACAGAATGTTAAAATATAAAATGCTAGATAGGTATATTGGGACCTTAGAATATAATAGATCTGGAACACATGTCCTAAGGTCCTTAAGGCAAAGGACATAGGAGTTTATCACTCTATGGGAACGTAAACTGCTAAGACATAGAATGTTCAAACTATTTGACCTTAAGTCATAGGCCAGGAGTAGGGAACCTGTGGCCTCAAGGCCACGTGTGGCCCTCTGGGTCCTCAAGTGCAGCCCTGTGACTGGATCCAAACTTAACAGAACAAATCCCCTTAAGAAAAGGACTTTTTTCTATATAACTTGGACTCAATCAAAAGGCTGCACCCAAGGACCTAGAAGGCCACATATGGCCTCAAGGCTGCAGGTGCCCTACTCTTGAATAGACTGTTAATCCAAATAGGACTTCAAAGATAATCTTTTGAAGTGGATGAAAAAACTGAGGGTCATATATCAGAATTGACTTGTCCAAGGTCATATAACTATATATAGCAACAGAAGCAGAACCTATCATCCTAACTTTAAGTGAGTACCCTTCCTAAGGCAGGGGAATGGAGAGATACTGTCAATATCAAGGGACAAATTGAAAACAAGTTTTAGGTTCACTTTCAGTGGATCAAAAAATTCAATTCACAAGGAAATCTCATATAGCTTTAAACATCTGATTAACTGAGGTGTTGTGAAAAGACTAGTCCAGTAGTGGGGAGGCAGGGATATAGAGGATGAATGAAAGACTGGAAAAGGAAGAGGCCATCAGGCAGAAGAGAAAAGAAAGAATAAAAATGGAAAGAATGCAAAAATACTGAAAGTTTGAGAGTGTAAAGGGACCTTTACCACATTGCTAGCCTGCTCCAGACCTGCCAGGTTCTTTCTCCCCCATTCACAGATAATTGGAGCTAGCCAGCAAGTAGAGAGGCGAGGCTAGGGAGCATGAGAAGGAGGGACTGAATTCTATAAATAACTGCTCCCAGGCTAGTAAGTGACAGGCTGCCTCAGCCCTGGGAACAGGAGAGGGCTGCTTAATAGGACAGCGCTAGTGGAAAGGGTCTGAGAAAGGGCTGACACAGCCCTACTGCAAGGCATTTGGCTTAAGGCAACAAGGAACGTTTTTGAAGATGCTTTTTTCCCTTCCCTGGAGACCTAACGTGCCTTCCACTTTTGGCAAACTCTTAACTCCAATACAACCAAATAACTGGCTTTCTTTACTCCTGGATTTCAATACGTATTGACTAGAAAGAGGGACATGATGTACCAAGGGGAAGGAAAGAGGGAGGGAAAGAGTCTCTCTGTTCCTTTTTAAATCTGTACTGCTCATCCCACCCAGCCCAACCCCACTCCCTACACCACCATCTCCCCCCGCCCTGCCCCCTTCCAGTGCTTGATCAGCAGGCTCTGATAGAAGTTCTGCTCCAGGCATGATTCTGCTTTACCATGCCTACTTTCTTAACACTATTCAAGTGAGAAAAAATCATAACAAAATGATAAAAAAATACAATGGAAATCATAGAATGTCTGAGCTGGAGGGCACTATAGAACATAGAATGTTGGAGCTGAAAAGGACTTTATAATATAGACTTTAGGATGACGGCAGAGACTTTAGGATACAGTGAACAATCATTTATTAGGCACTTTCTGGGTGCCATACCCTGTGCTCAGCATTAGAGAAGCCAGGAAATGCATAAATGTTAATAGTTGGGTCACTACATTCTAGCATCCTAGATCCAGAACTCAAAGAGACTAGGTCCAACCCTTACATTTTACAGAGAGGAAGATGAGGCACAGAGAGGTAACTCTGGGTTTACATACAGCTAAGACTGGAACCAAATGTTCTGAATCACATTCTAATTCTCTTCCCAGTCCTTTCAGTCACCCACAGAATCCCAACCCAGGGCATACAGGGTTTAGGGAGAATCAGCTGGGATCCATCTCCCCCTCTCCAGAACTGGCCAAGGGCCTGAATGACAGTTTCTCTTTCAGAAGCCTGAGGCTAAACCCCAGGGTGTCGTTGCCTGAGCACAACCCACACCCCGTCATCCTTCAGAACCACCCACTCCACTCCAGCAGTCCAGCCTGAGAGCCCTAATTCACACCAAACACCCTGCTGATTTTAATTGGCGGCTTTGCCTATGAAAGTACAGAACGGGGCTGGTGGCATTTTGGGGAAGATCAGACAAATATACAGCCAGAGAGTCTGAGAGAGTAGGGTGAGTACGGAAGGAGATGAAGACAAAATAGAAAACTAATATATAACTCCCATTTCCTAACTGGGTGTGAATTTTCAAAGTGGAAAGGATGGATAGTTTAAAAATGAAGCCCTTCTTCTGAATTATTCCTTTATTTATCTTCTGGATCCTTTGTTGGCATTTCTTTGACACTGTAATGAGAGCCTGATTAATTCCCTGAAATTTCATAAAATGGTTACACCTTAGAGTATAGGCCAGGATGGAAGATAAACGACAATTTTTAGCTTTTGGATGATATGCTGAATTCTATTTTACATTATTTATTTATTTGTTTATTTTAGAGAGATACTGGGAAAAGATGATTAAGTCAAGATCTGCAACATACTTTGAGCTCAACTAAAAGGAGTTTTGGATTATGGATGTGGCATTATGAATCATGGCTGGACATTAGGCCCACTCCTTGAGCATTGCTTTGCTTCACAGCAAATATTTCATTCGTTTAATTGTCCATCTTCAGTACACAGTCACTCTCTTCAGGCACTTTACTTTGTGACCTTGAATGAATCACTTCCCCTCTTGGGCACCAGTTTCCTCATCTCTAAAATAATGTGCTTGGACTAGATCACAGACTGTTAGAGCTCAAAGAAACACTAGAGGTCCTCTTCCCTGACTCTCTTTTATACTTTGGAGAAAGACTGTGGGGTATAGAAGAAAGGCTACTGCCCTTTAAGTCAGAAGATCTCTGTTGGAGTCCTGACTCTAACCCTTATTAGCTTGGGGACCCATTTTTCTGGGCCACAGTTTCTTCATCTGGAAAATGGAAATGCATGTTTAGATTATCTCACCAGGGCTGTTGAAAATAAAGTACTATAGGAATGTGAGTTATTATTATCATTATGAATGGTTTGCAGAGTAGGAGAAGGACTCAGACTTAAAAAAGGATGTTGAACATCAGAGGGCAAACAGCAAAAAATGTACCCTCAAATCAAAATGTTTAAAGACAATTTCTGTTATGAAAGATGGAGGGAGCTGGGGTACATGATCTACTGGAAGACTCTAGGATACCTCAAAACTGCAGATCGGGAAGCCACTAATTTGGGGAGGAGCTAGGCAGACCTGAGCAGAGGAAGAGTTTGAAGGAGCCAAGGCAGGTAGGGAGATAGCTTCATGTTCTTAATAAGTTATTCTTACTAACTAGGTGTTGATCTCAGGTGTTTCTTTGCTACTGAAGAGCATTACTATTGTCAGTGCCCCCTAAATTTCAATGCCCTAGGTGAAAGCCCCCATGGCTCTACTCTAGTTATGACTGATAGAATTAGAACCTATGCTATCTGATTTCCAATCTAGTGCTTATCCTTTGTTGTTGTTGCTGTTCAATCCCTTTCAGTCATGACCCCATTTGAGGTTTTCTTGACAAAAATACCTGAGGTTTGTCAATTTCCTTCTCCAGCTCATTTTCCAAAGAGGAAACTGAGGCAAACAGGGTTAAGTGACTTGGCCAGGGTCACACAGCTAGTAAGTGTTTGATTTGAACTCAGGAAAGTGAGTCTCCCTGACTCTAGGACGAGTACTCTATCCACTGTACCACCTAGCTGCCTAAAGAAAAAAAAATGTGCTTATCTTACCCTACCTCATGAAGTGTCCTTCCATTTTTGAAGTTGGAAGGAGAAGTGGATTTGGGATCAGAGGTACTGGGTTTGAATACTAGCTCTGCTATCAGAGAGATCACCTGGACCTCGATTTCCTTATCTGTAACATGACTTAGACTAACTTTAGTTCTAAAGCTTCTGATCCTAATGTTTGCTCTGCAATGATATCTTCCCATGGTTCCCTCACAATGATAAACTCTAACCTGTGAATCATATTAGTACCACAATGCAAAGGTCAGAAAAAAAGATTCCATGGGCCATAACTTGGGATAATTGATAGTGTCAAGAATTTCTGGAAGATGACTTCAGATAGTGCTCCTCACAGCTGGGGAGGGGGAAGAAAAAGCAGGAAGGACAGGAAGAAAAAAAAAGGACAGGAAGGAGGCACAAAGTTGACCAGAGAGGCGAACCAAGGACACCAAACCAGAGAGCAGTAAAACAACTAAGGGCAAGCGTTTCCTTCTCCCTGAATGAAAAGTCGTATGTGTTTCTTTAAAATTGGAAAGTCAGGCCTTAATTGAGGAGAAAAATGGGGCTGATTTGCACAATTATTCTGGTTTGTGCCTGGGAGAGTCTGCTGACGTACATCTTCAGCTGCAGCTCCAAGTCTATCCGGCAGCAACACTCGGGGCCTGAAGTTGATAGGGACAAGAGAAAGAGTCAAAAGCCTCTCAGAGATGGGTCTGAAGGGCAGGAAGAGGTAGAGAGCTCCTGGGGCTGGCATTTTCAAAGTAGCTTCTCTCCCGGAGTGGCAGCAATCAGAGAGGAAAACGGGGGCTGCCCAGCTGAGAGGCCATAAACGAAAAATGGGATTATCTGACTTCATCACATTTAACCCTGAAAAATCCTGGTGAACTCATCTGGGATGGGAAGAGATGCCCCTCATCAGTAAAGACATTTAAAGCGGAGGCCTAGGCCAGCCATATCTTCATTTCTCTCTAGGCTACACTTCTAACTTGCCTAGACCTTCTTTACAATGTCCCAGAAACTTCCTCATCCTGGAAGTTCATTCAGCCCCTGGACTTCACATACTGGAAGTAACTTCCACCTGATGGCCTCTCTCTGATTGACTGGTTCCTTCCTTAACCTCCATTTTAAGGAGGAAGCCCAGGCCAGCCATATCTTTGTTCCTCTCCAAGTTTCAGTCTTGACTCTTGTGGAATTTCTCTCCAATGCCTTCTTTAACTCTTCTCTTCTTCCCCTACCAAATATCTGATGGCTTTTCATCTCCCTTTTATATGTCATCTTTCCCCATTAGAATGTAAGCTCTTATAGGGGCAGGGACTGTCTTTCTGCTTCTATTTATAGGGCTTATTACAATGTCTAGAATGAAGTAAGTGTTTAATAAACGCTCGTTGACTTGACATAGGAGCTGCAATCTAACTCATGTTGTAAAGGAAATTGTCCTTGATAATTTGGCTGATATATGCTTTCCAGAACTTTCTGCATCATAAAAGAAAGAGAACCTTAACTGATTTTGGGAGACTTCAGAATCATATGAAATTGGCACCAACAGGGACCTTAGAACACAGGATATTAAAGCTGGATGTGGCCTAAAATGCTTTCCATTCCAAATTACATATTTTACATATGAGGAAACTGTGATTTAGATAGGGAAATAACTTGTCTGAGGGAAGGTGCTAAACCCTCTTTTTAAATAGTTGCAGGTTATCATAGGACCTGGATTATTTCAGGAAAAGCAGAACTAGACTTGCATTTTACAGGGTAAACTAAAAACTTGAAAGTAAATAAAATCCTCTCTAACTTCGGTTCGTCTCTACTACCCCCTACTTCTCAGCCTCTGAGCAAAGTCACCAGACTATGCAATCCTAATTTGGACTCAAGTACTCAAGGTTAGGTATTGTTCATATCACTTATTTTGTGCATCATCAGATATGTTCTGGGTTTGTTTGGGGTCTGTTGGCTTTGTTTCTTCAGATTGTATTTTCTGTAAAGGTTAACATTAATTAATTAATTATATGACCTTAAATTTTTTAACTTGTCACCTCCCTGAGTCACCTATGTTAAATGAATTGGCTAGATAAGACTGCTAAAGGGGCCCTCCATATCTCATAGCCGATGTTCTAGGTTCTAATATTCTAAGATCCCTTCCATATCTAAGGTCCCTTCCAGCTCTGGCATTCTAGGTTTTCGAGTGCCTTCCAAATCAGATATTCTGTGTTCTAGTATTTCATGTGCTAATGTGTTTTCCCATTCTTAGTCTATGTTCTGATTCATCTTTCAAGTACAACATTCAATTTTGTACATTCTATGATTCTGTATCACAAAGTATCTCTAAGCATTAACATTCTGATTCTCTCCTTGCTTCTGTACTTAGAATCCCAGCCAGACAATAATTGTTAAGAAACTTTCCAATTTTCCATGTTTTCTCCACATAGACCCCTTTAATGAATAAAGAATTCAATTGTTGTTTTGGGATTAAGGTTTTTGGGTTCCTTTTGGTTTTTAAATTTGAGACACGGCAAAGAAAGCCTGAGAAATAAAGGAAAACTCAAGATATCAACCCTAATCTCCATAATGAGAATCTGAACATCTTCTCTGCCCCATGGGTCCTTGATAGGTTTAAGTGAATCTGAGAACCTTCCTTGATTTGAAAATATACTCTGCCCCCTAATAGGCTGCATGTGGTCACATGGAGACTGTGGAAGGAGGCTTGGTTTCAGGAATGCCCACACCTTGATGCTGTGTGACTGGGCAGTGAGTCAAGAGGGTTGTTACATTCTCTGACCCAGGAGAAGGCTATATTACCCTGATGTGAGATTTTTTTACTTTGGGGCTCATTTTGGGAAGAGTTATTTGATTTGGCCAGATGTGACTCTAGGCATCCATTGAGCCCCCCTACCCCCAGCTTTGAAAATCTAGATGTTGGGCTTCCCTAGTAACTAACTAGGTATGGATGTAATGGTCAGACAGCCAGAAGCCTTGTCTGCTGAATTGTGTTATTTTCTGTCATAACTTCTGTTTGTATTCTCTGAAGTTCAGGGTGCTGACTTTTTCCCCTGAGCTAAGTAAATTATATATGTTTGATTGATTAAAGTAAGATTGTTAACCCATTTTGAGTTGCTTTCCTTTAGAAAAGTAGATCTAAGAACCTGTGCTATCAGGTATGCTAGGGTATGCTAGGATGCTTGCTGCTACAATCTCAGAAAAGGATGCCTTGAAAATGCACTTTGCAGCTGAATTGCAGGGGCTAAACTCTGTGTTTTCTCAGAGTTGGGCTATGCTGGTTTCATAGGACACATTTAATGAAAATGACAGAGCCATGGTCCAGTAGCCACCAATAAAAGAGATTTTAAAGGGACAAAAGGAATGTGAGGGATGGGAGTGGGAAGAGAAGGGAGAAAGTTGAGGGGAGATGTAGGCAAAATTATAGGCAAAAGGACAGGAAAGGAGTTTAAATTTGGAAGGGAGCTTCTGAGGTTTTTGAAAACGAATACAAATTTCTTCCACGGATTCATATAAGCCATAGGGAGATAAAAGACAGACTTTCACCTGAAATGCTAACTTCTGTGATGGGAAACCTTGATGAATACAAAACACTTTCTGTACAGAGTCATAACCCTGTTAGAAAGGACAGTGACAGGCTGGAGGATGATTAGAGGAGGAAAAACAGGAGGGTATTCAAAACTGTACCATACAAAGATCAGTGGAAGGGACAGAGGATATTTAGCCTGGAGAATTAAAGAAAATAGCTGTCTTCGAGGATCTGAAGGGCTGTCATATGGAAGAGGAATTAGAATTCTGCTCTGTTCAAGAAGGCAGAACATGGAGCAGTGGATAAAAGTTGCAGAGAGGCAGATTTCAATTTCACTGGAAGGAAAATAAGCAAAACAAAACAAAAAAGGCACCTTTTTTTTGGCTTTTTGGAGGGCAATTGGGGTTAAGTGACTTGCCCAAGGTCTCAGGGCTGGTTTTTGTGTTAAGTGTGTGAGGCTGGATTTGAACTTAGATCTTCCTGACTCCAGGGCCAGTGCTCCATTCACTAAGCCACCTAGCTGCCCCCAGAAGCACCTTTCTAACAATCATAACTGTCTCAAAGTGAAGGCTGCCTTGGAAGGTAGGGAGTTCTCCATATCTGCACGTTCTCTAGCAGGGAGGGTAAAAGAACATTTGTCAAAAGTTCTGTAGAGGAGATTTGCATCCAGAACTCAGTGCATTAGACAACATCTAAGGTACTTTCTGATTGTGTGGCTCTCTGATCCAGATCCATATTATCACCAGCCAACTTGAACAGGAGAGAAAGGAAATCTGTCCAAGGGAACAGGGTTCATGATCTCTTTCCTCATACCCATTCCCAGGACCACCAAGAGAAAATGCCCAGGAAAATAGCACCAAAGGATAAAAAGCGTTATTGCTTCCTATTCATAAACTTAGTTCTATCAAATGTGGACCCGAGGCAGTAGAGGATGGTCATTGTTATATAGGTGGCATAGTGGATAAAGGATGGGACCTGGAGCCAGAAGACAGGAGTTCCAATTCAGCCTCATTGAGAAGCTGTTTGTTACTCTGAGCAAGTCACTTCTAATCTCTCAGATTTGGTTTACTCAGCTCTAAAATGAGGATAATAATTGTACCTAACTCCCAGGTTGGTTGTAAGGATAAGAAGAAATAATATTTGCAGCATGTTGAGAAATAAGCACTGGGCTAAAAATAAGGAGGCTAAGCTTCTAGTACAAGCTCTGTTACCAACTTCCGTGACCTTGGCCAAGTGACTTTCTTTTCCTTTGTTTTCTTAACTTTAAAATGGAGATTATATTCAATGGTATAGAGGAATGAGTGCTGGATTTTTGGAGGGGATTTGTTGAGGGGATCTTGTTTCAGATCCTGCCTTCTAGGTGTGTTAGTTATATTGTGATGGATAAGTCATAAACTCTGTGAGCTACAATTTCCTCATCTGTAAAATGGGGATGATGATAAATATAGCTACTTATATGTCTTGTGGTATTTTTATGAGGCTCAGATGTGATAATGTGTGTGTAGTACTCGTTAAACTTTATAGCACCACAGAAATGTCAGCTATCATTACTTCAAATATTCAAGGATCTGTAGTTTTATCAATGTTTTGGCTAGGTGGCATAGTGGATACAGAGCTGGGCCTGGAGTCAGGAAGACTCATCCCCGTGAGTTCAAATATGGCCTCAGATACTTCCTAGCTGTGTAATCCTGGGAAAGTCACTTAATCCTGTTTGCCTCAATTTCCTCATCTGTAAAATGAGCTGGACAAGGAAATGATAAACTACTAGAGTATCTTTAACAAGAAAACCCCAAATGGGTCACAGAGTCAGACGTGACTTAGGCAGATTAACAACAACAACACTGAAGTTTTATCAGTATGGTACTCCTCCTATCAGTGCAGATTCTAACCCATCCTCAATTTGGTAGATTTTGTTTTTGAAAGTTACTGTGTGGGGCAGCTAGGTGGTGTAGTGACTAGAGCACCGACCTTGGAGTCAGGAGGACCTGAATTCAAATCCGGCCTCAGACACTTAACACTTACCAGCTGTGTGACCTTGGGCAAGTCAGAGCCCCAACTGTCCTGGCCTCTCACCTCCAAAAGGAAAAAAAAAAGTTATTGTGGCCACATATATCCATCATCCACAACTAACCTGGTGGTATATGCTTCTGAACTTAATAACAACAAGAACTTACGTGAGGTCTTAAAGTTTACAGTCAATATTTCATTTGACTGCCAAGGAACCCTGTGAAGTAAATGCTACAAAGAGTATTATCCCCCTTTTACAGATGAAGAAACTAAGCTTCAGAAAGAATAAGTGACTTTTCCAGGGTGACAGAGCTAGTGAGTCCCTCAAGTACAACCCAAAGAGCTTCCTGATTCCAAATTCAGTGTTCTATCAACTAGCCAACATCGTTTTCCCTAACCTGGCTAGGTTAGTTCTGACATAACAGAGTCCATCACTGGCCCTATTCATGATGACTTTCTAACTTCATAGAATCTACAAGAGTTGGTACTTAAATGACACAGGCTTTGAGATACAAGGTCATTTACCAAGCTATGATATCAGAGGAGGATATTTTTGTGTAATATATATACAATGCTGGTTATTGTATAATTATATATATATAAATTATGTAGATATAATTAAAAGTGATGTAACTGCATGATAATCATACATGATATTGTTATATATTATTTAATTTGATATATATAACAATATGTAGCTATGATGTAATAGTATTTATTATTTTTATGTTTATTTTTTTTTTTTTGTCATTTCTGATTCTTCATGACCCCATTTGGGGTTTTCTTGGCAGAGATACTAAAGTAGTTTTGGCATTTTCTTCTCCAGCTCATTTATGAGGAAACTGAATCTAACAGGTTAAGTGACTTGCCTAGGGTCGCACAGCTAATAAGTATCTGAGGTCAGAATTTAACTCATGAAGTCTTTCAGACTCCAGGCCTGGTACTCTATACACTGTGTCACCTAGCTATCCCTAAAAAGTCATTAGTCACTGGGGTAATCAAAGAAGGCTTCATAGAAGAAGAATTATACTGGTGTGGTTTACTATTTCCTTCACCAGCTCATTTTGTAGATGAGGAAATTCAGTCTAACAGGCTTAAGTGACTTGCCCAGGGTCACACAGCTAATAAATGTCTGAGGCCAGATTTGAACTTATCAAGATAAGTCTTTTTGACTCCAGACATGGCTCTCTACCCACTGTGCAACCTTGCTGTCCCATTTATTAATGATTACTTATAATAATAATAATTATTATTTAACACACAGGACCAAGTGAGCAAAAGCAAGTAGAAGTTTTACAGAAGTGAATTGCCCAGGGTCACAAAGTGAATGAGTGGCAGTCAGGACTTATACCCTGGGCTCCTGGATCTTACCACATTTTCCACTAGGTAAATGGTATCTGTCCTAACTGTAATAATCCAATCCCTACTACATGATAGGTACTATGCTATATTGTGGTAGTAAGAAGATAAAAACAAAATAATCCCTGACATCAAGGACTATATTTCCATCAGAGTAAACACTAAATAAATATGAAATGTATGCAAATTTATTTTATGGCATGGGGGTAGAAGATGGGGGATAGGGGATTATCCCCTAGGGTCCTTGGGTAATAGATAGCACCTGAGCTGAACCAACTTACCTTCCTTCCTTCCTTCCTCTCTTTAGGGTCTAAGTGACTTACCCAGACATAATTTAGATCTACTTCCGAGGCACTGGGCCCAGAGTCAGGAGAACCTGAATTCAAATTCAGCTTAAGACACTTAACAGCTTGGCTTTGTGCAATTCATTTAACCTCTGTGACCTCAACTCCCTTAACCATAAAATGGAGATGATATTGCCTCTCTTTCAGGATCAAGTGAGAGAATATGTGTAAAGCACTTAGCAGAATACTTGGCACAGAGCAGGTACTTAAACAATCTTTTCCTCCCTTCCTATGTGAAGTCTCCACAACACAAAATTCATCCACCTTGGAGAATAGGATACAAGCTCAGCTGCATTTCCCATAATTCACCCCTCCCCCCGACATCTTAGGCCAGTGGAAAGAGAGGCAAAAAAATGAAATCACTTGTCCAAGGTCACACAGCGGTACTTCAGTGGCTGACCTTATGCTTGAACTTAAGGTTCCAGCCTCTGATTCTAGGGCTCTTTCTCCAAGCATCTTCCCCTTTATTTCCCATTGGTACTCCAAAAGCATTATTTAAGGACTAATGAATTTATCACCATGTGTGAGTGTGAGTGTGTGTGTGTGTGTGTGTGTGAGTGTGTGTGTGTGAGTGTGTGTGAGTGTGTGTGAGTGTGTGTGAGTGTGTGTATCTGTGTGTGAGTGTGAGTGTTTGTGTGTGAGTGTGTGTGTGAGTGTGAGTGTGTGTGTGAGTGTGTGTGTGTGTGAGTGTGTGTGTGAGTGTGTGTGTGTGTGAGTGTGTGTGTGTACATGTGTGCACATGCATGCTTTTAAGGGGACTCTTTTGCATCCAAAGTTTAGGGAATTGAATATATACATATACATAAACATATTTAAGCATATACATGTACATATACACATGCATGCATATGCATATATACATATGATATATGTATGTATATGTATATACACACATGCATATAAAATTCCATTTCCACTCTTTGTGATAGTTCCTACCTGGTAATTTCCATTCATGGGTGAGAATGGGCTTATGACACCTTTCCTTCTAAGTTTACCAGATGATGTAGTGGAAAAAGGGCTGCATTTTGAATGTGAGGTCCTGGACTCAGATTCCAGCTCTGCTACTTGCGTGATCCTAATCTGGATTTAGAAAGAATTCAAATCCAGTCCCAGATAGGTAATTAATTGTATGACCCCACATCTGTAAAATGGGGATAATCATAGCCTTGACCCCTCTGGGTTGTTGTGAGGATAAAATAAGATAATATTTGTAAAATACTATGCAATCCTTAAGGCATCACATAAATGCTATGATGATGATGATGAAGCAGCAGCAGCAGAAGGAGGAGGAGGTGGGGAGGGGGAGGAGAAGGAGAAGGAGGAGAAGGAGGGGAAGGAAGAGGTGGGGAGGAGGAGGCAGGAGGAGGAGAAGGAGGAGGAGACCATAATCATGATGGATTCATCTGCAGATAAAGTTTAGTTCAGTTGACCTGTAAAGTTTCTTCCAACTTGAAGTTTTGGTGAATATCATTCCCATTTTTTAGTTGAGGATACTGAGGTTTGGGACTATTAAATGACTTGTCCAAGGTTACACAGGAAATGCAAAAGCTGAAACTTAAGCCCAGCTCTCCCACTCTTTTCAGCATCTTACCGTGACCTGTCTTGAGAGCCAAGAACCTGCAGGATCAGCTTATTTTGTCTGAAGAAAAAAACTACTTCTGAGTCCTAAGGCTGGTGTGGGAAGGCTATGCATACCTACCTACATACATACAAATGTAAGTATGGATATGTGTGTATAAGTATGTAAAAGTAAGTAAAAAGAAAAAAGTAAAAAAGAAAAAAATATACAAATGTATGTATGTGTGTCTGTTTTTTTTTTCTTTTTTACTTACGGCAGTCAAGTGAATCAATTGCCCTACTTGGTACAAATGCAGGATGACAAATGGGAGTTGAAGCAGAAATATGCCTAGCAATGTTGGCTTAAACAAATTCAGCTCCTCACTCTTAAAAAAAAAACACAAGAAACTCACTTGTCAGCACTCTCTTCTCTGCCCCTAAGACTGGGTGCTTCTGGGTGAATATGGCTTCCTGCCTCACTGGCATGTTTTTATCTATAAATAGAAAAGGGATGCTAAGAACCCCCTGTAAGCCAAGAGTTTTGATGCCATATGCTTAGAGGAGTGATGTGTAGGCTGATGTAACTGATGGACTATACACAGGAACTTGGTGTTATTCATCTGCACTACAAAAAATAATTAATGGGAGCATTTAATACATGCTGAGGGTGAATTATGGGTCATAGTCATCTAGATTCTTAGCCTAAGGGCCCGGGCCAGCTGGATCTACTAGGGTGGGAGGTGGGGAAGCTACAGAGGACTTAAAAAGGGAACGCATAAAATAATTCTGCCCATTAGCAACAGATAAGAGGGCCAGTGTAGTGTAGAAGAAGGATTTGGGGGATTATAGTCAGGAGACCTGTATTCATAGCTCAGATCCAAGATCTACTAGTCATGTGACACTTTCTTTCTCAAAGCTTCAGCTACCTCATTCATAAAATGGAAATAATAATAATGATAATACTTCAGGATCTTCACAAGGTTGTAATGAAGAAGGAACTTTTCAAACTTAAAAGATTTATCTACCTGTATGTATGTATATATGTACATGTATGTGTGTATATGTATGGATGTATACGTATGGATAGATTTAGATATAGATATAAATATAGACATCTGAGTTATTATTATGGCAATTGTCAGAAAACTATAGTGAGCAAGGTAGGTCTTGCTTTAAGAAAATATGATACATGGGGGCGGAGCCAAGATGGCAGAGTAGAAACAGCTCGTCCAAGCCTCTCTGCCCCCAGATTCCCCCCAAACTATGTAAAAGGGGACTCTGAACAACTTCTGGAGCCCCAGCACCCACAGAACGACACAGAGAAGCTAACCTCCCGCTGAGGACAGCCCAGCAGCCCGGCAGGAAGGACCAGCGCAGAGGTCTGGGACCTGGCAGCGAGCGCAGAGCGCAGGAGCCGAGCCTAGCCCAGGTCTGCCTGAGCCGAGGTTTTAGCCCCAGGGCGGCAGGGCCAGCAGCCAGCTGGAGGAACCCCAGAACACCAGCAGCTGTGGCGACTCCAGAATTATCAACATAGACACGCCTAGGACAAAGTAAGAGGTTAGTGTCCTATGGACTTTGGGACCTGTATTTGGGGAATGCGTCAGCTCCCTCCCCTGGGGGCTAGAAGCCTCTGAGGAGACACGCCATTTTGTAGTTTTCAGAGGCAGCTCCTGCTCCCAGCCTACAAATCGTGGGGAGACCCAGTGATCAGTCTTGGGGGGTAATCGCTCTTGCTTTAACCTCCCTGGATCTGGATTGTGATCTAGGGTGGAAGTCGTGGGTGGGTTTACAGCTTGCCAGAAACGGAAGTTGCCCCCCACACGTTCGGGACGAAAATTCCTCTATCTGGCCTTAAAGCCATAGTGTAGCAACAAGCCCAAAAGTCAAGCAATTAAGTGGCAACATGCCAAGGAAAAGAAAACAGAAAAATGCAACCCTAGACTCCTATTTTGGGGGCATAGAGCGGGAAAAGGACTGTGAGGTCAGAAGTCCTGCTCCAAAAGCCCCAGGGGAAAACATGAGCAGGTTGCAGGCCATAGAGGACCTTAAGAAGGACTTTAAAAATCAAATAAGAGAAGTGGAGGAAAAATTGGAAAGAGAAATGAGAAGGATGCAGGAAAAGTATGAAATGAGGGTCAACAGCCTGACTGAGGAAAACAACACCTTAAAAAATAGACTAGCTCAAATGGCAAAGGAGGCCCAAAAGGGCAATGAGGAGAAGAATGCCTTAAAAAGTCGAATTTGCCAGATGGAAAAAGAATCTCAAAAGTTCACTGAGGAGATTCATTCCTTCAGAGTTAGACTGGAGCAAATGGAAGCTAGTGACTTTATGAGAAATCAAGATGCTGTTAAGCAGATCCAAACAAACAGAAGATTAGAAGGCAATGTGAAATATCTCATGGGAAAAACCACTGACCTGGAGAATAGATCCAGGAGAGACAATTTAAAAATTATTGGACTACCTGAAAGCCATGAGCAAGGAAAGAACCTAGAAATCACCCTTCAAGAAATTCTCAAGGAAAACTGCCCTGATGTTTTAGATCCAGAGGGCAAAATAGAGGTTGAAAGAATCCACAGATCACCTCCTGAAAAAGATCCCAAAAGAAAACTCCCAGGAATATTATAGCCAGGTTCCAGAATCCCCAGATCAAGGAGAAAATACTACAAGCAGCCAGGAAGAAACAATTTCAATATTGTGGAAACACAATCAGAATAGCCCAGGATCTGGCAGCTTCTACACTGAGGGATCGAAGGGCATGGAATATGATATTCCAGAGGGCAAAAGAACTGGGAATGAACCCAAGGGTCACCTACCCAGCAAAACTGAGTATTTTGTTTCAGGGGAAAATATGGTCATTCAGTGGAATAGAGGACTTTCAAGCATTCTTGAGGAAAAAATCAGAATTGAATAGAAAATTTGACATCCAGACACAAGAAGCAAGAGATGCCTGAGAAGGTAATCAGGGAAAAGAAATCAAAAGGAACTTATCAAAGTTGAACTATTTACATTCCTATATGGAAAAGCAATAACTGTGACTGATGATATCTTTCTCACTATGAAAATAATGGAAGAAGGGGGTGTGGTCATATGAATACATAAGTGAATGTGCGTGTATATGGTTACAGTTATATATGGATAGAGGGCATAGGTTGAATTTGTTGGGAAGGGAGAATACTCAAGGGATGAAATTATGAGGTGAGAGAGGAAAGTGGCAAGAGGAGATGGGGAGAGACAGGGTAGAGTAAACTATCCCATGTAGAAGAAGCAAGGGGATGTGGTTGCAAAGGAGGGGGAGAATAAGGAAGGCAAAAAAGGCAAAACCACATTCACATTGAATTTGGTTCAGGGAGAAAATGACATACATACTAAATGGGATATCTCAACCTGCAGCAGGATAGGGGGAAGGGGGATGAGAGGAGGGATGATGGATGGGAGGGCATCCTTGGGGTGAGGGGAGGTTGGAAGTACCCACTATAGAAGAGGGACAGGATCATGTAGGGAATGGACCAGGTGGGGGGTGGGATGAGTGGGAGGGAATTATAAGCAGCCTTGTACAATATATCTACTATGATAATGTTTTGCATAGCTAGACATGTACAACATATATTGAATTACTTATCTCCCAAGAGGGAATGGGTGACAAGGGAGGAAGGAAATGGATCTGAAATTCGAGGTCGTAACATTAAATGTTTCAAATATATATAAATACTATCATTAATACTCTTTTGCTTGTAATAGGGAGATAAGATGTGCAGGCATTGGGACACGAAGATTCACCTTCCTCTAATGGAAAAGTCGATGGGGGTATGGGAGAGAGCAGATTGGAGGAAGCGATATCTTGTGGGACTACTATTCTGCAAGGTTGGGTAGGGGAATAATGGGGGGAAAATGATTGTAACTCAAAATCTGGTGGAAATGAATGATGTAAAACAGAAGTTAATTAAAAAAAAAGAAAAAAAGAAAAAGAAAATATGATACATGGAAACCTAAAATCATGGAAATTTGTATCAAAATAATTGGTTGTACCAGAGGACCCATAAGTCTGTAGGCAGATACTTGCAGTCTCAAGACAGTAAGTAGTAAAGGAGGGTGTTGTTACTAGAAATCAAGAATAAGAAAGAGAGGCAAGAATCCATGTAGGCAAAAAACAAATATGACGAATGCATGGAAGCATGAGAAGACTTATATGAACAAATAAAAAAACAAAGTCAGCAGAGTCAGGAAAACATGCACAATGACTACCTCGATCTAAATGCAAAGAAGAGCAGAAAAGCAATTGAAGATGAAAGCTTGGCCTTGGCAAAAAGGAGATAGGAGAAAATCCCTCCCTCCCCCTTACTCCATTACAGACATGGAGGGGAGAGGAGTTTGCATGTCCAAGGATGTGGAATATCACTCCTAATGTCAGATTTTTAAAATATATTGAGTTCTCATTCCTTCTCACTTTAAAAAAATTTTTTTGTTATAAGAGATGGCTCTTTGGGAGAGGGGAATGAGAGGAAAATAGTGGTGATTTAAACCCCAAAGATATCAATAAAAATGTTTTAAAATAACCTGGTTGGGCAAGGCATGGACAAAGGTGTGTGATTTAGAAACAGTAACAACATTAACAAACTAAAGCTGAAGTGCCAGTTAGGTTCCCATAGTGCTAGCTCCTACACAAGGCCTCTCACAAGGCTCCTCAGGGGGCCCCAGGAACCTAGCATAAAGGTATGACCATTTTAAAACCTGCCTGTAACCAAGATGTAACTAAAACAAAGATCTGCCCATTAGCTTGCAAGCCCCACCTTAGTTTATATCCCTATGTAGCAACAGTTGCCTTGCTGACCACTGTTTGTTTCAGGAAGTACTTTTTACTATATAAAAGCTTGCTGGACAGACTGCTCAGGGCTGCCTTCCCTTCTAAGAGACAGCTGCTGGCTAATAAATAAGCACTCTTAAATTCTGGTTGGCTTGCCGTCCTGTATTTGCCTCGATTGTCCATTACAGAGCATACCAGAGGAGGGCACATAAAATGCTGAGGAGACTCGATGTCATGATTTTTGAGGATCTTTCAAGAAACTAGAAATATTTCCCCAGAAAAGAAGATGGGGAGAATCTTTTCTCTATATATGGGAAGGACTATCACATAGAACAGGTATCAGTCTTATTCAGGGTGACTCTGGAAGAAAAAATTAGGAGTAATAGGAGGGTATTGTATGACTAAGGAACTAGAAATTCTTTCAATATTAACTTTCATTTAAGAGGTTGGCTCTTAACCTGAAGATTTTTATCAAAACATTGCTAGTGCTATACATGGCTTTGTAACACCTGATGTTGCAAGAAAATGGGCTTGCAACATAAAAGAAAACAAAGGACCAGAGTCATCTAAAAAGTGTTACAATTATGACAGTAGGGACAAGCTCACAGCATCTGGCTTGTTTTGCCTTGGGAAAGCATTGGAGGATTGGGGACAAAGAAGATTATGTTAGAGAGTATGCTGGGTGGAGAGTAAGAAGTCCTGAATTCCAGTCCTGGCTGTGTGATCTTGGGCAATCTTTACCTCTTTGGGCCATAGGTTTTACTGATAAGATGAAGCCCATTTGAATAAGATGTTTCTAAGTTTTCTTCCAGTATTAATACTTATGTTCTGCGGTCTAACAACTTATTTTCCAAAATACCTATTCACTCTAATAAATGTTTTACATTCCAAGGTTCATACTACTAGTGTCATTCATTATATAGTCTTTGCTTTATGCTTCTTTCTAAAGCTAATCATCTAATATATACACCTCCACTACCATTCTTCCCTTTTTCTCTAAGGCAGGCAGGTGGTACAGTGGATAGAGTGTTGAACCTGGAGTCAGGAAGATCTGAGTTCAAGGTTGGCATCAGATACTTACTAGCTATGAGATCCTGAGTAAGTCACTTAACTTTATTTTGCCTCAGTTTACTCATCTGAAAAATGGGGAGAGTAATAGTACCTACCTACTTAGGGTTGTTATGAGGCTCAAATGTTGTAAAGTTGTAGAGCATTTAGCACAGTGATGGACACATAGTAAGTACTATATAAATGTTAGCTGCTATTATATGCATACACAGATATATTTATATATCTGCACATGTGTATATGGAAAGAGAGCAAAAGAACTGATTTTGAAACACGAAGAAATTTCTAACCCTTTAGACCCATTTAACTCTCAGATAAAATCTCTACACAAACAATACATTCTTCACCTAATGCCTTGCCTCAGCATGGCAGTGCTAAGTGGGTTCTCAAACACTGTGTCAGTGGAAAATCAGCTGGGGGAGGGGGTGGGGCTTCAGATCCAGGCACAGGGATGGACTGCATCTGTGTCATCATCTTGCAGCTGCTCAGGTTTTCATCTTCAGTTATATTCATTCTCCCTTATCCCATATATCCAATCAAATTCTAAGTCATGACAATGTTACTTCGATAACATCTTGATCATTCATCCTTTTTTTTCTCTAGGTCAGCTAGGTGGCACAGTGGATAGAGCAGCAGGTCTGGAGTCAGGAAGACTTGAGTTTGAATCCAGACTGGAGGGCTTTGGACTAGTCACCTGTTTGCCTCATTTTCCTTAACTGTAAAGTGGAAGTAATAGCAATACCTACATTGCAGGGCTATTGTGAGAATCAAATGAGATCATGTTTTTAAAATGCCCCCTTGGCACAGTGCCTGAAACATAGTAGGTGCTCTAAAATGTTTGTTCCATTCCTTTCCTTTCCCCTTTATTCCCAGGGGCACCCCCTTACTTCCAGTGTTTTCTCATCATCTCGCACCTTCGCCTCTGACTAGGTGTCCCCGTTTCAAGTCTTTTCTATTGAAAAAGCTGCCAAAGTGTTTTTTCTAAAGCCCAGCTTGACCATGGTATTTATTTGCTCATCTCATGAAAGCTCCAGTTGTTCTGTATTGCCCCTCAAATCATCTGAAGCTCTTCACAACCTGGTCCCAACCTACTTTCCAGACTTATTATATATCACTCGCTGTCTTATCTATTAGTCTACAGTACAGACAAACTGGCCTGCTTGCTATTGTTCACAAAAAATATTCCAGCTCTCAGAGACAGCAAGGTATTAATTGGATCGAATGTGGAGCCTGGAGTTAGGAGGACTTGAGTTCAAACCCAGCTTCAGAAACTTACAAGTTATGTGACCCTGGGCAAGTCACATCACCTCTGTTCACCTTAGTTACCTCAACTGAAAAATGGGGATAATAATAGCACCTACTTCGCAGGACTGTTGTGAGGATCAGATAAGGTAATATTTGTAAAAACACTTAGTTCAGATTCTGAATATAATGCATATTCCCTTTCTCTTCTCTTGTCATCTCTGTGCCTTGGCACAGGCCATCTACCATGACTGGAACTGACTTCTTCCTGACTTCTGAAATTCCTAGCTTCCTTCATGGTTCAGTTCAAGTTCAACAACTTTCTCTAGGACATCTTCTCTGATTACCTTCCTAGCCAGTACCTTTCCCCTCAGAATTTTTAAAAAATAATTATTTTGTACACATTTCTATTTTCTTATCTGTGTGTATGTTTCCCACCAAGAGAGTGTAAACTCTTTAAGGGCTAGGGTTATTTTGAATTTATCTTTGTAGACCAGCATTTATCATAGTGCCTGGCACATATTAGGTGCTCAATGGGGTTGTATTAAATTAAATGAATGAATATCAGTGGGAGGAACATCCTTGAGTCTACAGATTTTTTTTTTAATTTCATCTTGGCAACCTCAGCACCCAGCCCAGTACCTCATACATAAATGCTTGTTTATTGATTGATCAATTAAATTCTTAAAATGCCAAATACTTATCCTTATAGAAACCCTTCTGACTTTTGTCTATATTCTGTGGAACAAATTACATTACTGAATTTAATTTTTCTCTAACAATTCAAAGATCTGTTCCTTGTGTCCCCAGTTAGAGAACATGTTTATCAAATGTTAGATTAAATGAAATTCAACCCTCTCATTTCACAGATGGAAAAACTAAAGCCCAGGCAGGGGAAATGTTTTGTCCAAGGTCATTTAGCTGTTCAGTGACAGGGTCTGGCCTACAACCCAGGTCTCCTGACTCTGAGACCAATGCTCTTTCTGCTTCATTAAAGTACCTTTTTAAAGAGCTGTAAAAAGCTCACCTACCTTCAGGAGCTAAATGACAAACGCAGAGACATTCACTTATACTTTGGTGGTGCGAATAGCACCTGGCCAGCCGGCCTGACTTCTCACAGGCTTCAGCAAGGGCATCAAATTGATGTGGGTGGAAGAAAAAAAAAAGAGCAGTTCATCTGCAAATGCTAACTTGCTCAGCCAGCAGGACCAGTGAAAGGTCTCTGGTGTCAGCGCCTGTAGCTGTCACTTCTTAATAGCAGAGAGGTTCCTTACCTTAGTGAGAAATGCTCATTAAATCTTTCAAGCCAGTCCTCAGAAAGAAGCTAACACCAGCACCAAGGCAGAACTCATCCCCACTGTGAGGCCCTCAGTGGCATCAGCAACCA
This sequence comes from Gymnobelideus leadbeateri, assembly GCA_011680675.1. NCBI lineage: Eukaryota > Metazoa > Chordata > Mammalia > Diprotodontia > Petauridae > Gymnobelideus > Gymnobelideus leadbeateri. The sequence continues at coordinate 128,684 of WOXC01008138.1, forward strand.
CTTCCCTAGGGCCATTATGTGCTCTGGAGGGAACTGGACCTATTGTTAATTAGCTTCAACGACCAATGTCTCTTTTACAGTACTAACCAGCTACAAAGAAGCATAAAGTTAGAACTGGAAAGGACTTTTAAAAAGAAAACATATGAAACTGAGGCCCTGATAGTTGAAGGACCTGGTCTATTTTCAAAGCCCAGTTTGTGGCAGAGCCAAGACAAGATCTCAGGACTTCTGACTTTTCCCAAGAAGCCCCCAGTTAGAGGTAGCCTCCATATAAACATCCAGACAAGCTGCCAGGCTTCAGAAATGAGCACACAAAGAAAAAAAATTTGCAAAGCAAGTATTGTTTCTTCCTCCCTCCTGGCATCAACCAAAGCTCTCTATAGCTTCAAGCAATTGCTTGGAGTCCAACTGAGACCTGTCTTTCATGAGAAGCATCTTATTCTGTTGACTGCCTGTCTCTAAAAGATTCAGCGTGGGTTAGTAGAGAAAAGATAACTGGGTTCAAGTTTGTGACTAACTACTAACTAGCTTTGCAAATGTGGCTATCACATAACCTCTATGGGCTTCAGAATGAAGAAATCAGACTAGAGCATTACTCAAGCCCTTTTCCAGCTCTGGTAGTCTATGATACCTCCTTTCTTCATCTCCTCTATCTAACAAGTTTGTTTATTTTATTTTATTTTTTACATACTATTTCTTCTACGATTATAATTTCTTCTCCAAAGTGAATGGCAGAGCTAGGATTAAGGTTAGACAAAGCAAACAACCACTGAAGGCATTGTTAAATACAACTTTTTATAAGTGCACACATTTTTTTTTGCCTTTTTGGAGGGCAATTGGGGTTAAGTAACTTGCCCAAGGCCACACAGCTAGGTTTTTGTTTGTGTGCATTAAGTGTCTGAGGCCAAATCCGAACTCAGGTCCTTCTGACTCTAGGGCCGATGCTCTACTCACTGCGCCACCTAGCCGCCCCTAAGTGCACACATTTTGAATGCCAAATAACTATGGTCCATGGTCTTCAGGGATTTTCTTTTCCTTTTTTGCTAAGTCAAGTAGCTTGTGAGAAAGTGAACGTTTCAAGCCTCCGGTGGTTGTGCAATGTCCCCAACTTTTCCTGTGATGCAAAAATGTCTAGTTCAGGTGAGCTAACCAATCATAGCTAACAAATCTATCAAGTAAATCTGTTTCAAGGTGCTAATGGACCACAACATCAGAGAATTAAAGAGTTGCAGAATTTTAGGTTTGTAAAGTTCCATTCATATCATCTATCCCAAACTCATCATTTAACACATAAGGAAACTGAGGCTCAGAGAGTGGAAGTCATTTCCACAAGACTTCATGGCTAGGAAGTGGCAGGGATGAAATTCCAACCTAGGCCTTCTGAATCCAAGTTCGGAAAGTTTAAAGATAACAAGCCAGTCTTTCCAAGGCTTTCTATCAAGGAATTCTTGATCCCACATTACTTTAATAGCATAGATTACACTACACTGTGTGACCTTGGGCAAATCATTCAACCTTCACAGCCTTCAGTTTCCTCCATCTATAAAATGAGGTTGTTTAACTTGATTCTTCTAATAATATTAATAATAGCTAACATTTATATAGCACTTACTATGGGGCAATTGTTCTCTCATTTAATCCTTACAACTACCTTAGAAGGTAGGTACTCTTATTAATTCCATTTTACAGATGGAAGGAAAACAAAAGTTAAGTGATTGGCTCAGGATCATACAGTTGGTTAATAAGTGTCTGGCAAGGCTGAATCTGAATTCAGTATTTTTTACTTCAGGCCTATGGCTCTATCCACTGCATCACCTAGCTACCCCATGAGTTCCTCCATTTAAATAGGAGGCTACAATTTCCCTTTCTTTCATTGGAAAGTCCCACCCCTCTCCAACCTGGAGCTCTTTGGGAGCCAAGCTGAAGAAGGAAGGGAAACTCACCTTTCTCTCGGCAGCTGGTGGTTTGGGTTGTGGCGGCAGCGGACGCTGAGGCCAAAGAGTTTCCGGGCAGTGCGCTGGATCTTTTGTCTCTGAGCTTCAGTAGAGCTCTGGAGCAACTTGTAGCGGTTCTGTAGATCCCAGTCATTCCCCCAGTGCTGGTGGATGCTCCCAATGGTCAGAAAATGGTTATTAGGCAGTCTCTTCATGAATGATTTAAACTCATCTGTTATAAAAACACAAGCCAGATACAGAGGATGAGACCAAAAATGCCCTCCAAAAACACCCACGTGATAAAAAATGATCACTGAATAGTGCAGGCTTGCAAGTAAGGTTACATAATATAGGATAATAGAAAGCATCCTACTAGCTTCTTTTCTACTCTCACCTTCTAGACATCTCTTCCACCACCTAGGAACCATAGGGATCACAAAATAGATAGTTTCATAGTTTTTTTTTTTTTCTGCTTATAGACTCACAGACCATGGGAGTTTTAATGGACCTTTGAGATAATTTAGTCCATCTTCATTTTGCAAAGGAGGAAACTGAGCCCCAGAGAGGAGAAGTGACTACCTAAGGTCACAGAGCAGGTTAGGGGAAGACTCTGAACCAAGTCTCTAGGCTCCCAAGCCAGTGCTATTTTCCAGTTCTCATGTTTAAGGACTGATTGGACTTGGGTATTATTTATACTGCAGAAGAGGTTGCGATGGGACAGAAATAATAATCTTTGAGTATGGTGGTTTAGAGTAATTTTTCTCAATGTCCACATGGTACCACCTAAAGCAAATGAGCTCAAATTAAAGCAAGATTTGGATTACTCATAAGAGTAATCTTAGTCTTAGACCTGCAAAAATATTGGGCTGGGTGGCTCAGAGAAGGGATAGGATTTCTTGTCTATCCCTAAAGACCTTTAGAAAGAGAAAAGTTGACTATTAGTAATAAAGAGCCCTTGTTGCAGGAAATAAATGGTGCTAATGACTTCTTTGTGTCCTTTTCACCTCTATTTTTATTTTCAGAGTCCATCCAGCAGTTGTCATTTGCCATTTGTTGGCACAAAAAGAGGTTTCCCTCTAATCTGTTTTCAGTGAACAGATAATTATTCCCCATGTCTATGGCTTCAGAATTTGTAGCAGAGTGGGAGGGGGAACCCAGGAGTCCTGGGCTCCAAATCCCAGCTCTAATAAGCAAGCAGGCCTCCCTACCCAATCCTTCAGTAAGCATAAACAAGCCTCTGAATCTCTGTGTGTTCTAGCTGAGTCCTATTTAAGCCTAACCATTTGGGGACATGAAGGCATTTCTGCCTGGGGGGAGGAGTTGATAGTCTTTAGCAGTAGTTGGCCATTAATCCGATGAAATTACCCAGAGTTGAAGCTGTTAATGCTATTATGGGCTGAAAATGAAAAGAAGTAGAAAAAAAAATCAAACCACAGATGCATATATGGATTTCTCTCCTTAATGGGCGATGCTGTTTTCAATTGATACATACATGGGCATTAGAGAATGAATGTCCTTGTGGGAAGCAGGCACAATGCATAAGTCATCTAAGTGGTCTATTCAGCTTAATACTTGGTTTCTCATCTTCTTGTCTTTTCTACCCAAAGTGGTTTCTCTTCCTTCAAGAATTTGATTCAGAGAAGCCAGTCAGTCTTTGCATACAGCCTCCCTTCCATTAGACCTTGGAGCTATTAGGACAGAGGTTTTTCTAAAATTTTATTTTCACAAACATGCCTTTTGCTTAGGATCAATAACAATAAAAATAACATGAGTTGTACCAGAGATTCCTTTTCTTTCATGAATTCTATACAGTTTTAAAGGAACTGTGTAGCATTAGCAATTTTCCCTAAGTAATGTGACCTTACAAAAAATAAAGTAGGAGCAAAATCATTGATAGAACATACATTCAGGATATTGGAGCTGGAATAAGCTTTAAAATACTCAAATATTAACATATAGAATGTTAGAGCTGGAAGGGACTTCCTTAGAATAGAATTCTAGAAAATAGAATGCCTAAATTAGGGGAGAATATAGACTATAGAATGTATAATAGACTATCTAAAACATAGACTAATCGACCTAGACAGAAGGAACATTGAACAAAGAATGTTAGAATATAGACTCTGATAATGTTATAAATGGAAGAAATGGTATGCACTGGTAAATAGATGATGAGAACCATGGAGAAGGGCATGTAAGCTATTCCAATTGGCCATCATAAGTACCAATGCAAACACAAGTCAGGCAGAATTTTGTTAGAGAAAATGACTCCTTGCTCCCTCCCTCACCAGAAGAGAACAGAATAGTAATACATAGAACTTTCCAGTCTTACGTGTGTTTTGGTTTGCTTTCCAAACAGAGGTGCAGATGTCTCATGGTAGAGAAGCAAAGAGTTTTCTACCCCATCATAGACTTATGTTTGATGCTTTTGTAAATAGTCTGAGGTTATGCACAGTCAAGACTGAATGGATATCTTGACAATACTTTTACCTAGAGTACCAGAATCACCCTGTTCTTGCTCAGTGAGCCTTGGAACCATTAACAATGACTATTCCATTATTTGGCAATTATGTCTCTGAACTTTTAAAGGCACCTAGGGAAGACGTGGAAAAAAATACTGTGAGTGATCCTGGATGAGAGTTAGAAGTGAATGGAGGGCTCTGCCAGGTGATCTTAGTTTTATGCTCTACTGCTGGATTTACTATGTGACCTTGTATAGATAAGAGAAATATCCATGAAATATTCTTGTTCTCCAAGGAAGATTTTAGTGATTATTTCTCTCTCTCTCTCTCTCTCTCTCTCTCTCTCTCTCTCTCTCTCTCTCTCTCACACACACACACACACACCAGAAGGCCATCAGTTGTTAGACTCCATACCTGAATTCTCCAAGTCCTTATAGGCTTCCGTCCAAGACTTGGCCATGTTGGCCAAGGTGTACTCCATGATCTGGATGTCAGTGATAGGGCAGTTGCATTGTGGGAATTCCTCTGCACACTGACATCGGCACTGACTGTTCTTACATACATACTCTCCTTCTCCATTGCACATTATGTAACTCAAGGCTGACTGGACAAATTTCTCTTGCAGATACTGAGGGAAGATTATCTGAAGACCTGCATGAGAACAAAAAAGGGCAGCAGGGAGAAAGGGGAAGAGATAGAAACATTAAATAGAAATTATTTCATTAAAGATGTTGAAAGGTGATACATTGGGATTTGAAAACGCCAGTTTTCTTCTGCTTGTTACAACTAAAATCCTTTGGGAAGGATCAATATTCTGGCACTGTGGAGAGCCAAGCTTGTTAGAGAGATATCTTTTTCAACCATGTTCATTCCAACTCCATATACTACATTATTCCCTTTTTCTTCATGGATAAATGATTTCTTCAGTGTGAGAACATCCTCTATTGACACAGATCTCAACTTCTCCACCACTTTCCTAAAACTGTCTTATAAGCTGATATGGCCAAAATATGTATCAGCTGATGGGAAATGCTCTCTTGAGAAGCCTCTCCACATTTATCTAGTCCTATATAGGTTTAGACTTCTAAAAAAAAGAGGGAAAGAACCTATTTATAAAAAAAATATTTATAGCAGCTTTTTTGGTGGCTCAGAATTGGAAATCAAAGAAATGCCCAATTGGGGAATGGTCAAACAAATTGTGGTACATGATTAAGATGGAATATTATTGTACCATAAGAAATGACAAGTATGATGATTTCAGAAAAATCTGGAAAGACTCAAATGAACTGATGCATAGTGAAGTGAACAGAAGCAGGAGAACATTGTACATAGTAACAGTAATATTATTTGATGCATAACTGAAAATGACTTAGCTATTCTCAGTAATACAACTATCCAAGACAATCCCAAAGGACTAAAGATGAAGCATACTATCCCCTCCAGAGGAAGAACTGGTATTGATTGAATACAGACTGAAATATGCTCATTTTTACTTTTTCTTTTTTTATTCAAATCTTCTTTTACAAAATAACTAAAATGGAAATGTTTTTACATAATTGCACATGTATAACCTCTATCTGATTGCTTACCATCTCAGGGAGGAGGGAGGAGAGGAAGGGAGGAATGGAGAGAGAAATAGAATTTAGAGCTCAAAATTTTAAATAAAAATGTTTAAAAAAAAAGAAATCAGACTTGGGGGCATCTGGGTGGCACAAGGGACAGAACTCCGGCCCTGGAGTCAGGAAGACTTGAGTTCAAATCTGACCTCAGACAGTTACTAGCTGTGTGGTCCTAGGTAGCTCACCTAACCATAATTGCCTCAAAAAAAATAATCAGGCCTGGACCGGAACCCTTTTTTTTTTTTCAACTTGATCACAGATGGCATGTATCTTTAATTTTTACAAAGCATTTGTCAACTATTAACAAATCTTGCCTTTATCACAACCTTGTGAGGTAGCTCCCATTTTACATGTGAGGAAACTGAGGTCAAGAGAAGCTAAACAAAGGAACACTCCAGGTTAACACTACTAGTAATTCTCTGTGGCAGGATTCTAACTTAGATCTTCCTGATTCAAGTCCTTCTCTTTCTCCACTAGGTCAAACTTTAAACTTCACAGATATAGCTATCAAAAAAAGAGAATCACTTTCCAGGCTAATGCTGGGAAGATATTTAACACTGCTAAGAAGTCTCGCTCAGTATACATATGTTGTACTTTGGAACAGATTCTTTCTGCAGTGCAAGACATTTTGTCTAAGAAGATATACAATAACTCCAGTGATGGTCCTCTCTCCTCTACCTCTATTGAAACTCACATTTTGATAAACAGAGGAGTTCTGGGCAAGAATATAAATTATAAGGGAGCCTATGTTCCTCTATATCGTCAAAGACCAGAGAGCAGGAATCTCCCGGTGCCAAGGCTTCCTGAGGTCCCAATGTATTCTGCTGAATGGAGTGTTTGGAAAATGTATGACAATAATAAATACTTGTTAAGCATACTTCAGGTTCAGATCACTGTACCAGTCATTGGGAGGTACACAAAGTTCAAATAAGACATAGTCTTTGCTTTCATGGAGCTTACAGACTAGTAGAAGAATAGGAATCTACTCAGTTTGCACGATATATACTGTTCTGTGATAAATGCATTAGAGTGAAACAGAACAAATAGCCCTTAGAAACTGCCAAAGGGGGAGATTTTTATTGATCCAGTGTGTCAGAGAAGGCTTCATGGACAAAGCAGCATTTGATTTGGGTTTTAAAATTTGGGTAGGGATTAAATAGGGAAAAAGACAGGCAAGGAGGGTGTTTCAGGCCTAGGCAGTAGTGTAAGGAAAATAATAGAGGTAGGACAGTGTTTGAGAGTGGAGAAGTAGAGACAGAAGAGAAGAGAACAGAGTAAACAGACTCAAGAAATTATAAAGCTAAGGAAAGCGTACTGGTCATCAAAGATGGGCCTGTGGGGATGACTCAGCAATTTCCTGCAAACTTATTTAGTAATCACTTAATGAGCATATGCTCTATGCTTATTTAGTAAATAAGCATAAAACAAATTTACTAAATATGCTTATTTAGTAAACACTTAATGAGCATATACTCTCTGAATACGACATCGTTAGGTGCTAAGGGAGGTACAACATTATAATAAGATATAATCTTCACCCTCATAGAGCACAGGAGGATAAGGCCCAAACACATATGAGTATAGGGATAGAAACTGGATCTGTGAGGAAACAAACTCCTTCTACCAGGGGAGTTACTCAGAACACTAAAAAGTCATGTTACTTGTTCAGGGTCACAAGGCCAGAATGTATCAGAAGTGGGACCTGAAGTTAGGTCAATCTGGCTTCAAAACCAGCTCTCCAACCTCAATATCAATATCATTCTGTTTCTCATCATACATCGTGAGTAAAGTAGACGGGTAAAAACTAATTGCCATGTGTGGCCTGAGGGGAATGATCACTGCCAATCTGAGGATGGCTAGCAGCATCCCAGGGATAACTGAGTGTTCCAGGGACTTAGCTAGCTTCTGCCTGCAGACGGGGTTTGATTCTCTTCTGATCCTACCCTTTTATTCTCCTCTGCTGATCAACCTCCCCAACAGCCTCTTCTTCCCTACTCTCTTCTTTGGAGTTCTGTGATGATACACATTTTTCCTTATGCATCCTTTGCCCAGCATTTTGGAATCAGTGGCTAAAAGTAATCTAGCTTAGCCAGTAAACCACCAATAGGAAACTTTCCTGAGTAGAGGATTTTGGGTTCCCTCTGGCTTCCAACATTCACTGTCTCCAATTCTGACACCCTCCAGCCCCAGGCCTACCCCCTTCTCTCCATCCAACTACTGATATTATCTTTGTCCATAAAGACAGAATAGTACAGAAGAATCTCATCTTTTCTACCTGTCTTTATGCGAAAATATTAATTTCTAATAAATAAAGTATTTCTAATAAATAAAGTATCCCCCACCCCACACACAGTATCTTTAAGACACAGGTAATACAAGGATTATTCTCCCCATTTTTTTTTTTCAGATGGAAAAACTGAGGCTCATTAGCAGGTGTGTCAACCCAAGTCTCCTGATTCCAAGACCAAGGCTCCTTCTATTTTACCACGCCATTGCTCTATTTCCATGTGCTTGCTCATCATTTTCTCTATCCCCTGTGTGTGGGGAGAACATTTTCTATTCTTGGTTTCAGCCCAAAAGGAACTTGAAGAGCAAGTTTTTAGAAAAATGTATCAAATCATCTCTTAGTTTGGCAAGGATTCAAAAAGCAGTATTACCTTCTATGTTTAATGTAACTGGAGGAAAAAAAGACAGAGAAGGTTTGGCATTGGAGGCTTTTTTATGAGCAGTTGTAATACAAACAGGCTTCTCTTTAAAACGGAAACTCGGTCCGTGCCTCCGCGTTTCTGAGGCAGTATCTCTTGGGTAATTTTGAAGGAGAATAATGAAGACAGAGGCAATTAGAAAGTACTTTTATGCAAAATGACATTAACTGTTGAAAGTTACATAACTATTTCGTTAGCAGCAGAGATTTCACAAGCAGCCCTGGCCAAAGGCTTCCTTCAGTCACCTGTGTTCAACAAAGAAGCCCAGTTCTGGCCTCATATATTGGCACCTCATTCCCCTTTCCCTATTTCAATGGGAGCCATAAATATCTTGGGGCAGGATTTGGCCCATAGAATCACTGTTGTGCAGATATACAGCTGCTGTCTTGTGTGGGATATTTTGCTCCTCATAGCTCCCAAGGAATTACACATGTACCTGCATACATAATTTCATACGTGCTTATGCAAGTTATATTCAAATTTATGGAATAATAACTCACACACATATAGTGACATGTCATGTTTCCTATGCTTTAAGGTTTACTCTCCTCAAAATAATTCTATGAGTTTGGTGGTTCAAGGGTAATTATCCACATTTCACAGATGAGGGAGGTATAAACCTAGAGAGGGCAAGGGACTTTCCTAAGGTCACACAGCTAATAAGTAGATGACAAAACTAGGACTTGGACTCAGATCTTGCACCCACATGAGTTACAGTGGATGTCAAAAAAAAAAAAAAAAAAAAGAGGCAAGGTCACTCATTTGTGAAGATTATACATTCCACTACAAAATTGGTAGGACTTACAAAAATTCTGATTTTCATTTTAAAACCAATGCACCCACACTGAACATATGGAATTTTTTTAAATTTTTTTTTCTTTCAGACTACTTGGAATTTTAAATGTGATGCCTTCAATATGCAGTATGTGTGGGCAATGAGGAATGTGTGAACATTAAGACAAGGACCATCACTTTCTGCTTCTTTCTCCCCTGCGACCTCATGTGGTGATTGTTGGGCTCGATATATGGAAACTCAGGACCTCTGGTCCTTCTGTTCCCTGCCCTGACATAGCATGTACCATCTCCATTCTGATCACTAGAGTCTGATGAAGGGGAGGTAGAGGAAAACGAAGATAATAAGAATTTATATAATGCCTACCATGCACTGGGTACTATGCAACGTATTTTACTCATATTTATTTCCTTTGATCCTCACAATATCTCTGTGAGGTAGAGGTTATTATTTCTATTTTATTTGAGGAAACTGAGGCAAACAAAACTTAAAGTGACTTGTTCAGGGTCACTCAACTAGTAAGTGTCTGAGGTCACATTTTAGCTCAAACCTTCCTGTCTCCGAGTCCAGAATTCTATCTACTGCACTACCTTTATGCTGTTCTTTTCAGTCGTCCCAGTTGTGAGTATCTCTTTGTGACCCCATTTAGAGTTTTCTTGGCAAAGATACTTGAGTGATTTGCCATTTCCTTCTCTAGTTCATTTTACAGCGATAATAGCAATTGTTTCTGAAAGTCTGAGGGTCTTCCCCTCCCAGATTGGTTCTTTTGTGAAGGCAAACTAGGCATCTTTTGCCTCCATTCTGTTCTTCCCTACTTAATAGTATTTTTTTTTCAAATTACATGTAAACATAGTTTTCAATATTAACTTTTATAAGATTTTGAATTCTAAACTTTTTTCTTCCTCTCTCCCCTCCCCCCTCTCCAAGATGGCATGCAATCTGATATAGGCTATACATGTACAATCCTATTAGACATATTTCCACATTAGTCATGTTGTGAAGGAGGAATCAGAACAAAAGGGAAAACCCACGAGAAAGAAAAAAAAGAGAGAGAAAAAATTGTCTGCTTTGATCTGCATTCATACTCCATTGCTCTTTCTCTAGATGTAGATAGCATTTTTTTTTAATCATGAATCTTCTGGAATTATCTTATATCATTGTATTGCTAAGAAGAGCTAAGTCTATCAAAATTGGCCATTGCAATGTTGCTATTACTGTGTACAGTGTTCTCCTGGTTCTGCTCATTTGACTCAACATCAGTTCATGTGAGTCTAGGTTTTTTCTGAAATCCGCCTGGTCATCATTTCTTACAGAACATTAGTATCGATGGACAGACTCTCAATTTCCAATTCTTTACCACCACCATATAGCGCTGCTATAAATATTTTTGTACATGTGGGTCCTTTTTCTCTTTTTTATGATCTCTTTGGGATACAGACCTAGAAGTGGTATTGCTGGATCAAAGGGTATGCGCAGTTTTATAGCCCTTTCTTTTGCCTCCTTTCTTACCTAGCCTTTAATCACTGAATGGCTGTTGCCTCAGACCAAATAATACTTAGGAAAGACCTGAGCTTAAAGAAGCCATGGTCTCCCACTGCATTTGGGGCCATCACAGATATCCTGATATATGTCTTTTCACTGGACTCCAATGACTCTGAAGGAGTGAGGCTGATAACTTGCACAGCTCTGCTTCACTTAAATCCAATTCATTTACAAGTCAAGAGACCACCCTCCTCATGCCATTGGTACTCTTCTAGAATAAAGGATGAACAACAAGAATCATTTTACATATGAGGAAACTGAGACAAACAGGGTTAAGTGACTTAACCAGGGTTAAAGAGCTACTAAATGTCTGAGGATGCATTTGAACTCAGAACTTCCTGACTCCAGACCCAGCCCATTATCTACTGTATCATCTAGGAGAACTATCTCCATTAACATGAAAAGGATGGGAGCACCTTTAAAAACATTGCCTTTCCTACCCACTTTACAGATGACGATAATTGGCATGTATATAATCATTATTTTTTTATTTGATCCTTATAGGAATCCTAGGAGGTAGGTATTATTATTATCTCCATTTTCTAAATAAGGAAACTGAGGCAGACAGTGGTTAATGATTTGCTCAGGGTTACACAAATAAAAATCATCTGAGGGAAGAACTGAATTCAGTCCTTTCTAACTTTGGGTCTGGTGCTCTATGCACTGTGCTATCAGCTGCCTATATAATGATACTCTTGATAAGATGTGTTTTGTTTAATGCTCCCAAGTGGGACTTGGTCCCAAGTCTCCTACTCGTAGTTCAAAGTTCTTTCCATTATATTCAAATGGAGTCTTTTCCCTCTCTTTTTGTTATCATATATGAGTCGAGATGCAATACTCTGCCTAGCTCCTCAAAAGCTACTCAAATTCTGGCACAAGTATACAAGCATTTCTAGAACAGTTTAGTGTAATCTTCCTCTCAGATTACTCTTGCCCATATTCATCACCCAAATTTCTGTCCTACTTTGCTACTTAGGGTCTGGTTGATATGAGGTAGCAGTTGATTACATACTTCCTTGTATCATGTGTCTCGGTCATGTATTCAAAACTAGACCCTCTTCTTTCCTTATCTCTCCCAACACAGTAAGCATCAGGCAATTAGTAAATGTTTGGTATATAACACAATGGAAAGGGTCTAGTAGGTTTTGAAATTAAGTAAACATCAGAGATGAAAACAGAGTCACAACTTTTGAGACAGGAACTGACCTCAGAGTACACTGGCTCAGTCCCCTCCACTAGGCTGTTTTGCTAAAGTGTGGATTGGGTTTATTTTGGTGAGAAAGTATGCTTGGCGAGTATCTCCTGAGCCCAAGACACAAAGTCAGAACATCTCAGTTCAAGGCTGTCCCTTTTCTCACTTATCAGCTGTGTGATCTTGAGTAAATCCCTTCCTATCCATGGACCTTGACTTACTCATAGGTAAAATGAGGGTATTGGCCTGGGTGATTCTGAATTCATCTTTTAGCACCAACATTCTCAGAAGAGCCTGAAAAAATGTTTAGAGCCAGGAATGGCCACAGCTCACTTTAAGCCCTTGTAAGGCAGGGACCATTTCAGACCATAGGACTTAGACCAGGAAGGGCCCTTACAGATCAAATCCAATCCCTTTACAGATGAGGAAACTAGGCCCTTCAGAGGTGAAGTGACTTTCCCCAAGGTAATATAAGTAGTGAGGAACAGTAAGGATTCCAACCCACATCTTCTGACTCCATACTCAGAGCAATCACTATGCTACAGCTTTTCCTTCTTCATCAAATACCCTAAGCACCTAAGCTGGTGCTATACTCCCTGCAGGGACTCAACAAATCTTTCTTGACTAAATAGTTTGTTTTCTGACCTATTTCATTAGTAACTAAATGCACACTCTCTTCTGGTGTCAAGGGGAGGCCAATTCTATTCAAAGAGGGAGAAGGGGAGAAAAAGGTCCTCGTGTGATGGAAGATAAATATTTTTCTCTCCTTTTAGAGCACCAGAATGCAGCCCCCTGCAGACATCGTCAAGCCCTATAGGACTCCCAGCTGTTGTCTTGTACCTGGTAAGTTCTGCCTGTCAGATTCTGTCGGTTTCTGAAATGCATGAAGCAGAGGGAATAATAACTCTGAGTGAACCGCCTGCAAGCCTCCCGGCCTGATTTCTTTCCTCACAAAAAGCCCAGGGATTTCAGACTGGCAGATAAAGGACTTTATGGCTGGAACAGCAGCACTGAACTCCAATGTAATGAAGGCACGCAGGTCAATTACCCATCTGTTTGTGTTTCTATTGCGCTGAATTACAGTATCCATCGCTGACAGCTCATTGGAGTGGAATGGAAATAAGACAATAATTCACCGGGTGAAACTGTGCAGAAAGGGCGAAAAGGCTGTGATCTCATTCAGAAGTTCAGTCCTGTCTCCGTGACGGGTCATTTACGCTCTGGGAAAGGGAGATGGGCAGCCATAGGGCTCTTGCAATTGTATGAGAGAGACCACTTGTTTGCCTTCCTTAGTGAAGGGAGTGGGAAGTGGGGTTTGGTTAAGGTCCAGATCACAGAACCAGAGAATGTCAGAGGTGGAAGAAGTAGGAATCCCCTCTCTAATATCCCCTACAAGTGGATTTCCCGACTCTGTTTAAAGACCTCCAAGGGTAGGGAAGATGATTCTTCTGAAGGCATCCTGTGTCACCTTTGTACAGGAAGGTTTTTGTTTTTCTCCCCATATATACTTGAAATTATAATAGTATATAAGTATATTAAAATTTTTATATTTATATATGAGTGTAGAAGGGGATACATATTATATATTATATATATAATAATAGCTAACATTTACATAGTGCTAACTATTTACCATACACTGCTAAATGCACAGTGCAAATCTCATTTGACCCTCACAACAACCCTGGAAGGTAGGTGCTATTATTCTTCCCATTTTATAGATGAGAAAAATGAGGCAAAAAGAGGTTAAGTAGTGACTTGTCCAGAGTCACACAGCTAGTAGAGTTAGTCTGAGGCTAGATTTAAGCTCAGGACTTCCTAACTTCATGCCCAGTGCTCTCTCTACAATGCCATCATTAGAATCATAAGGACTATAGATTTATAAACGAAAGCAGTTTTCAAGGTCAGTCATGAAATCTAATGCACTTATTTTACAGTTGAGGAACCTGGGGACCAGAGAAGCTAAGTGAGCTGCCCAAGGTCACAAGGTAGTAAGGGACAGAGCTAGGATTTGAACTCAAGTCCTCTAAATTCAAAACCTGCTGTCTTTCAGAACAACAGCCACTACTGCTATTATAGAGTCATCTCCTAAGGCCTAGCCAAACTAATCCCTATTCCTCCAGTCATCCCTTCAGACAATTTTATGCCCTAAAGAACTCGATCCCCTCAGTTGTTTTTTTTTCTTCTTTTTTTGGAGGGCAATCGGGGTTAAGTGACTTGCCCAAGGTCACACAACTAGTTTTTGTGTTAAGTGTCTGAGGCTAGATTTGAACTCAGGTCCTCCTGAGCCAGGGTTTCATTCACTGCACCACCTAGCTGCCCCTCATTCCACTCAGTTTTAGCACCCAGGCCAGTTGGGATATGGTTGAGGAGTGAGTGCATTCCAGGTATGAGGAACATACAGTTCAAAGACAAAGAGAAGGGAGAAGGAGGGTTTTCTATGCATAACAATAAACTGTCCAGTCTGCCTGGGTTGAAGAGTTTTAGGAGGGGAGTAATATGTAAGAAAGCTAGAAAGGTGAAAAGGTGCCATGTTGTAAAGTGTTTTAAATGCCAGAGGAATTTATATTGAATTTCTGAGCTAGTAGGAAGCCCACTGGAATTTGTCTGAGAGTGTATAGAATGATCAATATGCACTTCAGAAAAATTATTTGGACAGTTGCATGGAAGATGTATTGGAAGGAGGAGTGAGAAGAGATGAAGGCCTGAGCTACAGTGGTAGCAAGTGAGTATAGAGGAGGAAACAAAGATATGTCAGCGATGTGAAGTTAAAAGCAATAAGAATTGCCAACCATTTAGTTATTAGGGGGAAATGAAAATGAGGTATGGGAGTTTTGAATCTAAGTAACTTGGGAGAATGGTAGTGTCCTTAACAGCAATAGGGAAGGACTGATGGAAAAAGTAATTTTATTTTGTATATGTTGAGGCTATGGGACATCCAGTTCAATACATTTAATAGGCAATTCAGGATGTGAAACTGGTATGCAGGAGATTGGCTTTATAAAGATCTAGAAACCATCTGAATAGAGATAATGTAAGCCAAAGAACTGATGAGATCACCAAGTTTAGGAGAGTAGAAAGAAAAGAGAAGAGGGACAAGGATAGCTAGCCTTGGGGGAGTTGTTGAATTAGCAAAGCAAAGTCCAGTCAACTAGGAGGGCAATTAAGAGAGAACACTGTTATTAAAATTCCAAAAAGAGAGAGTACCATGGAAGAGGAAGAAGTCAATATCTAGTACAAAAATCTAGAATTTTAAGTTTTGCAAAAGCATTTTTCATGTGTGATCTCATTTGGTCCTCACAACAATCAGATGAGAAAGAAGCTATTTTATAGAT
This sequence comes from Gymnobelideus leadbeateri, assembly GCA_011680675.1. NCBI lineage: Eukaryota > Metazoa > Chordata > Mammalia > Diprotodontia > Petauridae > Gymnobelideus > Gymnobelideus leadbeateri. The sequence continues at coordinate 144,266 of WOXC01008138.1, forward strand.
GATGAACATGAAACTGAAAGATATTAAGTTGACTTTTTCAGAGTCACACAGTAGGTTAAGTGTCTGAGGCAGAGTGGAAAGGCACAAAGAGGTCAAGGAGGATGAGGATAGAGAAAAGGTCAATAGATTTAGCAATTAAAAGATGGTGGATGATTTTAAAGAGAACAGTTTCAGTTGAAGGATAAGAATTCAATTGAATGGCAATAAGCCAGAGTGAAAGTAGTTAAGAAGGTACTGGGAAGAGATGAAATTAAAATACCAAGTAGAAATGGCTTTTTCAAATGTTTTGAGAAGAGAGAGAGGATAGTTAGTGAGAATGATGTAATCTAGTAAAAAAAAAATCAAGATGGGGAGACTGGCATATTTGTAGTCAGCAGGAAAAAAAGAGTAGTGAGAAAATGAAGATTAAAGAAGGGAATAATAGTTGAGGCAATATGCTGGACAAGGTGGCAGGGAATAGGACCAAGGGTGCAAGCAGAAACTTTGTTACCCTGGCCATTTTCTTTGCCATTCTCCTTGTCATTGCACGTACCCCCTCACCTTTCTACTTCTTGCTTATGGAATGGTTACCAAATCAATAGTATCATTGCTCCTGGAAATGCCCCTTATTGCTGCACCCAGGATTCCTATGATTTTTCATAACAAAAGAACCTGGCCGCTATTCCCTTACTAGAATGTAAGCATCTTGAAAACAGGGACTGTTTTATTTCGGGTTTGTACCCCTAGTGCTTAGAATATTTCATTAGGCACTTAATAAATGTCTTTAAATTAACTACTTTAATTCATGTAACTCTGAGTCTTATTTCCCACTCTAGGCTAAATATACCCAGTTTTTCCAACATAACAGAATCTGACAAGCATTTATTTACCACTTATTGTGTGCAAAGCACCATGTTAGGTTTATGGGACATAAGGACAAAATGAAAAACATTCCTTGCCTTCTTGGTGCTTACATTCAACTGATCCTTTAAAGGCCTAGTTTCTAATTACAAATACTTTAAAAACTGTATGGTATTTACCTAACACTTAAAGTCTGTGTATCATTTACATTCATTATCTATTTGTGCCCCATAGTAGCCTTGGGAGGAAAGTGACACAGGTATTTTTCTGCACATGTTAGAGTTGAGGAAACTGAGGCTTTGAGAGGTTAAGTGGCTTGCCCATGATTAAACAACAAGTGAGAGAGGCAAGATAAAACTCAGGTCTTCCTGAATCTAAGTTCAGGAGGCACTGTGATAGAGAGGATAGAGGAAAGGGCTTGTGAAAGTACCTGGATTTGAATCTTGACTCTGTAACTTACTGCCTATGTGACCTTGGGCCTCTTAGGCCTCAGTTTTCCTCATATATGAAATATATGTGAAAGGGATTTCAATGACAATGGATTCCATTGTCATTGAGATCCCTTTCACTTCTAATCTGTGGGCCTATGATATATGGTCTAGAATCCTGTCTACTATGCTATATGACTCCCTATGATAGATTAAAACCATGGCACCTAGTTAGCTGAAATACTGTCTACCTACCCCCAAAATAGACAATAGAAATTTACAAAGGCCAAGGAAATCTAGATTCAATTACTTCTAATGTAGGTCCTTTCCAACTCTGAGAAGTTATGATTTAAAAATCTAACTAAACTTGGGCAAGTTACTTCTCTGAGGCAGCTGGTATCACAGTAGAAAGATTACTGGACCTGGAATCAGAAGACCTGAGTTAAATCTGGCCTCAGACACTCACTAGTTGTGTGACCCTAGGCAAGACATTTAACCTCTATTTGCCTCAGTTTCCTCAAAGGTAAAATAGGGATGATAATAATAGCACCTCCCTTTTAAGTTTATAAAAAGTGTTAAGCATAGAACCTGGCAAATGGTAAATATTATTCCTTCCCTTACTCTTCTCATCTTTAAAGTGGGAAGCAGCTGAGGCAATGTGGAGTAGTGGGCAGAACCACACAGGAAGATTTGGTCTCAAGTTCTACCTCTGACACATGCCTAATGGGTCACCTTAGATAAGTCACTTAACCTCTCAATGCATCCAAGTGACCCTTTTCATTAATGAGAGAATTTCTAGGAGTTACCTATTTCAGCAAAAATAGAATTTACCTATTCCAATGAAATCATAGATCTGAATAACCCTGCCCCTCCACCCCCTACACACACACACACACACACACACACACACACACACACACACACACACACCTCCTTTCAAAAGTGGAATAGTAATCCTTGCTGTGTTTCTTTCTCAAGAAAGTTGTGAGGATCTAATGGATTAACCAACATGTAAGAACTTTGCATACTTTTCACACGCTAAGGATCCTTTAGTTCATTGTAATAAACACTTCTTGATTGCCCATGCTATCACCAAAACACTGTGTTGGCAAAGAGGGAAAAAAAAAGAAAGAACCAGTTGCTACTCTCTAGGAGTTCCCAGTATCCCAGAGTGAGCCCAAATAAATATAACAGGTAAGCTCAGGAAGGAAAGGGCAGTGATGATTGCTGATATTCATGAAGTTTCCACAGAGACGGTGAGACCTGGCTTATGCCTTGAAGAAAGACAAAAATTTTGAGAAGTAAAGATGAGAAGGGAGTGCTTTAAAGGCATGGGAAATGATTTGTGAGAATGGGCAGGCCCAACATTTCACACAGTAGAACAAGATAAGATCAAAATGAGTACATGACTTAGACATAAAGGGTTATATCATAAGCAAATTAGGAGAGCATGGAAAATTTTACCTGTCAGATCTATGGATAAGGAAGACTTTGTGACCAAATAAGAAATAGGAAGCATGAAATTAAAAAGGTTTTTCACAAAATACAGCCAAGATGCAAGATGGAAAACAGGAAATTGGGGGGGGGGGGGCTTGTATCCTTTTTTCCTTCAATGAAAGCCTCATTTCTCAAACAGAAATGATTGAAATTTATTTAAGAACACAAATTAAATAAATGTATTCATTTACTTATTCAAATTTAAGAACACAAACAATTTCTTAGTTGCTAAATGGTCAGAGGATATGCAAAGGTAGTTTTCAGTAGGAAAAATCAAAACTAGCTATAGTCATATAAAAATGTTCTAAATCACTGTTGATTAAAACAAACTAAAACAACTCTGAGTTATCACCTTAAAGCTATCAGATTGACTAATATGACAGAAAAGGAAAATGACAAATGTTGAGGGAATGTGGAAAAATTGGGATAGTAACGAACTACTGGTGAAATTGTGAACCAACATAACCATTTTGGAGAACAATTTGAAACTGTCCCACAAAGATATAAACGAAAAAGGAAAAGGATCTAGTCACTCTTTTTGTGATGACAAAGAACTGGAAATTGAGGGGATGTCCTTCAACTGGGAAATGGCTAAACAAGTTGCAGCATATGATTGTGATGGAATACTATTGCACTATAAAAAATGACAACAGAGGTGGTTTCAAAAAAGCTGAGAAGACTTATATGAACTGATGAAAAGTGAAGTGAGCAAGAGAACATTATTGTACATAGTAACAACAATATTGTCAGATGATCAATGTGAATGACTTGACTATTCTCAGCAATAAAATGATACAAGATAAATCCAAAGGACTTCTGATAAAAAATGTTTTTCATCTCGAGGGAAAGAACTGATGGAGTCTGAATGCAAATAGAAGCATAACTTTTTTCACTTTATTTTTTTCCTTTTTTTTAAAAGAGGACTAATATGAAAATACTTTGCATGAATTTTTGTATAATTGATATCACATTTTTGTCTTCTTAATCAGTAGGTGAAGGTAGAAGGAAAAGGGAGAATTTGAGAGAAATGATGAATCTGCCCCTACTGAATGACACCAGGGAATAATCACCACCTGATGCTTCGAGATCCTCTTACTGTCACCATTTTCCAACAATCACTCCTTGTTTGAAGTTGATATCATTCATTCCTATCCCCCTATCTAGAGATCATTGTTGCCATTTTCTAAACTATTGATCATTCTTCCTCTTTGCTCAAGTACTTCATTATTAGGCATATGATCCTCTCAAAAATCTCCCCTTCACCCAGGCACTTTATTATAATAATGATGTTGCCATTGTCATCATCAACAGCTAACACATTTTTGGGTTTCAAAGCACTTTATCTGCATGATCTTATTTGACATATTGGTTTCTCTTCAATCACTCTCGTCCCCCATTTTATCATTTTCCTCAACTGTCAAGATTTCCATCTCTCTTCTCTCTCAGCCTGACACACTTTAGACCTTAATGTGACTGAAAAATGTGGTGTCTTTTATCCTGGGACATTGAAAGCACCCTCTCCGATCATCTGTACTTTTTTTCTCACATCTAATATCTTTTGCCCTTTTGGAGACTTCTGGTGCCTCAATTTCTTCCTATTTTGCCAATCATCCATATAGTGCCCTCACTCTCCTTTCTTTACAATCTTAACCTTATAGTTAACTAGGTTAACAATGTAGGATTCTTCAGTACAGGTGTTCCGAACCTCCTGTTTCCTTTTCAATGCTTACTTTACCTTTTCACTTAGAAGATCACTTCACTATAAGTGGAAAATTAGATTTTGACAGCTGATCAGAGAGGGGTGTGAGCAAGGGGAAAGAGTCAAAGGTGACTCCAAGGTTTTAAACCTGGGAACCAAAAAAGCTAATGAAATAGCCTTGCTTTTTTTAAGTGATGTAAGAGATGAAGTTATCCGCTAAGTGAGAAGGTAAAGTTTATCACTTTTATCTTATCACTTCTCTTCTAGACTATGATAATTTCCAGTTCGTTCTTCTGTCATGTATCTCCACATTCTACAATCCATTCTTTACACATAGTCTCAAAAAGGGGTGGAAATATCTAAAGCTCTAGTCACCCTCCCTAATCAAAAAGATATTCAGTGGCTCCCTATTGATTTTAGGTCAAATCAAACTGCTCAGTTTTAGCTTTTAAGGCTCTCCATATTGTGGATCAAACATAGCTCTCCAGTTTTAATTCTTTTTAGCCTCCTTTGTATACGCTATACACCAGGCAAAATTAATTATCAGCTATTTCATGAATTTGCAACCCCTCCCAACCCCCTATCCCTGTAGTTATGCAAGTTGCTCCCTAAGCCTAGAACATACTCTCCTTTTCTTTGTCTTCTCTTTATTCCTTCTCATTTCAGGTGACACTTCCTCAGCAAACCTTCCTTTACCATCATGGCTAATAGTATTTCCCTCTGCAATGGTTCCTAAGTATTTTGATTTAGTCTTTACAACCTCTTCACTCTATCCCTTTAATTATAGTTATCTGTGTACTTCCTGCAATAGAATGCAATCTCATTGAGGAGAGCAATTGTCTTTCCTTCTTTCTTTTTTAGAAATCTTTTCATCCTCAGTGCTTTTCACCTAGAATTCTGATGGTCACTTAAGAAATATTAGTTAAATTTTATCTGGCTAAAGTCCCTCTCAATTCTTACATTCTATATTCTATGTCCCAACATTATGTGTTCTAAGGTCATGTCCAGCTCTAACATTTTATGAATCTATAGGCCTAAGTATTCTCAAAGGTACTTTTTAGCTCTAACCTATCAATCTATGGATCTGAATATTTGAAGTTGAAGGTCCCTTAAAAGCTTTAAAGAGGTTGTTTCAGATAAGGAAGCAGTACTTTGCCCAGTACCCAGGAGAGCAAACATTTGCCATTCATTATCCATAGAAGTTGTGCAGACTGAGAAAATTAATAGGATCCAGATTTTCAGATGAGTTCATAAATATACTTTCAGTGGCCATTCAGTGGCTAAAGAGGATTTCTTGGGGCCTGCTGAGCATTTCAAGGAAAGGGGTCAGGATGCCGGTATATCCTAGCTATATAATCCTCTGCCTTCTTCACCCAACATACAGGGGAGGTAAGATTTATAAAAATGGCAGTGGTGACCTTAAGGGATAAAAATATTCTGAGGCTAATGAAATTGTGTTTCACTTTTATGTTTCTGAAGGTCAAAATTCCTTTATCTGATCATAATATTTTATCATTTCATCTTTTTCTCTGTCTTCTGATCCTTAATTCTATTCTTCCCCCTAATATTCCCTTTTTTTCTCATTTTTCTTTCTGACCCATCTATATAGCACCAGGCAGTGTAGATCACCTTCCCCATCCTGGTCTCTCTTCTCTTGTGCCACCAGTTTTTATGACACTGCTCCCACTTGGTTCTCCTCCCACCTTTCTCACTACTCTATTTTGTCCTCCTTTTCTGGTCTTTCAGAAAAGGTATCCATGGTACCTCTACTCTCTATAAGTATGTTCCAAGGGTCTGTCTGGGGCTCTCTTCTCTTCTATACTATCGCTGTTGGTGATCTCATCAAGCCTAATAAATTTAATTGTTATATTTATGCAAATTATTCCAAGATTTAACTATCTATCCCTAACCACAGTCATATAAGTAGTTGCAAAATTGAGACTAGAAATCCAGATCTCTTCATTGACAGGTCACTGTTTTGTTGTTATTGTTGTTTGTTTTTTGTTTTTCCATGATAATTCTTTATATCCTCCCATAACTTTTCATAGAAGGCTTTAGTTTCTGAAAACTGACCTATCATTGGAATCCCCTCCTTTCCTTTTACCCATCCATGGCATAATAGCACCTAGAACTATCTATGTGAGTCTATGGCGCTCAAAGCCTTCTTGGTAAAGGAAATAAGGTATCACACTTTTTGGAGAGTGGCACTTCATAAGGTGGTTTTGATTTCATACTGCTGTTCTCTTCATTAAGACCAGCCAGATCTTGAATCCAAAGATTCCTTCTTTGATCCAGATCCTTAATATCATATAATGCAAAATCTGAAAGGAACAATAAAACACAGAGTGCTAGAGGAAATAATTTAGGAAACCAGATATGGACTAGGAAATGTCAAATCTAGAAGAGACCTTAAAACATGACATTTTAGAAGAATCTAGAACATAGAATGTAATAGTTACAGCATGTTAAAGTCATTAAAACCTTGTAGATCGGGGAGGTGAGGTGGGACAGTGAATGGAGCACTGTCCCTGGAGTTGGGAGGACCTGGGTTTGGATCCTACCTCAGACACTTAACACTTACTAGCCATGTGACCTTGAGCAAGTCACTTACCCCCAATTGCCCTGCCTTACCCCACTCCCCCCCCAAAAAAAGCAAAACAAAAAAACAAACATAAATGGGGGTGGAGCCAAGATGGCAGAGTAGAAACAGCGAGTCCAAGCCACTCTCCCCCCCAGACTACCTCCAAACTATGTAAAAGGGGACTCTGAACTTCTGGAGCCCCAGCACCCAAAGAACGACACAGAGAAGCTAAACTCCCGCTGAGGAAAGCCCAGCAGCCCTGCAGGAAAGACCAGCACAGCACCGGCAGCGCAGCACTGCATGGAGCCGAGCACAGGTCTGCCTGAGTCGCAGGTTTAGCCCCAGGGCGGCAGGGCCAGCAGCCAGCTGGAGGGACCCCAGAAAACCAGCAGCTGTGGCGATTCCAGAATTATCAACATAGACATGCCTAGGACAAAGTGAGAGATTAGGGCCTATGGACTTTGGGACCAGTATTTGGGGAATGCGTCGGCTTCCTCCCCTGGGGGCTAGAAGCCTCTGAGGAGACACGCCATTTTGTAGTTTTCAGAGGCAGCTCCAGCTCCTGGCCTGAGAACTGTAGGGAGATCCAGCGATCAGTCATGGGGGGTAATTGCTCTTGCTTTAACCTCCCTGGATCTGGATTGTGATCTGGGGTGGAGGTTGTGGGTGGGTTTCCAGCTTGCCAGAAATGGAAGTTGGCCCCCCCACACGTTCGGGACAAAAGTTCCAGTCTGGTGCCAGAGCCATACTGTGGCAACAAACCCAAAAGTCAAGTAATTAAAAGGCAACATGCCAAGGCAAAGGAAACAAATTAAACAGAAAAATGCAACCTTAGACTCCAACTTTGGGGGCAAAGAGGATCGAATCATAGAGCAAGAGGAGGGCTGTGAGGTCAGAAGTCCTGCTCCAAAATCCCCCGGGGAAAACATGAGCGGGTTGCAGGCCATAGAGGACCTTAAGAAGGACTTTAAAAATCAAATAAGAGAAGTGGAGGAAAAAATTGGGAAGAGAAATGAGAAGGATGCAGGAAAAGTATGAAATGAGGGTCAACAGCCTGACTGAGGAAAACAACACCTTAACAAATAGACTAACTCAAATGGCAAAGGAGGCCCAAAAGGGCAATGAGGAGAAGAATGCCTTAAAAAGTCGAATTTGCCAGATGGAAAAAGAATCTCAAAAGTTCACTGAGGAGATTCATTCCTTCAGAGTTAGACTGGAGCAAATGGAAGCTAATGACTTTATGAGAAATCAAGATGCTGTTAAGCAGATCCAAACAAATGAAAGATTAGAAGGCAATGTGAAATATCTCATGGGAAAAACCACTGACCTGGAAAATAGATCCAGGAGAGACAATTTAAAAATTATTGGACTACCTGAAAGCCATGATCAAAGAAAGAACCTAGAAATCACCCTTCAAGAAATTCTCAAGTAAAATTGCCCTGATGTTTTAGATCCAGAGGGCAAAATAGAGGTTGAAAGAATCCACCAATCACCTCCTGAAAAAGATCCCAAAAAGAAAACTCCCAGGAATATTATAGCCAGGTTCCAGAATCCCCAGATCAAGGAGAAAATACTACAAGCAGCCAGGAAGAAACAATTTCAATATTTTGGAAACACAATCAGAATAGCACAGGACCTGGCAGCTTCTACACTGAGGGATCGAAGGGCATGGAATATGATATTCCAGAGGGCAAAAGAGCTGGGAATGAACCCAAGGGTCACCTACCCAGCAAAACTGAGTATTTTGTTTCAGGGGAAAATATGGTCATTCAGTGGAATAGAGGACTTTCAAGCATTCTTGAGGAAAAAAACAGAGTTGAATAGAAAATTTGACATCCAGACACAAGAAGCAAGAGATGCCTGAGAAGGTAACCAGGGAAAAGAAATCAAAAGAACTTATCAAAGTTGAATTATTTACATTCCTACATGGAAAAACAATAACTGTGACTGATGAAATCTTTCTCAATATGAAAATAATGGAAGAAGGGTATATGGTCATATGAATACATATGTGAATGTGTGTATATATGTTTACAGTTAAAATGGATAGAGGGCATAGGTTGAATTTGTTGGGAAGGGAGGATACTTAAGGGGTGAAATTATGAGGTGAGAGAGGAAAGTGGCAAGAGGAGATGAGGAGAGACAGGGTAGGGTAAACTATCTCATGTAGAAGAAGCAAGGGAAGGGAAGAATAGGAAGGCAAAAAGGCAAAACCACATTCTCATTGAATTTGGTTCAGGGAGAGAATGACATACATACTAAATGGGATATCTCAACCTGCAGCAGAATAGGGGGAAGGGGGATGAGAAGAGGGATTATGGAGGGGAGGGCATCCTTGGGGGGAGGAGAGGTTGGAAGTACCCACTATAGAAGAGGGACAGGATCAAGTAGGGAATGGATCAGGTCGGGGGTGGGATGAGTGGGAGGGAATTATAAGCAGCCTTATACAATATATCTAGATGGTAATGTTTTGCATAGCTAGACATGTACAACATATATTGAATTACTTATCTTCCCAGAGGGAATGGGTGACAAGGGAGGAAGGAAATGGATCTGAAATTCAAGGTCTTAAGATTAAATGTTTCAAATATATATAAATACTATTATTAATACTCTTTTGCTTGTAATTGGGAGATAAGATGTGCAGGCATTGGGACACAAAGATTCACCTTCCTCTAACGGAAAAGTCGAAGTGGGTATGGGAGAAGATATGAGAGAGAGCAGATTGGAGGAAGCGATATCTTGTGGGACTGCTATTCTGGGAGGGTGGGTAGGGGAAATACAGGGGGGAAAATAATTGTAACTCAAAATCTGGCAGAAATGAATGATATAAAACACAAGTTAATAAAGTTAATAAAGCATTTAAAAAAAACCCTCGTAGATAAGTTATGCAATGGCAAGGCCATTGGACAAAGACTTAAATCCTCTGCTACTTACTACCTGTGCAACTTGGGTAAGTTATTTAACCCCTAAGTGACATTTCTGTAAAGTATAAAATGAGGATGTTACAAGAAGTGCCTTCTCAGTTCTCTCCCAGCTCTTAAATCTGTTGTCATCTTTAGTCACCACTGAGGCACTAGGTGGTTCAGTGGGTAGAGTGTTAGAGACACTTAGAGACATTTACCAGCTATGTGACAGCAAGCAAGTCATTTAATCCCTCTCAGCCTCCATTTCCACATCTGAAAAATGGGGCTAATAGTAGCACTGTTTTTCAGTGCTTTGTGAACCTTAAAGTATTATCTAAATGCCAGCTATTATTATTACAGAAACCAGAGTTTCTTAACCTGGGTCCCTTTCATGGGGAAGAAAAAGGATAAATCTTTAATTTCATTAATCTCTAACTGAAATGAAGCATTTCCTTTAGAATACATATATATGTACATATGTGTATATGTATGTATATATTATTAATATATTAATTTTTATTTTATAATTCTATAATATAGGATATATTATATAATTATATAATATATTAATAATATGCATGTGTATACACACACTAGATTAGGGTCTTTTCTTGAATTTTTTATGTCATGGACCCCCTTGACAATGTGACGAAGCCTATGAATCCCTTCTTAGATTTTATATATAAAAAACATATATATAAGCTATTATAATAATTATACATATATAATTGTATATACACAATATAATTATACAGATATTATATATAACTTATTATAATAATTATACATATAACCTAAGAAGGGGTTCATAGGTTTCATCACATGCCAAAAGGGTACATGAAACAAAAAACATCAAGAAGAGCCCCTAATCTAGTCCAACCCCATAATGTTACAAATGAATATGTCTTTTGCATGCGCTCACACAAGCAAGTGCACACACACACACACACACACACACACACACACATACACACCACAGGGAACTAAGATAAGAACCCAGTTCTACTGGCTTCCAGGTCAAATACAATTCCCCCTTCAGTATGCAACTTATTTTTGTCTAATCAATTTGAATCTCCAAGCTTCCCCATCTTCCTGGGTCCTCCCTCTCTTCCCTACAGGCTAGATGTCTTACAGGGAATACAGGACTCTTGGCTCATAAAACAAAACCAATATTTGGTTGCAGCTGGCTGGTTGGAAGTCAGCAATTGTCTTTGTCGTGAAGACGCTGCTAGTATATTGAACAGGCCTCCCAGTCAGAGCCACACGAAGGCAGAAACATGGATTCTTGTCAGTGCCTCCCGCTCCACTGCTAATCAGATGAAGGGAGCCTCAGTCACAATCCATTACCTACAGGCCTGTGACTTATTCTTAATGAGAACTGGCTAAAAGGCTAGAGATGAAAGAAGGGATTTGTCAAAATTATTCAAAAAGCCATCTTCCAGATTGAAAAGATAACATAAGGAATACTGTTAAAGGTCATTTGCTTTATTAAGACAAGACTTTCTTGGGATTAATCCTTCCCTTTCCAGGTTTGTTGAATGTAAACTTCTAGCTATACAATCACATAAGAACTTCTCTTGCTGGGATCACTATTTCCACTGTATCATTGCCCTCTTATTAACCAACTTGGCTCAGAGCTTCGTCATTCTCTTCTAGCATGATGGTCAGTCAGTCAACAAACACTTATTTAGGACCTCCTATATGCCAAGAACAGTGTTAAGTGCTGGGTTTGAAAAGGCAAAAGACAGTCCCTGCTCTCAAGGAGCTCACACTCTAATGGGGGAGATAACACACAAACAAGGTATATAAAGAATAAATTGGAGATAATTTATGGAAAGATGGCACTGGCATCACCGGAGAGAAAGGAAGGTGGGATTTTAACTTGGACTTGAAAAAAGCCAGCAAAGTCAGAAGGTGGAGATGAAGAGAGAAGCCATATCAGGCACGGGGGTCAGCCAGAGAAGATGGCCAGCGCCAGGAAATGGGTTTCTTGTGAGAAGAACAGTAGAGAGGCCATAGTCATAGTCACTGTGATGAGTGAGATAAGGAAGACTGGGAAAGTGGAGGGGAGGGGGCTTTGAATGCCAAATAGAGAAATTCATAGTTGATTCCAGAAGTGATAGGAAGTCATTGGACTTGCTTGGGTAGTGGAGTGATGGGGGCATATAGAAGATCACATTGACAGCTGAACAGAGAACAAACTGCAAGGAGGAGAGATTTCTTATGGCAGACACATATGCTAAGGACTCTGGAAATCTGAGTAATCCTTTGCATGACACCTATCTAGAGTGAATTGCTTCTCGTTGCCACTTCCAAGAATCCCTGGCTTCTTTAAAAGCACATCTCAGTTCCTACCTTTCACACCAGGCCTTTCCTAATCTTGAAATTACTTTGTAGTGCTTCATACATCCTGTGGATATACATATTTGTGGACTTGCTTCATCTCCCTTTCTCTCTTTAGACTGAACAGAATTCCTGGGAGGACAGAAACTTTTTTTTTTTAAGCAATTGGGGTTAAGTAACTTGCTCAGGGTTACACGGCTAGTCATTATTTATGTGTGGGTGTTCATTTTCTGAGGCCGGTTTCGATCTCGGGTCATCCCAACTCCGAGGCCAGCGCTCTTACTCACTGCGCCACCTAGCCGCCCCTAGAAACTGTTTCTTTTCTATCTTTACATCTCGAGCGTTGAGCAGAGTGCCTTTCACATTGCAAAAATTTTAATGAATGTTTGTTGAATGAATTTTACAGATGAGGAAACTAATGCCCAGGAAGGTAAAACAATTTACCAATGATCACATAGCTAGCAAGTAAAGAGCCAAGATTTGAACACTGTTTCTCTGACTCCAAATCCAGTGCTGTTTCCAGGAGATCATGGAGGGAGGAATGATGAGACTTTCAAACTCACTTTTACCCCCTCTCTACTCAAGTGGGCCAGCAAGCAACTCTCACCTCTGCACACAATCTAGGTGATCAATTCTATTATGTTTTTAATCAAGCAAGTAGTTTATGTTTAGTGAGCTCTTCCCCTGTATGCAGCACTACCTGGGACTAAGGTCAGATAGAAAGATGTGTGAGGCTTGATCCCTGCCTTCTAGCCAGAGGAGACAGACAAACAGATAGACAGACAGACACAGACACAGACACACACACATTTAGATAAAGACCTAGCATCAAATGGATGGTACAAACAGTAAGAACTGGAGGAAATTAAAAGGCAATATTTCTGTGGGCAGAGGTACTCAGAGAATATCTCCCAGAGTAATTAAGATTTGAACTGGGACTTGAAAGATGGATTTGATTTTGTTAAACAGGAATAGTAAGGGGTGTGTGTGTGTGTGTGTGTGTGTGTGTGTGTGTGTGTGTGTGTGTGTATGTGTGTGTGTGTATGTGTGTGTGTGTTCATGTGTGTAATGAACAAAGTTTCAAGAGATAAAGAGTATATACTGAATAAAATATTTTGGTTACAGGGATGGTTTCTTGTAGGAATTAGAATCAGTTTTAAAACTAGATGAGACCTTGAAGATCATCTCACTCAACTCCCTCATTTTTACAGATGAATGACCTGATGCCCAGAGAGGGAAAAGAGCTATTTAACTTTACGGAATACAGTGACTTTGTGCTGTATGTATATTACCTGTATATAATATAATATAAGGGAGATGGACTAGATTATATATTTCCAGCTCTTTGCCGTGGAAAAGTCAGGTCTAGAAACCAGGAACCTTGTCTTCCTCCCCTGAACACACACACACACACACACACACACACACACACACACACACACGCACTTTTGTCATCCTCTCAAGATCAGAGTTATTTCTACTAAACCAGAACAGGAACATGCAGAAATGCATTTTAAATTGGAAAAATATAGACTTGGACCTAAAGAAGAACTTTGTGCTGGAGCAGATTGTTAAATTCTGAGATGAATTATGGAGGGAGTGAAATCACTTTCTCTGGAAGTCTCTGAAAACAGACCTTCATCTGATCAGATAGTTTCCGTGTGGTACTGTCTAGAGGAGAGGATCTATATTTGATGATGTAGTAAGCTCCCTTTCAGCCCTACTTCTACTTTCCTCACTGTTCTTTCTACACTGCTTATGGTTCTCTTCTTTTCAGATGGATCTTGTGTTCCAATTTCTTTCAATTCTTGAACCAGCAGAATTGAACGGGACTGTAGAACATGTAATGCTAAGAGTTGGACTGGATCTTAGAATGTCAACTATTACAGAATGGGAGAGCTGGAAATAATTTTACAAATTACCAAAATGAAACTATTCAATACACAGATGAAGAAATCGAACTAGTGTATATAACTTGCCCAATACCACAAACTTCATTAGTGGTAAAGTGAGAAAAAGAACCCAGGTTTCCTAGCTCTGCATTTATTTTCCAGTCTGCATTTATTTTCCCCTATATTCCTACTTTGTTTAGTTCCTACGCTTTGCCATCTCTTTTTTTTTCTTTAACAGAAATGAGATCTGTGTTGCATTCATAGATCTTCCCCACACCGAGACAAAATCTTCAATCTCTCTATTCATCAATTTCCCCAAAAGTAAGATAGGGAAGATAATATCTGCCCTCTGCTTCCCTTCTCAGATGGATACAAGATTCAATTACATGATGCCCACAAAAGACTTATTGGGTTTCTTGGAAGGAGATGTGTAAAAATACAGAATTATCATTGTATGACTATTGTTATTACTACTGCTGCTGCCACAGCTTCTCTGACTACTAACTTCCCTTTATTGTTTTCATGTTTCACTTTTTCCCATCCCCACTGTCACTTTCTTTTCCTCAATTCATTCTTTTTTCCTCTTTCTTGCTTCTATTCCTCCCTTGGCTTCCATTTTATGGATGACTGCAGGGTGAATATTCATTAGGGGAACTATTGGCCATTGCTGTCCATCATTATCATCAACAGCAGTTATCATCATCATCATCATTATAATTATCAACAACAACTAGCATAACAACTTTAATTTGGCACTTAGCGAGAGTGTCATAGATATTAGAGGGAGGTCATTCAAAAACATTTAGGAATAGCTCATACTGTACATATCATTATCGTTGCTTCTAAAGAAGCCACAAAGAGAATTAAGCTCTTGTCCTCAAGGAACTTATAATCAAGTAGAAGAGAGAAGGAAAGGACACAGATATATAGAACACTATGAGTGCATTTTAAAAATCTAAACAATGAATTCATAGGAGGGAGAGGTCATCAGTAAGAGGATCAAAGAATGCTTCTTGGAGAGCAAGGCCCTCAAGGATATGAAGTATTATTGATAGAGTTGAACATTACAAGAAGGCATGTTGGATGTCCCAGGAAATTGTGGCTTGAGCAGAGCAGAAGAGGAAGGAAAACGTGAGATATATTTGGATTATGATACGTAAGCCAGTTTGGAAGAGATAATAGAGTATATAAGACATTATTAGAGTGAGAAAAGGATGGAAAGGTAGGATGGAGACAGATTATAGAGAGTATTATATGCCAGCCTAATGACCTAGGAATTTATTTGTTTTACAATATAAAGCAATTGACAGGTGTTGAAGATGAGGGAGATATAATTAGAGTTGTGTGTTTTTGTGGCAGCCTGTTCAGAATTGACTGGAATGAGGTGGATATTCAAGAAAAGAGTAAACAGGAAACTACAGTAATAGTCTAGGGGAGAGATGATACATACCTGAGCTAGGGTGGAGGCAAATGTAAATAGAAAGGATAGAGACAATGAAAGGGATATTGCAGAAACAGAAAAGACAGAGCAGGGATTCAAAAAGGTATAAGATGTAGTAACATCTTTTCTATCTTTCTTCTTATCTATTTTTCCCACTAGATATCATTTCTCTGAGGGCTCCTCAAGGAGCTACAAAAAAGCATAACTTACTAGGCTCCAGTCTCTCTCACAGAGTCTTATTCATAGATGTTTTCCTCAAGTCCGATACCCTCATCCCCTTTTTTCTTACTGCCCCCATTATTATGAAGCAATGGGGCTGATTGTTCCTTATCCACTATCTTCTCTAGCAGGAATGGGAGCACAAAGAGTTACCAAGATATCAGAACATCAAAGTCACATCAATCAATGCTCAGATCTGCTTTGCAAATCTAAGGCCAATTTTCCTCCCACTGACATTCTGTGCCATCCTTATTCTGCACTTTGGGAGAAGGTCATACCTGTCGGTTGCTCAGTCTCGTCAAAGCCCAGATATAATTTGATAGAGAAAATATGCACAGGGATGATTAGCAAATTAAATGAAAGAAAAAAATCATAGAGGGAACCAGGATATAGAATGAAAGTTCTATAAAATACCCTATATTTCTTGGAATTCAAATAACACCTGTCAAAACACATTGAAAATCAAAAACAATAATAGACGATATGTTATGAAATTTTAATATATATTAGGTCTGAGGCATCTATAAATAACACCATTTGGACATTTTCATCAAAATAATCAGATAAAGCTCACATTTCCATACTCTCTGTCAGAAAATAATTAATAACCACGAATTTCATGTACTGTATATGTTAAATTTTTTTAAATCACATTTTCATAACTCTTACTTGATTTCCATGCTCTTAGTTTTCATCTTTCTCTCTCCATCTACCCTCTTTTTATCCCTCCTCTTTTCATCCTCTTTCTGGTTCCCTCTCCCTCTTTCATCTTCCCCCTTCTCTCCACTATTTCTTTGTCACCATCACCTTCCCTTTCTATCTTTATCTTTTCTCTCTCCTGCCTCTCTATCTTGCCTCTCCTCTGACACTATCACTCTTCTTCCTAGTGTCTCTTTTTTCTTTCTCTCCTTTCCCATAGTCCCTTCTCTACTTCAGCTGCTTCATTATCCATTTTACCCTGGCTCCTCCTTTGTGTCCCAACTCACTCTGTTTCCTATATCCCACTTTCTTACCTTGGAGGTGGAGTTTGCTCTCCGTGCTTTGTAGAAGGACAGAACTCACAGAGTCCAGATTGTCATAGCTGTTGCAGCCCAGGGGACCAGTGCGGGTTTCTGTTACCTAGTATAGTAACCAAGAACATCATTAAAGTGTTGCCTTTCAGAGAACATACACAGGGTCAGTCCTTGTCAAGTGAAAGAGTAGGAAGGGTTAGTCTTTCATGGCTTCTCACTCAAACTCAGCACCCTCCTCTCTCTCCTATTCCAGGTATAGTTCCCACATCAGGTTCCAATTCTGCACTCTTTTCCCTCTGTCGGCTAATCTCCATCTATATGCAACTGATAAGAACTCAAAGTTTTTCTTCTCCTGTAGGTAGTGGCATTCTTGGGATAGAGGATGTCTATGATGAACCTTCACACTGTCAAGATTCAAAGGATTGGACAACCATTAGTGGAATTTTAGGTCTCATGGAATGGGAAGGGACATATTCTGAGTGGAAATCCTCAAACCATGCCACATCAATAGCTACTCACTCTATCCATTTATAATGTTGACTCTCTCCTCTCCAGTTGCTTCCACCTCCACAATCAAACACTGCTCCCCCCTCCAAAAAGCAGACCCCTTAACCTTTCTCTCCCTCCATCCAACATCTGAATGTGAACTATTTATGGGAAAGGGGCTGTTTTTGTATTTGTATCCTGAGCATTTAACAAAACCTTGCAAATAATAAGCACTTAATGATCATATGATAAATAGTTGGATTTGATTGAATAGTTATCAGAAAGAACATCAAACTTTTCCCTTCTCTAAACACTGTACCTTCATCTCTGCTTGTTCTCAGTCTCCTTAATGTTTTACAATGGAAAGATTTCTTGACGTGATTGGAAGACTGCAAATCACGATCATTTCCCTTTCAAGAGGCCTTTCACTATAAGTGCTTTAATTCCAGGCAGGTGGAAGTCCTTTGGGTGGTTGTCTTTTTTTTTTTTTTGGTCGTTTGTTTAGTCTATCATAGACTAAAAGTGGGTGCCAGTGTTATTTCTTTTGCTACCTCAGTGTGTGATATTAGGCAAGTCAGATAGCCTTCTGGATCTTGTTTTACTTTTCTGCAAAATGGTGATACTGACAAATATTTTTCTTGCTTCAAAGGGTGATTGTAAAGATTAAAAAAAGTAACAAATCACTATATGAATAAAAGTGTTATTAACAAAAAATCATATAACTTCCATATACAATCTCACAGAATCTGTTAGGTTCATATACTTTGTGGTGTCGTTCTCAAAATTGAACCTAATAAAGTCAATATTATAATATATATATTATATATATATATTATATATATATAAGTCAATAATAATAATAAGAGCATCGTAGAATCATAGGCCAAGAACTTCAAGGTGCATTAAATATCATCTTAGACACTCCTCATTCCCATTTCACCAATGAGAAAATAGAGCTAGAAAAGCTGAGATTGCCCAAGGTCACATGAGGAAGTAAAGATTTAAACTCATGTCCTAAGATTAGAATTGCATATTGCTATACCTTATGGGTCCTCAGGTCAAAGACCCAAATTGAAATAGTAAATAGTTATAGATGGCGATGTCTTCAAGTGGTGGCCAGAGACAAGGAAAAAAAGTACAAATTCAGAAACAAACAAAAATCTCTCTCCTAGGTTGCAGAGAGAAATGGATTCTACACTGAGGCTTCCTACATGTGATTGCCCAGGAAACCCTGAAAGTAGGAAGCTTTTCCTTCCCAGATGCACTAGAGAGGATTATCAGCTGTCAGAGCTTCAATATCTCAATTCAGCATCCCATAGTGGGGATGTGCAGTAGGGAAAGTGGGGGAAAGAGAAGAGATGTGGTCAGGGAGCCGTTTCATAGTCATGAAAAAGCCAGCTCTTTCAGAATGCTCACACAGTGAGTTTCATACAGATCCCACATTTGGTAGTGAATTCTCTAATAATGTGAACCCTTCCCTAAATTTGGTTTCATGAGTATCAGAGGAATTGGCCTTTTTTTCTGGCATATTTGTATCTCTCATCTTCTCCCCTCCCCTTCCCTCCTTTCCTTTTCTCCTTTCTTTTCTTTTCCTCTCCTTCTTCCTTCCCTTCCCTTCCCTCTCTTATTCTCTCTCCCTTTTCTCTCCTTCTCTTAGTATATCCACTCACCTTCTATAAATTTGAGTTCATCTGCAAGAAAGAAGAAGGACTAAATCTCTAAAGTTCCTTACAAGTCTAGATTTTAGGAATAATCTAAGAACTCTCTTCTACCTACATGTTCATTTTACATTTGTGAAACTTTTTCCAGTTGCCTACTCGCATCTGTCACCCTGGTCCCTACTCCCTCAATATCTTTGGAAAGTCTTAGTGAACTTTAACTATCTGGAAATGATTTAGTGAAAAATCACTAATATAACTATGAAGAAAAGCAAAGGATAACATGCACGTATGCATGCATGTATACATGTCTGTACATATACTCACACATGCAAACATATGTATCTATCAGAGTATATTTCCATATATGAGAAATCAAGTAATGCATTCTTTGCATGACAGAAGAGTGTTTTGGTTGACAAAAGTACTGACCACATGGTTTACTTCAAAAATGACCTCCCTTTATTCAGGAATGCATTTCACGACAGAAACATATCTCCTGCTAAGAGCAATACTCTAATCATGGCTATGGGATTTATAGGTTATGAAAAGTCCTATGTTTCAGTCCTGACTCAATACTTCATAGACCCGTGATTATAGGGAAGTAATTTCATATCTTTGGGGCTCACTTATAAAGAGTACATCATACTCCTTGTACCAGTTACATCACAGGAAATTTGGGAGAAAAATGACTATTACAAGTAGTGCCTTTTTATATGATTTTCCATTGTACTAATCTGGTCTTGATCAACTTGGATTTGTCCCAGCTAGACCCATTTTATCCTTAAAGAGTATTAGAATGTGAATCCAGTGACCTAGATCCTGGTCCTGGCTATTTCACAAACATAGCATTTGACCTTGAGCAAGCTCTCTCTGAGGTTCTTTTCTATGTTATGGTATGCTATGTTGCAGGGTCTATGTTCTAGCTATGTTTTAGCTTTAACATTCCATGTTTTATGTTCTAAAATTCTAAATTCTACGTTCCATTCCAGCTCTAGTGTTCTTTGTTCTAAGGACCCTTCCAGCTCTAAAATCCCATATGCTCTTTTTGTAATAACCTCCCCATCCAGCCCTGAAGGTCTATGATGCTTTGGAAGATCTGCTCATCTCTGCCTTGTATGTCTATCCTATACTCCCTCTCTCTGAGATATGTCACCAACCATACCTTGATTGCTCCGGTGGAGATCTGGATCTCATGGAGTCTCCTCATTGTGCCATCACGATCAACAAAGTAAGAGGATGCAAGCTGGTGCAGAGCCTCCACACTTTGGGTAGCATTCCCTGACTTCCTGTCGAGTCGGCTTTTGTCCATGTACATGGTCAAGGCCTCCTCTCCTGTGGGGGAAAAATTACATGATTCAGAAGGTTCCCTACTATGGGGGATATTTCCAGTTACCTTTACCTGTCCATCTTGTTTCACTTAACAGGTCACTCACTAACCAGTAACTTTTCTCCAACTTATTCCTGTATTTTCTATTCAAACTCAAAATCAGTATTTGAGAGTTGTGTTCTGAAATACTTTTCAAAGGAAAACTTTTTAGACCATGGACCATTAAGTAGGTGACCTTGGGATAATTTTCTAACTATAACATTCTATGAGTTGTGTGAATTAAATGAGGATGAGATAAATGGAGGTATCGGATAAGTTGAATTTGAAAACCTACCATGCAACTCACATTATATGGCCTTACCTCAACCTCTTATTCTCTCTGGGTCTCAGTTTCTTCTCCTGTAAAATGTTATTTGGACTATATGAACCTTGAAATTCCTTCCTATTCTAGATTTGTGAATCTGTGATCTAAGATCTCATACAATTCCATGTTTCTCTAAAGATTCCAGATTGACTGCTTGCTACCTATGTGCCATTGGTCAAGTTATCTATCTTTGTCTTGCTTTCATGACCTAGTCTAGGGCTATGTACATAGCTAGTAGTCTAAATATTCTTTGACATTTCCTAGTTTCTCAGTCAGTAAACATTTACTAAATACCTTCTATGTACCATGGGCTGTGCTAATCACAAAAATTAAATTTAAAAAAGCGGAAGATAGGCCCAGCCCTAGAGGAGTTCACAATCTGATCCAGGAGACAAGAAGCAAACAAAAATCTAAAACAAAGTATATAAAGGATAAAGTATGAAATTACTAAGAGGGAGGCACTACAGTTAAGAAAGGTTGGAAAAGACCTCCTGTGGAGGATGGAATTTTAGTTGGGACTTAAAGGAGGTCAAGGAAACCAGTAGGCAGATATGAGGAGGAAAAGTATTCCAGGGATGAGAGACCCAGAGCTGAGAAGAATGTCTTGCTTGTGGAATACCAGTATCACTGGACTGAAGAGTGCTTCATGGGGAGTAAGGTATAAGAAGATTGGAAAGACAGGAGGGGGCTAGGTTATGAAGAGTTTTGATGACCAAAGGTATTTTGTATTTAATTGTGGAGGTTACAGCAAGCCACTAGAGTTTATTAAACCATTTGATGGTCAGATCTGCACTTTATGAAAATCGCTTTGGTGGCTAAAAGGAGAAAGGATTGGAGTGGGGAAAGAATTGATATAGGCAGGTACAGCAACAGGCTACTATAATAGTCCAGGTGTGTTGTGATGAGGATCTGCACCAGAATGATTGCAGTGTCAGAGGAAAGAAGGGGTCATATTTGAAAGATATTACAAAGGTCAAATCAATAGGCCTCCACAGCAGATTAAATTGCGGCAGGTGTGTGAAAGATAGTGAGAAGCTGAGGATGACACTTAGTTTATGAGCCTGAAGGGTTTGGAGGATAGCACCGTGTCCTCTGCAATAACAGAGAAATTTTGTGGAAAATAATGAATACAGTTTTGGATATGTTGAGTTTATAAGATGTCTACTGGACATACAATTTGAGATGTCTGAAAAGCAGTTGGAGATGGGAGAATGAAGGTTAACAGAGAAGTTGGGACAGGATAAGTAGATTATGCTGCTATCATCAGCATAGATGATAAATATTATCAGCATATTTATAATAATTTCACAAATTAAATTCATGAAAACTGATGAGATCACCAAGTGAAATAATATAGAAGTAAAAGGAAAGATGGTCCAAGACAGAAATCTGTGGAGCACCTATGTTTAGAAGGAGGGATCTAAATGAAGATTTCATTAAAGACTACTGAGAAGGAGGAATTCAATAGGAAGGAGGAGAACCTAGAACGAGTTGCATCCTGAAAACCCAATGAGATGAGATTATGAAGGAGGAGAGGGTAATCAAAATTGTCAAAGGCTCCAGAAAGATTGAGGAGAATGAGAATTGGGGAGGGGCGGGAAACCACTGGATTTGGGAGTTAAGAAATCATAGGTAACTTTGTAAAGAGAGGTTTGGGTAGAATGCTATTATTATTGATATTATGGAATGTCCATAGGACAATAGATTTAGAGCTGTAAGGGAGCTTAAAAGTCACCTGGCATGACACCTTTAATTTAAAACAGTCACTCCTTATTTTTTGTATATTATATGAATCTTGAGGGGAAAACACTTTCAAGCACTATAGACATTGGAAGCTTAATTATTATAACTAGTGACTAGGAAGTCAGGATTAGGGAATGGGAGCTATAAGGCTGGTGGAGCAAGGTAAGAGAGAAGGGGAAGCTGGCAGGGAATCAAGGTTCCCCCTGGACTAAGAGCTGGTAGAAGCTGAGCTTAGATCTGGAGGGGTTAATAGGCTTCTTGCTGCATTATTAAGACTTAATTTCCTGTTTATTAAGATGATGTTCTGTTCAAAGTTGTCTTCCCTTTTGGGTATTCCTACAAATTACCTCTCTGCTTCACAGATTTTCTTACCCAGCTTCGGTGGCCTCCAAATGACTTTGTACCAAGCTCCCCGCCCCCTACACTTCCCAACAAGGGTGTGACTGGCTCTGCTGAGGGCTGGGGGCAAAAAGGAGGTGCTGGCTGGAGGGGAGTCTGACTGCTTTACACCCTGATTAACAGTGAGCCATTCATTGCTTACAGATGTGGGTTAGGGATGGCAGGGAAGCCTGCATCTCTCTGTCCTCCCCCACACTGGCTTTCTCTTTTCTCCTCAGCCAGGCAAAGTTCTGATGGAAATGGGGATTCTAATGAAAGCTCGCCCATAGTAGCTCTCCTGAGCTCCAGGGGTGCTCTGTTTTCCAAAGGCAGGGTTTTCAGAGAGGTTAGGGAAATCACAGCTACTATGAAACAAGGAATGTGAAATAGTGGGGAGAGACAGCAAACTGTGGGAAAGAGAGAACTAAACAGGCTCTCATTCCCCTTTACTGCTTCCTGTGGATGACCTTGGGCATCACCCTCAAAGGCCTCATTGGTAAAAGTGAGGGAGTTTGCCTAAAAGATCATTATGGTCCTTTTCATCCCTGATAAACTATGTTTTGAGGTTTCATCTCACTGGAGCTCTTTGAGATGGGGTTGTCCTGAGGAAAGAGCTATGTTCATTTTTTTTTTGTCTTTTTTTTTTGAGGGGGAAGGGCAGGGCAATTGGGGTTAAGTGACTTGCCTAAGGTCACATAGCTAGTAAGTGTTAAGTGTCTGAGGTCTCATTTGAACTCAGGTCCTCTTGACTCCAGGGCTGGTGCTCTATTTATTACAGCACCTAGCTGCCCCAGCTATGTTCATTTTAATCTTGAAATGGGAGATGTTTTTATTGTTCAACTAATGAATCTACCCATAAGTTGTTAAGCACCTACTATGTGCCAGTCCCAGGGAATCCAAGAACAAAGAGTGAAACAATCATTTTTCAGGAAGAGTTTACATTTTTATGGAGGAGGCAATATATACATATAAAAGTACATAATACAAAATAATAATAGAGAAATTTGGGGTATCCTAAAGTCTTAGTGCAGTTTTAATAGCTTCATGCTATATCCTTACATAAAGGACATTTGAGAGATTATTTATTAATTTTTTTAAAAAATTGATGTTTCTTATTAAAATTCAATATAATCAACAGCTTGTGTAATACATCACTCTAGTTGGTTTTCAAACTTTGTAAAAATTTCCATTATCAGCTGTTTCTCAGTAATTGACAGAATTGCATTTCTATTACTGGCCTTAAGATCATCCAGAGAAGGAGGTTGGATGCCTACATGACAGTTTTGATGGACTCTCATAAGAAAACAAAAGTCTAATGGAGACAGATCTGGTTATTGAGGAGTCCAAGCAAGAAGACCTACTCTACCAATTCACTAGTCTGAAAAAGAAAATGTCACTCAGAAACTCTTGGGTAGGCAATGCATAATAATAGTGTCCCATTTCATGAAAGTTAAAAATATATTATTTAAAACTAACTAAATGAAAAGAAATTGAAATAATTAGACTTTCAAACTTTTTAAAATAATTTGTAACATCTAACTTCTTAAGATAGTATAGCTTAAAAATGTACTAAGACTTTGGGGATAACAAATGTGTATATACACATATATGTTATACACACAAAATAAATACAAAATAAATAGTGTTATTTGATTAATATTATTCTGATTTTTTTCAACATAGACCAAATAGAATCTGCCCTGGGACAAATTGCTACCCTGTTTTTGATGATGATGATGATGATGGTGGTAATTTTTTTTCTTTTGGAGGGCAATTGGGGTTAAGTAACTTGCCCAAGGTCACACAGCTAGGTTTTTGTTTATGTGTGTGTTAAGTTTCTGAGGCCGGATCCGAACTCAGGTCCTTCTGACTCCAGGGCAGACGCTCTACTCACTGCGCCACCTAGCTGCCCCATGATGGTAATGTTGATGGTGTTGGTGGTGCTGCTGCTGCTGCTATTCAGTTCTAACATTCTATTTTGCTCTAATCAATATGACTTATTTTAGTGCCAGCTTTCTCCTATAAGGCTCTAAGGTTTGATATATGAATTACTTAAATTTCAGAAGAGTTAAAATTACAAATGATCCAAAGGAAATGTACATGATGACTATATGCCAGTTGTACTGTGTAAGCAAGAATTCCTGGTGCAGAAATGATGCAGAAAAAATATCAAGGACATTTATGTCCCATCAAAGAGGTAACTTGATCATGTCATGGCAATAAAGGACCACAGATGAAAAACCCAAGTGTGGTATGGCCATCCATGAACATTGAAAGAGCCAGAAGGAAGCTCTCAGCATGATGGCTAAATCTTCTACAAAGGATTAATGGAAAATTTAGAGCAGGAAAAAAAAATTATCGGTCATCTAGTCCAACCCCTGAATGTTATAGATAAGGAAATTGAGGCCTATTGAGGTAAAGCGACCTTTCTAAAATCACACAGATAATGAGTGGTTGAGTCAAGTCAAACTCAGATTTTATTATTCTAGATTATCGTTTTGCTCCGCACACCACATTGCCATTGCTAGAACATAGACATTTACACAGAATACAAGGATTTGGGTGAGTTTCAATTTGTAACCCAGGAGTGGGAAGACACATGCTAAAAGGGGGGAGAGAAGGGGAAGGGAATAAGCATTTATATAGCACCTATTATATGTCAGGCACTATACACAGTATATTAAGTACTTTTTCATAAATATTATGTCATTTGACCCTTAGAACTACTCTATGAGACAAGTGCTATTATCTCTATTTTACAGTTGAGAAAACTGAGGCAAATAGAGACTAGGTGAAATATCCATGGTCACAAAACTAGTAAGTATCTGAAGTTGGATTTGAACTCAGTTCTTCCTGACTCCTGGTCCAGCACTCTATCCTACTACACCATAAGCTGCTTCGATAAAGTGATAGATCCAATGAAATATAAGAATCTTTCAGGTGTCCTCCTTCCTGCCCTCTTCTTTCCAATGCCTCGAGTCCCTTCCCTTTTCCCATTTCTCCTTTGATATCTCTTCCAAATCTCATTCTATGGCCCTAAGATCCTCTATCCCTCCTCACTACGGACTGAGTGTGCACTTAAGTCTCATTGTCCGACATTGGCTCTCATCATAAAGCTTTGCATATTTTAAAATGTTGTGCTGTAATAACAGGAGCGGTACAAGGCTCTGTGAATAATTCACCACTTTGCCTCACTGAAATTAAAAATATATTTCACTGCAAAAGGTCTTCATTATTTGGAATTTCTAGGGACATGGGAGGAAATAGCTTCCGATGGGGAAATTCAATTTGCCCACTGACATCTTAAGTTTTCAATGATGAGCTAAAGCAAACTTAAGGTAGGAGGAATAAATCATTGCCAGAGAAATTGTGCCTCCTACATATTTATTTCTGTTCTTGGGGTTAATGATAGCTCACACTTCTATATTGCTTTACAATTTTCAAAAAGCTTTCCTCAAAACAGTCTTGTGAAATTTTTTCCATGTATTATCTCCCATTTTAAAGATAAAGACGCTGAGGCTGAAAGATGTGACTTTCACAAGTGGCAAAGCTGGACTTTAAGTAATCCATGCACCACAAGAAAACTTTCCATCATGAACCACAAGATAAAGTGAGGCAGCACAGCATACTGCAAAGAACAGTGGACTCGAAGTCAGAAGACTTGGACTTGAGATCTGGCTCTTCTACCAACTCAGTTCATGACCTAATACATGTCAATTAACCTCTCTGAACCTAATTTTCCTTATCTCAAAAATGGACAAATTAATTTCTTCACCACATACCTTAACAGATGAAATTCAAGTCTCAATTTCATCATATGTAAAATGAGAGGAATTTGGACTAGCTAATTCTAAGGACCCTTCCAACTCAAAATCCCTTGATTTTATAATCATGAAAAAGTCCTGAACTAGACAAGAAACTTGGATTTTAATTTTGACTTTTCTACTAAATCATTGTGTGATCATGGATAAGTCATTTTCCCTCTCTAAGTTTCGGTTTTCTCATTTGTGAAAAGAAGTAATTGGACTTTGTGATTTCCAAGGTGCCTTTTGTATCTAAAGCCCACAGTCTATGATTTTATGAGGTAATGGACGTAAAAGATTCTGCAAAACTTAAAGCACCATCCAAAAGCGATTCATTAAATTCCAAAGTCCTTATCCTGGCATTCAAAGACCATCATGATATAGTCTCAACCTATTTCACAAACCTTATCATTCTCCTCCTCTCATACTCTTTTCTCTTCTTTATAAAATACCAAGTAACAAATGATTGTGGGCCAGAATTATGAGAGAAGAGCAAACGTTCTTGTCCCCAGGACCCATGTCAATTTTAGTAAAATGAATAGGAGCTGATTTTATGAAAGGAACTCCACAGGTCTAGCATGTTATGCCATAACTTTACCCTGTGACATGGAACAAGTTACTTCCATTCTTTAAACCTCTATTTTCTTATGTGTAAAATTTAAAGGTTGAGGTAGATAGTCTTTAAGTATGTTCTAACATTTTATATTTCCAATATCTTCTACCTCTAACATTCTATGTTCTAACATTTTGTATTCTTAGTTCTAACAAACCTATGTTCTAAGGTTCCTTCCCACTTTAACATTCTATGAGTTTAAGCTGTTGTCTCCCAAAAATGGATGACAAAAGACTAAACCCAATTAATTCATGGCCCATGAGTCTACATTTTCAGCTTAGGTCACA
Source organism: Gymnobelideus leadbeateri (assembly GCA_011680675.1). Classification (NCBI taxonomy): domain Eukaryota; kingdom Metazoa; phylum Chordata; class Mammalia; order Diprotodontia; family Petauridae; genus Gymnobelideus; species Gymnobelideus leadbeateri. The sequence continues at coordinate 171,787 of WOXC01008138.1, forward strand.
TAACTACTCACCATTTTTGTATTGTTCATCACCAAGATGGGATATTATGAACGGAGTCTCTTCCAAGAGGACCCTGAATATCCCATTCATCCTCTAATCTCTAGTCTTAGATTAAGGCCAGAACTGAACCCAGGCAACCACCAACCTACCTCCCAAAGTGGCAGAGATGAGGATGTGGGTGCCGTACTTTTTGATGATGGTATCAATGAATTGCTGAGTTGTGGGTCTCCTGCCCAGGAGTCGGATGCTTCTCTGAAACTCAGGCATGAGGGGCACTGGATTACGGAGCAGATCTCGCCGCTCAATGGCTGTATTCCTCACCTTCCAACGGGCAAACTCCCTGTATGTTGGGTAACAAGGACAGATAAGTAGCAGATGGGTTATAAAAACAGAATTTAAAGTTAGAAGGGACTTCAGGAGCAATGTAGTCAATTAATAACTAAAGAAGAATCCCTTCTATAGTATCCCCAGAAGTAGATATTAAGATTTTACTAATCATGTCTAGTGAGAAGAAAGCTATGAGCTCTCACATCAATGAATTCCACTTTTGGATAGTTCTAAACACTAGGAAGTTGATCATTCCATCAAGAATAAATTTCCTCTCTATATTAAATATTAATATTAATTATTAATATTAAAATAAATAAAATTCCTCTCTTTATCTTCTTCCCATTGATCCTTGTTCTGCCCTCTGGGGTCAAACAGAACAAGCTTAATTTCTCTTCAAAAACCTGAAGATAGCTTTTGTTTCCCTGCTATTCTCTTCTCCAGCTTAAACCCCCCCCCCCCAGTTATTTCAGCTCAAGTTCTTCATCTGACTTCTTCAGCTGCTTCCTTATCCTTTCATCTTCAATGGTATGATCTCTAGCTTTTTTTTTTTTTGCCTTTTTGGAGGGCAATTGGGGTTAAGCAACTTGCCCAAGATCACATGGCTAGGTTTTTATTTGTATGTGCATTAAGTGTCTGAGGCCGGGTCCGAACTCAGGTCCTTCTAACTCCTAGCTGCCCCATCTCTAGCTTATTAATGTCCTTTTTGAAATGGGGTACTCAGAACTGAACATAATAGACCAGTTTTAGTCTGACCAGGGACTAGTATACTAGAGGTAATATTTCTATCTCTTATTCAAGGCAACCTAAAATTCTATTGGCTTTCTCCTCCTGCTATATCATACCAACGATGAACCAAAAATGTTGGCTTATGTTGAGCCTGCAGACAATGAAAGCTTCCAGATCTTTTTTATTCAGGTGAGGTTGGCTTTTCAAATGAAACTTTAAAACCTTACATTGGCCTGTATTAAATAGTATCTTATTAAATTCAACCCAAATTTCCAATCTGTCAAGATTTTTTTGAATGCTAATTATGTCATCCAGTATGTAAGCCCCTCCTCCTAGCTTTGTGTCATTGAAATATTTGACAAATACTCTATTGTTGTTTTTGTCTATGTCATTAATAAAACTCTTAAACATCACAAATTCAAACACAGATCCCTGGGGCTTTATACTAGAGATATCTTTCCAAGTTGACATTGAATCCAAATCCATCTCACTTAATATATCCTAACTCACATCTCTACAAGTGCTTACCCAATATAGCATTAGTGACTTTGTCACCAGGTTAGCTTAAACCTAGATGAAGTATACCTACAACAGTTCCCTTCTCTACCAGCTTACTAATCCTATAAAAATGGTTAAATATTTTTAGTCTGGCATTGTTCTTAAAGTAAATTCTGGCTCTTTGTGATGATCATTTCCTTCCTGGGGCAACAGAGTTTTAAGACTAAGTTAGAAGGATATTCAAAGTTGGAATACTAAGGTTCAAGTGCTGACTACTTGTATGACCTTAGGTAAGTTCCTTTTCCTCTCTAGGATTCAGGATTTTCATTTGTAAAGTGAAGAAACTAGACTAAATTAAATGACCTCCCAGTTTCCCTCTAGCTCTTAAACTTTGATCATAGATATTCACTAGAGGCCCCTTTAATCACACATTCTACAATTTTGCCTTTGGACTATGCCTTGGAAATCCTTTATTTTCTGTACATTAAAAAATTGCTGCTGTTATTATCTCTGCATAGTTGTATTGTAGCACACATGCACATGTATGCACACATTCTTAAATTGACAACCTTACCCACTGCTTTTTTGATCCTATCCAACTTTCCATCTCCAAATTCAACCAACACTCTTAGACAAAAACAAGATTCTGGTCCTTGAGGAAGGAAATTGTTACAATTATGATGCAATATTTGTTCTTTGGCAAATCACTTTATTCTAAGCTTCAATTTCCTCCTGTATAATTAATGAAGGGGATGGACTAGAAAATATCTATGGTTCTATATATAACCTTCCATAATCTAAGATTCTATTTTCTAAATACCAGACAGGTTTAATATTTTCATTTGAATCTAGGGATCTTAAAGCCCTTTGATACAAATACTGTGATTGATTTTGGGAGAGAAAAATAAGATTGTGGCTACTGAGAATGAAAATTGGAGTGATTTATTTCCAGTCTTCTAGAATAACAAGAGGTAGGGTTTGGGGCCTTGGGCTCAAACCAATAGATCCCACCCAGATCTAAAATCATTTAGGCATAGTTGATGTTTCTGACCCTTGCCTCTTGTTATTTTGTTCTCAAAAATGTTTCAAACAATTGGTACTTACTGAACACCCTGTATACTATGGGACTTCAGCTTGACAACGTGGGTGATTGAAGAATGAGGTCATAATGTATAAAGAAAGACCATGTAGTCTGAATTCAAGAAAATGTACTTTAAAATCTGGTTCTGCCTGTAACAAGGTATTTAATCTTAGGTAAGTCACTTCCCTTCTCTGTGCCTGGGATTGATCCTTTGTAAAATGAAAGAATGAACTAGATGGTTTTTCAAATTATTCTGCAATTTTATGAATAAGTCATTATCCCTCAAGGAGTTTACTCCCTATTTATAGTGGGGGAAGGGTGAGAGAAACTAAGGACATATATAAATGTCCTACAAAGTAGAATATAAGAGTACAAGATATAAAAAGAAATTGCTTAGAACTCATGAAAGGATGCCTTATGACTGTGTGGGTAAAGGAAGGCTATATGAGTGAGGTGGCATTACAGATGAGCCTTGAAAAAAGATTAAGATTTCAACAGGTGGGACAGTTAAGTGTTGCAGTGAATAGAGCACCGACCCTGGAGTCAAGGGGATCTGAGTTCAAATCCAACCTTAGACACTTGACATGTATTAGTTGTGTGACCTTGGGCAAGTCACTTAACCCCAAATTCCTTGCCTTCCCCCCTCCAAAGGAAGAAAAAAAGATTTCAACAGGTAGGGATGGTGGACCAGGGAGGACATTCAAGGAATAGGTAATGACATGAACACAGGTATAGAAATGAGGAAGGAGTGTATTCAGAGAACTGCAAGTCATCCAAGCTTGGCTGATTCAGTTTGAGTGAACAGGAGTAGTGGGAGAAATGGGTGGAAAGCACATTGGAACCAGATCCTTAAATGCCAATATTTCTCTCAACATTAATCCCTTATGAATACCAGCAATCAGAAAACATCTGTGCCCAATGAGGCTCAGAAATAGGAGAGGAAGAATATGTAACCTCATGCTAAATGGAAATTAAGCTTTCTAGGTTTTTGTAAATGACTTTCTCCCCTCTTCCATATACAACCCCTATCTCTTAAGAAGCAGCTCAGAGTCCTGGCTTGTCTGTGATCCATTCCCAGAACATCCTGGCAAAAGCAGACAAACTGGAAAATCCATTAAGTCAAGTTTAAAGAATAATAAGAGACAAGGTTTAACTTTTAAAAAATGTCCATTTCAGGGGCGGCTAGGTAGCGCAGTGAGTAGAGAGTCGGCCCTGGAGTCAGAAGGACCTGAGTTTGGATCCGACCTCAGACACTTAACGCACACACAAACAAAAACCTAGCTGTGTGACCTTGGGCAAGTTACTTAACCCCAGATGCCCTCCAAAAAGCAAAAAAAACAAAAACAAAAACAAAAATGTCCATTTCCTTCTACTTCTGGTGAACACCAAATGGAGGACAACGCCGGTGCTGCAGGAGGTGCAGGAGGCCCCGGGACCCCATCGTCGGAGGCGGGGGAGGCTTCCTCGGTGGCTTTGGCAGTGTCGAGGCTGGGGCCGCAGTTGAGGCTGTGGCCAAGGCTGAGTTGCCTGAGGAAGAAAGGCCGAAGACAAGGAGTGGGTTCCTGTCACTAAGCTATGGAAGCTAGTCAAGGACATGAAGATGAAGTCTTTGGAAGAGATCTATCTTTTCTTGCTTCCTATCAAGGAGTCTGAGATCATAGATTTCTTCCTGGGATCTTCATTGAAAGATGAGGTTTTGAAGATCATGCCTGTTCAGAAACAAACTAGAGATGGACAATGTACCAGGTTCAAGGCTTTTGTGGCCATCGGTGACTACAATGGCCATGTTGGTCTGGGTGTCAAGTGCTTCAATGAATTGACCACAGCTATTCATGGTGCTATCATTCTGGCCAAGCTGTCCATCGTTCCTGTGAGAAGTGGCTACTGGGAGAACAAGACTGGCAAGCCTCACACAGTACCCTGCAAGGTCACTGGGTGATATGGGTCGGTTCTGGTGTGCCTGATCCCCACCCCTAGAGGAACTGGCATTGTCTCAGCTCCTGTGCCTAAAAAGCACCTGATGATGGCTGGAATTGATGACTGCTACACTTCTGCAAGAGGCTGTACTGCCACTCTAGGAAACTTCGCTAAAGCTACCTTTTGATGCCATATCCAAAACATATAGCTCTCTAACCCCAGACCTGTGGAAGGAGACTGTGTTCACTAAGTTTCCTTATCAGGAATTCACTGACCATATGGTGAAGACTCACACTCAAGTGTCTGTCCAGAGGACCCAGGCAACTGCTGTGGCAACCACATAGATATTTTTTTGTAAACAAATAAATTGAACTATGCCTGCTTAAAAAAATGTCCATTTCTGTGTTTGTGTCTGTCTCTTCCTCTGTCTCTCTCTTTTGGTCTCTCTGACTGTCTCTTTATTTCTCTTTCTTTTTCTTGGTCTCTGTGCCTCTGTCTCTCTCAGCCCTCAGCCTCACTCTGTCTCACTGTTTCTTTGCCTCTGTCTCTGTCTTTTTCTCTGTGGCACTGTCTCTGTCTGTCTCTGTCTGTTTCGGTCTCCTCTACCTTTGCCTCTATTTATCTCTGTCTTTCTGTCTGTCTGTCTCTTTCTCTTGTCTTCCCTTCTCCCATCACAAGACAACTGAGAAAAATAGAGGAAGGGGCAAGAAGGGAGAGTGAAGGTGGGAAATAAGGAGTCCTGCCTGGTTGGAGTGAAACCATTCCTGAAAACAGCTGAAAATGAAAGTTGTCTCTAAACCTCAGAACGTGTGATCTTCATCTAAATCTTTCCTTAGTCTATCTCAATCAAATCCATCATTCAAAGTTCAGCTCAAATCTTGCCTCCTACATGAAATCTTCACTAATCCCCAGATGTAAATAATTTCATTCCTCTGAAATCCTATATGATTTTATTATTTGTACAACATGTTTGCCACATACCATTCACTGTCAATTGGTATTTGTTGTTTTTATTATCATTAATAAAAATATTCCTAATGATAACTTGTATGTGTATAACACTTTACTTTAAAAATGTGTTCACAATTCTGGTATCATTTGATCATTCAATGTAGCTGGTAACAAAGCAGAGCCTATATAGAGATGGAAGCTACAGGGCATTAAAAAGAGTATCTGAGTATTTGTTTATAGACACGAAGAGTCTGACATGGGGCCAGTCATTTTCCCTTTTCAGGGTCCCAGCTTCATCATTTATAAAATGGAAATCCAAATCTTTGCCCTATTTCCCCCACTCGGCTGTTCTGAACGTCAACAGAAACTTATGTAAGAAGTGCTTTGTCATGATATGATGCTATAGAGATACAAAACAGCATTACACAGTGAGAGGTCTGCATTTTTGCCCCTCATCTGATGGGGGAACACTCAGATTGTGGATCCAGAGTAACTCAAGAACAAGAAGACAGTTGACAGTTTTGACAATAGTTGCTTCAACACTCACTTCCTAAAGTTCACCAGCCAACAGAAGCAAGGCTTGCCATCTGTGCAACCTCCCCAAAGCAAGAATAATTAATTCCTAGAAAACAACTACAGACTTTCCCACAAGCTATAGCCTGACATTCAGTGTCCTCCCACAGATAGGCAAAGAAGACTGAGACGCCAATCAAGGGAAAGGCCTAAACCCCAGGCTAGGAAAATAACTGACAGTTGCTTCCTCCTTCCAATGAGGTTCATTAGGACAAAGGTCAAGGGGAGAGGCCAAGTATTTCACTTAGTATCAAGTCCTTGTTTTCTTCTTTGAAAGTCTCTTCTAGCTCTAATATTTTTTGTTTTACTATTCTATGTTTTTAAGGTCCATCTCTAATATTTTCTGTTCTATATTTGAAGTGTAGGCATTCTGTATTCTAATATTCTGGGTTCTAATATCATTTGTTTCAAGAGTCCTTCCAATCCTAACTTTTTATGTTCTAATATTCTGTGTTCTAACACCCATTCAAATTCTGAAAACATATGCTCTATAATCCTACACAATGGAGCACATTCAATAAATATTTGATTATAAATATTTATATTTATATTATAAAATATGTTATATTTATATTATAAAAAAGAGGCATTACCGCCCCTGAATTTAGCAGGATAAAACTTTAGCCTGTAACTTTTTTTTCACTTTCTGCCCCAGAAATCTGGGGGCAGCAAGGTGGTGCAGTTAATAGAGCACCGGTCCTGGAGTCAGGAGGACCTGAGTTCAAATTTAGCCTCAGATACTTGACAAACTAGTTGTGTAACCTTGGGCAAGTCACTTAACCCCAATTGCCTTGCCTGCCCATTTCCAAAAAAAAAAAGACAATGGTACTCAATTCACCATCTCAGGAGTAACAAGCAAACAATTAGTGAGAGATTTAAAAGAAGGATGAGGAGGAACGAGAAAAAAGAAAAGGAAGAAAAGTAAAAGAAAGAAGAGGAGGAGGAGGAGAAGGAGGAGGAGAAGAAGGAGGAGGAGAAGAAGAAAGGGGAGAAGAAGGAAGAGGAAGAGGAGGAGAAGGAGGAGGAGAAGGATCTTAATAGCAATAGTTGGTGGCAGCATTAAGTTGAAGATATAGAGAGAACAAGCTTGAAGGCAGTGGAGGCAGAAGACCTGAGCTAAATTTCTATCTCTGGGTGACCTTAGACAAGAGACTAATTTCCTTATCTATAAGTGAAAATGATAGTACTTAAAGTACTATCTATCTGCTTCACAGGATTGTTGTGAAGAAAACACTTTGTACACCTTAAAAATTGCTATCTAATTATGAATTATTACCCTGCCCAACTTTTGCCATAAAACTCATTAGTAATGATTCCTCAGTACTCCCTCCACTTACAAACCCAATTAATATAAGAGTTAGGGAGGTAGTGTGGTGTAGTAGATTGATCCTGGATCTGGAGCCAATGGACTGAGGTGTTATTAACCAGTTCTGCGATCTTGGTGGAGACATTTAACCTCTCTGGGCCCCTAATTCTTCATCTTTATTATGTTAAATGAGACCATCCAATAATATGGCCTCTAGGTTCCACTCCAGCATTAGGTCCTATGAAGCATGACTATTGAAATTGGGTTGGGGTAGAAAGATGGGAAACTGGGGATTAATCACTCTCTTCTGATTGCAACTAGATTGAAAATGCCTTAATGATAGGGAACTGAGTCTTAAAGAGCAAGCAGTTCAACTTTTTAAGCAAACAGACTAGAACTTAAACATGCTGTTCCCTTGAGAGGCTACAGGCTCACTCCAGGGAAAGTGCATTGCTGAGATTTTTCAAGAATCCTCAGGGAGAATAGAACCCAAAACCAGTTTAGGAACCACAAAAGAAAATCTATGTTTTATAACCACATTTCCTTTCTGACCTCAAATGTTATGAAGCAATCTTATTTCCCCGCCTTTCTAGATACAGCACCCATTTACTAACCACAACTGGCATTTATATAGCCCTCCATAGGTTGTGAAGTTTGTCATGAGTATGGTATACCATTTAAACCTCACAAACTGAGGTAGTAAACGCACCATAGTTCCTAAATTATAGATGAGGAATTGAAGTGCAAAGAGGTTAAGGTCTTCTCTATCATTGCTGTATAATAAGGGTGATCAGGGGAACCCCAGATCCATTTTAATTCCTTAGACAACTTGAGAATACAGGGTATGGAGCTTGGTTAGAAAAGCAGCTAACATGAAAGTGAATTTGGGCCCTTCCCCCTTCCAGAGAAAAGATAAGGAACTACTCTGGTTGGTCTTTAGGGAATGGGGAATGCCTCCTGATTATTAGTTGGCTGAGATGCAGGAGAATGAATGCATGCCAGAGGGAGTGTACCTACTATGGTCTATAAAAGTAAACTGTGAAAAGGTGCATTTCTATTTCCTTTTCCTTTTCCTGCACATGCTTTTCTATGGACTTCTATCCTAGTTTATAGGGCTAGGTGGCATAGTATATAGAGCACCAGCCCTGGATTCAAGAGGTTCTGAGTTCAAATCTGGACTCATATGCTAGCTGTGTGACCCTGAGCAAGTCACTTAACCCTGTTTACTCAGATTCCTCATGTATAAAATGAGCTGGAGAAGGAAATGGCAAACTACTCCAGTATCATTGCCAAGAAAATACCAAATGGGTTCACAGACAGTTGGACATGACTGAAATTACTCAACAAAAGACACATCGCAGCATACACAAGGGATTGGTTAGAATTTCTTTCTCTCTCTATCCCAGAAACAGAAAATAGTGAGTTATAGAAGAAGCAGATGAGGAGTAGCCTACACTGACCCAGGCAAATAAATTGCCATTTTCTACTCTTGGTCAAAGGGAGGAAGAGTTTCTAATAGTCTCCTAATCCCATGGACTCTGGTCTTCCCTCTTCCCCCACTAGGTGTCAGAAATTTTTAAAAAGTTGAAAAAGAAGAGAGGTATGAGGCATTCCTTGGTTCACTCTTACTGAATTGAGGGAACAGCTTGATCAGAATGGTACAGTAGGAAAACATTGAATGTGAATTCAGAAGACTTGATTTTAAGACTCTAGTTCTAAAGCTCTACCACTTACAATCAGTGTGATTTTAGGGGAACCGTTTAGTCTCCTGAAGTCACAATTTCCTTATTTGTCATATGAGAGGGCTGGACTAAATGGCTTCTGAGTCTCAATCTGTGATATTTATGATACTTTTTGGTTCTAAATTTATTACCCTCTCCTCTAAGACAGACCACCTCTCCTGTTTTCTGTATTTGCCATTTATAGAGCACTTTCTTCATAACAGCCAGATGAGACACAACATGCAAATTTTATTGTTCCCATTTTGCAGATGGGGATTGAAACTCAAAGGGGTGAATCACCACCAACAAGCATTTATTTAATGCTTACAATGTGCCTGGAAGTATGCTAAGTTCAGACATATTTTGAGCAATGATAGTATCAATGGAATAATCCTCCTAAGAGGTCTTCTTTAGAGGAAAAAAATACACCTATTTGACTATAGATTTAATGGTGTGTGTGTGCTGTTGTGTTGTGTTGTGTTGGGGCTAGATCTGTGATTTCACAGGTCCTGGGAAATCCGAGTAAGGAAACTCCTACCAATGCAAGCCAACATATGACAGTGTCTTAAAAAGTTGCCTAGAGCAGAAAGAGATTAAATGGCTTATCTAGTGCCACACTGCCAGTATATGTCAGAAATGGGACTTGAATCCAAGCATTCCTCACTAAAGCTATTTGTCCATTCACTATGCCATAGCTGCCTTTCTTGTCTAAGTTTATTTATATTAACACCCTGTCATGTGATAATGATGCCTCCTCTACACACTACTGTTAAATATTGGCCCAAGAACAGCCTGTGTCTATTGTCAAAAAAATAATCTAGCACGTACAGCCAAAATGGTAGAGTGAGAGTTTGCACACCAGACCAAATTCTGATTAGGAAAGCCAAGAAAAAGACACCATAAGTAATTTTTCAAGCTGAGGACAGCATAGGAATTCAAAAAGGTTTATAGACGCTGGGGTGGAATCTGGCCAGGAGGAGCACTTGCAGCAGCAGTAGGAGCAGGGGGGAACATTCTAGTACCAGAGAGTAGAAGGTGGCTGAGACTAAAAACCAGGACTGGAAGAACAAGGGCAGAAAGAGATCCCATGGGACTTCTGAACTAATCTTGGGAACAAGAATGGATGCCAGGCAGTAGCTCTATCACACATTGTCCCAATTCAGTGTCATAATTCCTCAGCAGACAGTAGTGGTTGCAGTCATGTTCAAGAAAAGCTCTAATTATATACAGAACAAGGAGCAAGCTCCAAAACCTTAACTATGTGGTTCTGAGCCCAAGGGCAGAGAGGGGAATCATTTCTAACTTTTAACACATGCATATGCCTGCAAGTAACCAGGACAGAAAAGCAAAACCAAAGGAGATTCAATCATTTCAGTCGTTCTAAACCTACAGAATTTCCCAGCTGGCAAACAGTGACTGAGTCCAGCGGAAGTCTACTAAAATCACTCACACACAATCCAACAGACCCGATCTGGGTCAGGGACATGCAGAGCTTAGACCAAGATGGCAGTGAACAAATGTCAACCTAGATCATACTACTTTGGAAGCACTAAAAATTTCTAGGCCACATGGCTATGAGATGTGAAAAGAGCAGAAAGACATAAAAAAGACAGAAACTCAGACCACCCCCTCCCAATCCCAGAAGCAAGCAAAGCCCAACACTAACTTAAAGACAAAATTCAAAAAGTAGTCTGGAAGAATGCACAAACAAACAAGCAAAAAGACCAACTCTACCACAAAGCATTACTATGGTGACAGGGAAACTCAAGACACAGGCAGAAGAAAACAACGATTTGGAAAATATCTACAATCAAAACCTCAAAGAAAAATGCAAGTTTTTGCAAGGCCAACAAGAATTCTAACAAGATTTAAAGAAAGAGTTTTTAATAAGAGTGAAAATAAAAAACAAAAAAAACACAAAGTGCTGTAGAGGGAAAAAGTGAAAAATAAATGAAATCTACGAGCAAAGGATTAACACTTTTATAAAAGTGGTACAAAACATTACTGGAGAAAATACTTAAACATTAGAATTGGTCAAACAGTAGAAGAGTACAAAACATTATTGAAAAAAAATTCTTAAAATTTTCAACTGTCCAAATGGAAGCTAATGACTCCATAATCCATCAAGAAATAATAGAACAGGGGCAGCTAGGTGGCGCAGTGAATAGAGCGCCGGCCCTGGAATCAGAAGGACCTGAGTTCGGAGCCGGCCTCCGACACCTAATCTGCACAAACAAAAACCTAGCAGTGTAACCTTGGGCAAGTTACTTAACCCCAATTGCCCTAAAGGGGCGGCTAGGTGGTGCAGTGAGTAAGAGCGCCGGCCTCGGAGTTGGGATGACCTGAGATCAGATCCAGCCTCAGAAAATGAGCACCCACGCATAAATAATGACTAGCCGTGTAACCTTGAGCAAGTTACTTAACCCCAATTGCTTTAAAAAAAAAAAAAAGAAATAATAGAACAAAGTCAAAATAAAAAGAAAAAAAGAAAAGGTATAATATTCTAGAAAAAAAATAAAAGGTTCAAGATTGCAGTCAAGAATAACCTATCTAGCAAAACTGAGTATAATCTTATGGGGGTGGGGAGATGGAAAGATGCATATTTAATGATATGGAAGACTTTCAAGTATTCCTGATGAAAAGACCAGATGTGAATAGAACATTTACCTTTAAACGTAGGAATTAAGAGAAGTATGAAAAGGTAAACATGAGGGAGAAACAATAAAGGACCAAATAAAGTTAAACTCTTTACATTCTTATATGGGAAGAGGATACATGTAACCCCTCAGAATTTTATCACTATTTCTCTTAGAGGGAATTTAATTAGGCAGAAGGCCTGGGTGTGATCATACTACATTGGAATGATTTCAAAAGAAGAATGGAAGGTTAAGAAACAGAGATACACTTGGAAAGAGGAGAATGAGAGGATGAAAGGAGAAAATTACACCTCACATAAATTAGTTATATAAGGAAGAGTTTATACAATAGAGCAATTGAAGAGAATGGGCAATAGCAAACATCACTTTCAGCTGAAGTAATTCAAGGAGGAAAGAATAAACATACAAACACAGTTGAGCAGAGAAATTCATCTTACCTAATAGGAAAGTAGAAGGGAAATGGATTAAGGAAAAGTTAGAGGGATAAAATAGAGGAGAGCTTAAAGAAGGTAGTGGTCAGAAGCAAAATAGAACCTTAAGGAAGGGGCAGGATTAAAAAAAAAGAGAGAAGGATATTATATGAAAATAGGACAAAGGGAAATACACATTTAGCAATCTGTACATATGAAAGAGATTAACTCACCCATAAAATTGATATATATATATGTGTGTGTGTATATATAAAATAGGAGAAATTAGTTAGTGCATTAGGCTGTACCTCCTAGATTGTTCTTTTGACAATAGACACAGGCTGTTCTTCTCAATATTTAACCATAGTGGGTGGAGGAGGCATCATTATCATGTGACTGGGTTTCTAATTAGAAATTAGAAATATATATAATAGGAGAAATTACAATCCAACAATTTGTTTTTTTACAAGAAACACCAAGATATACTTAGAGTTAAAATAATGGGTTGGAAGAAAGTCTATGAAGAAAAAAATACAAAAGTAGCAATCATGATCTTGGACAAAGTAAAAACAAAAATGGATCAAATTAAAAGAGATTATCAGGGAAAATACACTTTGCTAAGTATATGGATATTGAATTAATGGACTGTGAATTAATATCAATACTGAACATATATGCATGGAATGGCATAATATAAAAATTCTTAAAGAAAAGGCTAAATGAGTTACAAGAGATAGAGAGTAGAACCATACTAGTGGAGTACCTTAATTTATCTCTCTCAGACTCAGGCAAATATAAACACATAATAAGCCGGAAAGAAGTTAAGAAGATGAATAGAATTTTAGAAAAGTTTAATTTCAAGGAAAATTTTAAAAATAGATCTTTAAAAGAATGTTGAATGGGAATACAAAGAACTTTTTACTCAACTGGGCATGGCACATTTAAAAAAATTAGTCATATATTATGGTATAAGGGCCTCATAAACCAAAACAGAAAAACAAATATTAAATGTATCTTTTTCTGACAATAATGCAATAAACATCACAATAAAGATTATATTCAATAAAGAGTCTTTGAAGTATGGATGAAAAATAATTGAAAATTACATAACCTAATACTAAAGAATGAGTAGGTCAGGGAGTAAATCATAGAAACAATGAATACTTTCATCAAAAATAATGACAACAATGAGACAAGGAATCAAAATTTATGAGATAAAGTCAAACCAGTCAGTACTTACAAGAAAACTTATCTCTAAACATTTACATCAATAAAAAAGAGAAAGAGTAGAAAAATAAATTAAGCATGAAAGTAAAAAAAAACAAAAACAAAAACCTAGAAAAATAAGTTAATACCCACACCCTAATGAAGTATTAAAATGGTAATTTTGGAAATCGAAGGCGAAATTAATAAAATTGAAGGGAAAATATAAACAATGAACTAATAATATAGCAGCTAGGTGGCACAGTGGGCAAGATGGCTGGGCCTAGAGTCAAGAAAACTCTTCCTGAGTTCAAATCTGGCCTCAGACACTTACTTGCCATATGATCCTGGGAAGTCATTTAACCCTGTTTACCTCAGTTTCTTCATGTGTAAAATGAGCTGGAGCTGGAAATGGCAAGCCACTCCAGTATCCCTTCCAGTTAAACATGAGTGAAACAACTAAACAATAAACAATAATAAATAAAACTAGGAGCTGGTTTAAAAAAATAATTAGCTAATTTGGTTTTTAAAAATAAGAAAAACAAATTTCCAGTATAAAAAATTAAACGAGTAAATTACAACCAATGAAAATGAAATAAAAGTAATTATTAGTAAAGCCATTTTGTCCAACTATATGCCAACAAAGCTGACAATCTAAATGAAATGAATGAATATTTATAAAGATATAAACTTCACAGATTAACAGAACAGATTTAACAGGGTTAAATAAATCTCAGAAAAAAAGAAATTGCGCAAGTCATGAATGAACTCCCCTCTACCAACATCTCCCAGCCCCACCCAAATGCCCAGGAGCAGATGGATTTACAGGTTTACCAAATATTTAAAAAACAATGAATTCAATATTAAATAAACTATTTTTAAAAATAGGTAAGGAAGGATACTTCCCAAATTCCTTCTATAATAAATACAGTCTTGATACCTAATGCAGAGGGAGATTAAAGAGAGAAAGAAAAACAGACTAATTTTCATAATGAATTTTGGTGCAAATAATTAAATAAAACACTATTAAGAAGATTAGAACAATATATCGCAAAGATGATATGTTTTGACTAGGCTTAGTTTATATCAGAAATGCAGGGCTGGTTTGAGATTAGGAAAACTATAAGCACAATTGTCCATACCAATAACAAAAACAACAAAAATAATATGATTATTTCAAAAGGTGCAAAAAAAAAAGCTTTTGACAAAATATAACACTCATTCCTGCTATAAAAAAATTTTTAAAAGCCTGGGAATGAATGAAGATTTTTTAAAATAATGATAAGTAATAACTATCTAAAACCAAGATCTAGTATTATCTGTAGTGGGGATCAACTAGAATCCCTTCCAATAAGATCAGAGATGAAGCAAAGAAGTACATTATCACCTTTTTTATTTAATATCATCTAATGCTAGCTATAGCAATAAAATAAGAAAAGAGAAATTGAAGGAATAAGATTAGTAAATGAAAAAATAAAGCCAACCCTTTTATTGCAAATATTATGATGGCTTACTTAGTGAATCCTAGAGACTGAATTTAAAAAAAATAGTCAAAACAATAACTTCAGCAGAGTTGCAAGGTATAAAATAACCCTGCACAAATCACCAGTATTTCAATACATTACCAATGAAACACAGCAGGAAGAGATAGAAAGAGAATTTCAATTTAAAATAGCTACAGAAAGTATAAAATAGGGAGTCCACCTGCAAAGATAAACCCAGAACTACATGAACACAACTTCAAAATACTCAACATAAATGCAGATATAATTAGAGAACTATTAATTGCTCATGGGTAGGCTGAACCAGTATCATAAAAATAACAATACTACCTGAATTATTTTACTTTAGTACAATGCCAAACTACCAAAAAATCATTTTATTGAATTAAGAAAAATAATAACAAAATTCATCAAAATGAGTGAAAAAAAAGTGAAGGAAGGAGGCCTAGTGGTACCAGATCTCACACTAAACTCTAAAGCTATAATCATCAAAGCATTTATAATGTTAGTAATAAAAAGGTTGATCGGGGCGGCTAGGTGGCACAGTGAGTAAGAGCGCTGGCCTGGGAGTTGGGATGACCCGAGATCAAATCCGGCCTCAGAAAATGAGCACCCACACATAAATAATGACTAGCTGTGTAACCTTGAGTAAGTTACTTAACCCCAATTGCTTTAAAAAAAAAAAAAGGTTGATCAATGCAACATATTAGATACACAATATACAAAAGTAAACGAATATAACATTGTCTTATAAACTCAAAGATCTCTACCATAGGGGTAAGAACAAACTATTGGACAAAACTGTTGGGAAAACTGCAGAAACTTAACACAGAATAACATTTCACAAAAATATATGACAAGAAGTTCAAAATGGGTGCATGATTTAAAAATAAAGGGTGATATCATAAGCAAATTAGTGGAGAAGGGAAGACATTACCTGTCATATCTATGGATAGGAGAATTGTCCATGACCAAACAAGAGATAGGGAGGTACATGGAAGAAGAAATGAATAATTTTGATTATGTAAAATTCAAAAATTTTTGCAGAAGCAAAACTAAAGCAACTAAAATTAGAAGAAAATCAGGAAACTAGAAAAATATATTTGCAGCATGTTTCTCTGATAAATTTCTCATTCTAAAATATATAAAAAATTAAGTCAAATTTAAAAGAACAAAAGACATTCCCAATTGATAAATGACCAAAGGATACAAATAGATAATTTTCAGAAGAAATTAAAACTATCACTAGCCATATGAAAGTACTCTAAATCCCTAATAACTGGAGAAATACAAATTAAAACAACTTTGAGGTACTACTTCATACCCATTAGATTGCCTAACATGACAAAAAAATGACAAATTCTGAAAGTCACAGGAGAAAACAACTGTTGGTCAAGTGATGAACCTAGGTCTAGCCATTCTGGGAAGAAATTTAGAACTATATCCAAAAGGCTATGAAGGCTATACCTGAAACAGATCAAAGGAAAAAGAAAGGACCCATATATACAAAATATTTATAAGAACTTTTTTGGTGGTGGCAAAGAAATAGAAACTGAAGCAATGCCCCTCAATGGGAAATGGCTAAACAAGTTATTGTATTTGAATGTAATGTAATACTATTATTCTCTGAGAAATGATGAAGAAAATGGTTTCAGCAAAACCTGGGAAGGTCTATATGAACTGTTGCGAAATGAAGTGAGCAGAACCAATAGAACAATCTTCATAGTACCAATATTGTAACAATGATCAACTTTGAAAGATTTAGTAACTCTGATCAACACAATAATCAACCACAATTCCAAAGAACTCGTGGTGAAACATGAGTTTCAAAAATGAGAATCATATCCAATTCCTGTTAACGAATTGAAGCAGTGTACATTGAATTATAGTTTCCCCCATCAGGGTTTTTTGTTTATTCTTAATGGCTAATGCAGAAACCTGTTTTACACGACTCTTGTTCTGCTGTTTTTAGTCATGTTTGATACTTCATGAACCCATCTGGGGTTTTCTGGGCAGATATAGTAGAGTGGTTTCCCTTTTCCTTCTCTAGCTCAGTTCATAGATGAGGAAACTGGGACAAATAGGGTTAAATGACTTGCCATGGGTCGCACAACTAGTAAGTATCTGAAGACAAATTTGTACTTAGAAAGAGATTAGTCTTGCTAACTTCAGGTCTGGCACTCTCTCCACTGACTATATGCCACCTAGATTCATAACTATACATATTCATAATAAGTGGGTTTTTGGGTTTTTTTTTTTTTTGCCTTTTTGGAGAGCAGTTGGGATTAAGTAACTTGCCCAAGGTCACACAGCTAGGTTTTTGTTTGTGTGTGTGTTAAGTGTCTGAGGCTGGATCTGAACTCAGGTCCTTCTGACTCCAGGGCTGAGGCTCTACTCACTGTGCCACCAAGCCGCCCCATAAGTGTTGTTTTTGTTTTTCCCTTGTCTTGTCTTTGGGTAGAGGACTGGCAAGGGGGAAGGAGAAAATTCAGAACTAAAGAAGGATAAGAATATCTATGCTTAAAAAAATAAGTAGGAAAATATAAATTTAAAATTGTAATCTGTTTCAGGGGAAAATGTATTCCTTGATAAAAATCAAGCATCTTTGAGATACCAAAGTCAGGAAATGATATCATAGGATTATAGATTTGGAGCTAAAGGGTCCCAGAAATCATTTGGTCCAATCCCTTATTTTTCAGATAGGAAAACTGAGATAGTGAAACTTGCCTAATCTTACACAGGCAGTCAATAGAAGACTTGAGATTTAAATTCAGATCCTTTGATTATGATAAATTCAGTGTTCTTTCATGGTACTATGCTGTCTCTCCATCTACATGTCATATAAGTTTCCAGATAGATCAAGATTACCATACTACACATAAAAACTTGTTTAATTTTAATCACTTTTGATGGGAACATTCTACACTAAGAACAAGAAGAAAATTTAGAAATTTTCTACTTTACTCCACCCCCTCCTTTTGAAAATGGGGAAACTGAGGGGCGGCTAGGTCGCGCAGTGAGTAAGAGCGCCGGCCTCGGAGTTGGGATGACCCGAGATCAAATCCGGCCTCAGAATGAGCACCCACACATAAATGACTAGCCGTGTAACCTTGAGCAAGTTACTTAGCCCCAATTGCTTTAAAAAAAAAAAAGAAAAAAGAAAAAAAAAGAAAATGGGGAAACTGAGACCCTGAGAAGTAAGTAATGAAATAAGGATTCAAGCTTGAGTCATTTGACTCCAATGACAACACTCATTCCACTGATATTCTATGCCATCCACACTGCCTAAAGGGAATTACACTTCTGGGCTTTCCTAAAACTGATGCTAAATATAATTTAATCTTTTCTTCTTGATCAGGTCTTCATTATGAGTATCACTGATGGCAGTGGGTTGTCATCCAGTGATGTTTTCAGTTTATTAGGTTAATTAAGAATATTCTCCCCCTCAACCAAGTGCATACTGACTGCTGTGATTTTTTAAATTCTTAATGCTTCCTTTTTATATTATAAAATTTCTTTTACATTTATATACTTTTTTTATATTTCTTTCCTTACTGTCAGGCTTACAACTATTACTTTTAGCTGATATCCCTGTTTCTGTTATAAGCATCACTCTGTCCTTTCTTCCAATCTTCTTTGATCTGAGAAACCAAATAACTAAACTTTGTAGATGTGAGGGTAATATGAGAGTAAATAGGTCCCAAGTCTTTCTATCTCCCTTTCTTCTGGCTTCTTCCCTGCTGCTCATCCTCAAAAAGCTCTCACTTGATCTGTCTATCCCTGCTAATTATGGCTCATATCTTTTCAGACATTTTTTGCTAAACTCCATGAAAAGGCCATCTAAAATAAATGCCTCCATTTTCACTCTTCTTAACTCTTTATAATGTCTTGCAACATCATCATTTCTCTGAAATGGCTCTCTCCAAAGGTACTAGGAATCTCTTAATTTCCAAACACAATGACTTTTCTCCACCCTCATTCTGCTTGAACCTTAAGTGGCCTTTGACATCATTAATCACTCTTTTCTTGATATTCTCTTTTTTCTAGGTTTTCAGAACTCTATTGATTATCCTTTTACCCATTGGACCCCTACTTCTCAGTCTCCTTTGTTGGATCTTCCCATATCTTACCCTCTAAGCTTAGGTGGACACCAAGGCTATGTCTTGGGCCATCTTCTCTTTTCCCTCTATATTGCTTCACTTGGTAATATCATCCGATCCCATGGATTTATCATCTCTATGTTGATGTTATACCTATTTTATCTCTGCTGACCTCTCTGAAGACCTCTCTGCTGACTTTCACTTTCACATCTACAACTGCCTTTCAGACATCTCCAACTGGATTTCCAGTATGAATCTTAAACTCAATATGTCTAAAACTGAAATCATTATATTTCAGTATAAACTCTTCTCCCTACTCCTTCCTCATCCCATTCTAACTTCACTATTATAGTAGAGGACAAATCCATTTTCCCAGTCCCTTAGGGTCACAGCCTAAGTCCCTATATCCAATTTGTCGCCAAGGTCAAGTGATTTCCCCTTTGCAAGGATTCTCAAATATGCCTGCTTCTTTCCCCTGACACTACCAACATTCTGAAGGTCTTTATTGCTTCATGCCTGGACCATTGCAATAGCAACTGGGTGGCATGCCTCAAGTCCCTCTCCACTCATCCATCTTCCATGCAGCCACCAAAGTGATTTTCCTTAATTGCAGGTCTGACCATGTCACCTTCCCATATACACTCAATAAATTCCAAGATTGCCTCCAAGAATAAATATAAAAACCTCTGTTTGGCCTTCAAAGACCTTCATAACCTATTCCCTCCCCCCTGTCCGGCCTTTTTACAACTTACTCCCCATCACATACTCTTTGATCTGACCCTGGCCTCCTGGCTGTTTCACAAAAGAGATACTCCATCCCTCAGCTCTGGACATTTCCTCTGGCTGTTCCTCATGTTGGAAATGATTCCTCTCCACATCTCCAACTATGGGCTTTTCTGGCTTCTTTTAAGGCCCAACTCAAATCCTATCTTCTTTGGAAACCTTTCCCATTCTCTCAATCTAATACTTTCCTTCTCTTAATTATTTATTATTTATTCTATATACAATTTGTTCAAACATACTTGTTTGCTTGTTGTCTCCTCACATTAGACTGTGAGATTGTTGAGGGCAGGACCTATCTTTGATCTCTTTTCATATGCCCAGCACTTAGCACAGCTCCTGGCACAGAGTAGACACTACTTTGACTGACTTATTTAGAGCCTGAGGGATTCTCTTTCAAAAAATTGTATGAAACTTGATTCTTAGACTTAGATCTCATTATGACTACACAGAAGCTTATTAGATGCTTTCCTGGATTTTCACTGGATCCTAGATGAACAAAGAAAGCTAATTTATGTAGAGGTAAAACATTAATGTATTTTATAGTTACTTCTCAATTAAACTAAATATATATATAGGGCTGACCTGTGAGAGAAAGCATAATTTAACTCTAATGACTACAGAAGTGAAAACTAGGACAAATATGCACATGGTTGTGGAGGGGATGTTACAGGAAAGGGCAGATTTCCCTCACTATCAAGGGGAACTTGCTAGCAATTAGGGTGATACAGCAATGGAAAGGGGTACTTTAGGAGCTATAGAGGTCTTAGTCACTATTGCTCTTTCAGCAAGGTCTAGATGACAATTTGTCAGAAAAAATATTATACAGGAGATTATTCCTACAGATATAGGCTGAAATTGAAGGCCTCTGGAGTCAGATCCTTAAAATAGTCTATATTTGAAATTTATTTCCACCTTTAATTTTCTATGTCCCAAGATCCATTCCAGACTTAAATTTTTTCGTTTCGTATTTTATCATTTTGTTTTAAGGACTCATTCAGGTCTAACATTCCCTTTTATAATCGTTGGTTCTAAGGTGCTTTTATAATTCTAATGTTCCATGTTCTATGGTCCTTTCTACCTGTGTCACTCTATGTTCTAATGTCTTTCCCAGCTTTGGTACCCTGTGATTACATGATCTTTCAGTTTTCCATATTCTTCACAGCACACTGCCTTAGTAGTAGAAAATCAATATTTTCTGAGTGAATGATACACTGAAATCAGAAACTATTTGTTTATTTCTAGGAATGCTATCCTTTCAGCTGCACTAACTCATCATTTAGATTTTCTCCTTTCT
Source organism: Gymnobelideus leadbeateri (assembly GCA_011680675.1). Taxonomy (NCBI): domain Eukaryota; kingdom Metazoa; phylum Chordata; class Mammalia; order Diprotodontia; family Petauridae; genus Gymnobelideus; species Gymnobelideus leadbeateri. The sequence goes on from WOXC01008138.1 coordinate 192,839, forward strand.
TTCAAAGCCTCTCTGCATCATAAAGCCAATGGGGAGGATCTGGACTCTCTCTGGTCCCTGTTAACTGCATGTTTCCTCCCTCCCCACCCTCCTGGGAGGATAGATACAGGGAATCACCAAGGAACAAGAGAGCATGGATGGGAAATCACTCAACCAGAAGAAGACGTTTCTCTGGCTCTCCCTTCCTCCCCCCTCCTCCAGTTCAGAAGCCCCAAGCCAGCATAGAGAAAGGGGAATCCAAGGGCACAGATGAACTGAGAATGATGCACATTAGCTAGAGAGTGTGTCAGGGCCAATTAGCCCATGCGTCTTCAAAACACCAATCTATAACTAGGGGGTAGCTGAAGAAACCCAGGCCAAGAAAAGACCCTATGGGTAGTATTAGCCACAGAAGAAAAAAAAAAGTAACAGAAGGCTAGTTATGAGCATTATCATTTCAATAAGGTATAAAGAGTTTAAGTTGAGCTTCCTAGTTAACAATAACATAAATTATATTTGTCAAGTACTTTTCATGTTTTGGAATGCTTTCACAGACATTGAATTATAGCAAACTACAGTGGATTTAGAACTAGAATAGCTGAGAGAAAGGTTGACTTAGTGAATAGTCTATTAGACTTGCAGTAAGAAAAACCTGGGCTCGAATCCTGCCTCAGATATTTACTAGTTATGTATCACTGAGCAAAGTCATTCATCCTCTCCATGCTTCCTCATTTCTCATCTGTAAAATGAATGTATCAGGCTTAATGTCTTCTAAATTCCTTCTTAGCTGTACATTTATAATCCTAAAATATTATAATACTACTTGGGAAGGAATCGTTGATTCTTGATACTTCCTAGCTGTGTGACCTTGAACACATCACTTAATTTCCCTAGAATTTAAGTTACGCCTTTGTAAAATAAGGGGGCTGGATTAAGTAACATCTAAAGTTTCTACTAGCTTTAGATCCTGTGGTTTATGTTCTCATTACATCATCATAACAATCCTGTTACAGAGGCAAGTCAACAGTTCATTGGTTCTTAGCTCCAGAGATTGAAGGGACCTCAGAGACCACCTAATAATAAAACCCACTCATTTTTCAAATGAGGAAACTGAATTCCAGAGATAAGTAACTAGTCTAAACTTACATGGTAAGTCAGAGACAAAGCCAGAACTTGAATCCAGTTCTCCTGACTAATTCAAGCTCTTTTTATTTACAGCTCCTATGGAAGCTATCTTTAGCTCTTGCCCTTGAGAGGAGGAAAATACATATTGCAAAGTTTAGGGACATGATTGCACTGAAAATTAAAGAATGTATAGCAGCAAAGGATTGCTAGGCCAGTCCATAACATTTCGTTCTAAGTAACCATGGATCTCCTCATGGAAGCACTACTATACTACAAGGCTTGATGCAATCAATAAAACATTAACCACCAATGAAAGTATCTGGAAGATCTCGCCATCTAATGGGAACGGCTCATCATTTCAGAACTCATACTTGACATCCTCCATGATAGGGAGAAAAATCCTTCAATAAGTATACATCTCTCATGCTTTTTAATCATGCAGCTTTTAACAGTCATGCACATCCCAGTTTTATGGCTCAATTTGTATGAATAATTGGAAAATGTTTGAATAAATTTACCTTTGTAGCTGAACATTCAAAGAATCACAAATGATCATGATCAATGCATTGAAAATGTCCTGAATGGGAACATTTAAGGCCTCAATATTCTCAGCCAAATTATTTATTTTTGAGATCAGCATGAATGAATGAATGAATGAATGAATGAATGAATATAGGAGGATCATACAGAGGTGTATATCTACATCTTTCTGTCATTTGGGCAATTCTATAGATGCCTGCTGCAGAAAATCATTTATATTCTTTTCCTCTCCATCAAGCATGTTGAAAGTCTTTGAATTTTCCCTAAGAATTTTTATTGAGGGGAGGAAGGGATTTCTTGTCTCCCTCCCATCTACACCATCAGTTATAGTGACTCCTTGCACATAGCAGCAAAAGTCTATGTTTATCTAGATGAGCCAAAGGCTGTATACCAAGGTCCTAGCTGCCTGCTTTATGTTTCTTTCCCTGGGCATAGGTGCCCAAACAGCAATACTGAGATGGCTATTACTAGCCTTGACGGCAACCACATGTTTCCAAGGTTAGGCAATTGTGGCTCCAGGTGCTAGTTTCTCAAGAGGAGATGAACACCATCATTTCTTAGGGTAGAAAAGATGACTATTAACAGAATACTATAGATGAAAGGATTAAGGAACCTCCAGCCATGCTCTGGTTTGCCAGAAGTTATGGAACTTGACGGAATTGTTCAGTCAGTACACATCTGAGGTGAAAGTCAATGACTATTCAGCAGTCCTACAAGGTATTTTATGTTTTAAATATTTATATTCTGGGAGTTTCATTGGATACTGATTCATATTTTAAGTATTGCCAATGAATGTTTATGAATCTTTTGTGTTTTACGCATTTTTGGAAGGGAAATAAATAAGTAGCTGCCTGTATCTGAAGAAGAAAAAGAAATGAAAACTCTTTGTTCTTTTTGCTTATTTTCATTTACAGTACCCTTAGTGTATTCATAGACCATTATCTCAAAGACTTCATGGAAAAAAATCTGTAATAATGCCATCTGTGACTATTTTCCCATTATTTTAGTATCTTCCCCTCTTTGAGAAATCTTAAATATCATGTGTCATTTCAATAATTAAAAGATTCTTAAGCAATCTACAAAGGAAAATATAATTGGATAATTTATCTATCCCAGATTATGACTTGTAGTAATATGGAAAAAAAAAACATTAGTCCATTTATGCGCATATCTTGGATGTAAACTGCAACAATGAGTTAAGCTCATCAAAATAAAAGGAAAAAAGTGAATTTTTGTTAAATTTGGAAAACTGTGCTGTACTTTCAGTCATCTCAAGCTGCCTACACACATACACACACATAATGCCATGTTTCTGGGAATCATGGGACACCTTGCTCCCCAAATAATCAAAATTGCACATGACCCAGAGGGCAATAAAAATATGAATAGAATGTAACCACCTAGAAGGCAGATACTATATTTCAGGTATGTCTTTGTATCCCCAAGTACCTTGAAGAGATCCTGGCATATAGAAGGCACTTAATAAACGCTTGTTCATTGATCAGTTGAAGATAAGTAAAAATAATTACATATTATTGCCAACAATGATATAAGTGGAATAAGAGGTATAAAAGGCAAACTTGAAAATATATGGTTGGAAAAGGCAGTGGGCCAGTCATCTAGTGAGAGCAAAGAAAAGAGATCATGGAGAAATAAAGAAACCTACAGGGAGGCTTCCAGCATAGACAAGACACCCCCTAGAAAATTTATGGAGGAACATGAGGAAGAATTGCACACGAGAAGAAGAAATAGATGAACTGCTATTGATGCCAATAGTCTCATATGTATGAGAGATCATGGATCCATCTTAGTATGAACTTGAAGGAGTTTTGCAAAGACCAGTTCTCTGAGCTCACACAGTCCAAGCAGCTCCTTAATTTTATATGAGAAAACACTGAGGTCTGCAGTAGCTAAATGACATTCCTATGGTCCCATATTGAGAAGGTAGCAGAACTAGGATTTAAATACAGGTCATCTGACTTGAAGATCTATCAATTATCATACTACACCATACTCTTGTGGCAGCAGAACTTATTGCACACCTGTGACCACAGACTCTGGGCTTTCAGAAAGTTGGAGGAGAAACATAGGCTTCTAATGAAGGTAGTCACAACTATGGAAAGGATATGATTTTAGATTTATGCCATAATGTGATAGACCTTTAGCTGTAATCCTTGCATATTCTTAACCTGAAAAGCAGTCATCATGGAGAGTGAATTACAAGATCTGACCTGAGGATATTTTTAAATAGAGAGAGAGAGAGAGAGAGAGAGAGAGAGAGAGAGAGAGAGAGAGAGTGTGTGTGTGTGTGTGTGTGTGTGTGTGTGTGTGTGTGTGTGTGTGTGTTGAATTGGGAAGCATGTGTAGAGCAGGGGGAGAAAGGTATGCAAGAGCTGGGAAGACCCTAACAGAAAGAAAAGTACATGTTTCAGTCTCTCTTCCCTTCTCTTTTTATTTTTGGAGGGGGAAATGCAGGGCATTTGGGGTTAAGTGACTTGCCCAAGGTCACGTGGCAAGTAAGTGTGTTAAGTGGCTACAAAATGTTAAGTATCTGAGGCTGGATTTGAACTCAGGTCTTCCGGACTCCAGCTCCAATGCTCTATTCACTTCACCACCTAGCTGCCCCTCCCTTCCCTTCTTCCACAGTGGAAATGTTAGGAAGGCACTAAAATGTTCTGGATGGCCCAAGAATTAAATCAATCTCCAGTGTAAATAATGAATACATCTATATCAGATTTAACATTCTTCTTTAAAGTCAATTCTGGAGATAACATTTTCCATTGTAAACAACTCTGAAAGGCTTAGGATCAACAAAATGGTCAAACAAAATTCCAGAGGACTCATGATGATGCCAGCCTCTGGACAGAGAGGTGATAGACTCAGAATGCAAACTGTGTCCTTATTTTGGTTTGGATGTTATTTTGCTTGACTATTCATGTTTGTAACAGGGATTTTTTTGTTGTTGTTGTTGTTCTTTTCTCAGTGGTGAAGGAGGAGAAAGAAGGTGTGAAGCATAAAAGGTGGACTCCTATGGAAAGAAAAAATAATTTAAAGAATCGGATATTCCCAAGTTCGTTCTAATTTTCCCATGTTAAGTTCTGATGCTCTATGCTCTAGGACCTCTTCTATCTCTAATACTTTGTGTCCTTTGTCTCAGTATTCTCTGTTCCGAGGCTCCTTACAGCTTTGGATTATTACTTTTTTCTTAAGAGTCTATGACTAGATAGAAATGTGGAAAGAAAAAAAATCAACTCACAAAGGCTGATTTCAGCTAGTACTATTAATTAATCTGGGCAGGGATCATCAGTTTTGGGTTAAAGAGATTATATGGAAGAAAGTCAATGTACAAGACCTTTGCTTCATGGTTTCCTAGGGGACTGGGGTCTTTAAGAGATGCCCCTCGGGTACATATTCAGCCCAACGCATAGAGCTTATTTATTAGAATATATCAGACTGAGTATTCTTCATGTTAGTAGAGGACTATTATTTCAAATAAGCAAAAAAGGGTCTATATTAAATCTCCTTTTAAGTACCCAAGCTTATCCTCTACCAAGAAGACTTTTGCTCCTTAAAAAGAAACAAGCAAGGATGAGAAAATAGTTAATCCCCAAACTATAAACATCACATCTGGAAAAATAAGACTATAGCACATAATATTCTGCAACCCTTCTTATAAGGCAGTTGTGCTATGCAGCTTCTGATGGATTTTTCATAATGATTATAATGTGGCCCTAGGCCCAAGGGATCACATGTATTGCATATAAATAAAACACTTAAAATCTGTTTGCTCTAATAGTCTATCTACTTATTCCAAAAGCATCTATTGTTATAGAATGACTCATAACCAAATATAGATTAATAAAATTTTGGAACTGCAATTATTTTCTAATTATTGTAAATCCCATTAAGCATTGCAATTTTATTTTAAAAAAGTTCAAATTGTAACATTTTAAAGCTAGAAGGGAAATAAGGGAGGCTCTAGTTCAACTCTTTCATTTTAGAGATTAAAAAATTGAGGTCCACAAATACAGAAAAACCCTTCCAAAGTCAGAGAGAGACAGAGAGAGAGATGGGGGCGGGGAGGAGGGGAAAGGGAGAGAGAGAGATAGAGAGAGAGAGAGAAAGAGAGAGAGAGAGAGAGAGAGAGAGAGAGAGAGAGAGAGAGAGAGAGAGAGAGAAAGAGAGAGAGAGAGGAAGGAGGGAGAGAGAGGGGGTGAGGAGCCAAGACTAGAATCCTTATCCCTAAACTAGATTCAATTCATAGACTCCGTACAACCAAGCAGAAAGAGCTGCAGAGCTGGGAGACTTAGGTGTGAATCCTAATGCCAATACTAACAATTCATGTGCTCTTGGGAAAGTCACAATGCCAAGCAATGTTAATTGCCTCATCAGAAAGGTGGCAATGTTGATAATCATAATTCGCTTTCTGTAGTGCTTACAAGAGACAGTATGCATAGTGGTTAGAAAGGCTCAAAGCCAAGAAGACTTGTTTGTAAGTTCTGCCTTTGACACATACTGGCTAGGTGACCCTGGATAAACCTCATGACCTCCAGATGAGTTAGCTTGGTGGCACAGTGGGTAGAAAGCTGGGCCTGGAGTCAAGAACACTTGAATTTAAATCTAGTATCAGACACTTATTACCTCTGTGATACTAGACAAGCCATTTCACTGTTCTCTGCCTCAGTTTTTTTCCACTATAAAATGGGGATCCTAATAACACCTACCTCACTGAATTATCAAAGATCAGATAAGATCATATTTGCAAAGAGTTTTGCACACAGAAGGCATTTAACAAATACTTATTTCCTCCTCTCTTTAGGCAACTCTATAAGACTACACATGACAGAGAAGTTGTCAAATTTTAGACACTAACAGAAGAAGTTTCCTCAATTGGGAGTTTTCTGTACCAATGAAAACATAGTTCCAGGCCCTATCGCTTAAAATCTACAAAGCAGCTTCTCACAATAACCCTTGGAGGCATAGACTATTCATTTCATAAAACATCAGAAATAATGAAGACAAAAAAGGCATTCACAGATGGAGCTGGCAGTAGGCTAACAAATGGATGGAAAATAGATCAGATCGTTTGGCATTTCTAAAATGATCTCTTTCATCATCACTGATGGAAGAACCACTGCATGCGTGATGTGTGATTTGTGATAACTGGGTGGAAGAAAAGCAATGGAATGTAGTGAAATTGAAGCTGCATTTGGAACAAAAATCTATGCAAAAATTGCATAGGATGAGAAGACATGGGTAGAATATGTTCTGTATCAAGGGAAAGCAAAACCAATATTAATAAGATCATAGAAACAATGAAGAATTTATATATAATTGTGCACAGAAAAATCATACATTTTAGTAGCAGGAAATAATAGTGTCAACAATAACAACAACAATAATCTTGGAGTTATAAGACCTTCCATCCCAAGTCTACTGCCTCATGACTTTTGGACCATAGGTGAGTCATAAGATTTAGAACTGGAGAAGACCTTAGTCCAATTTTTTTTTTCTTCAGATGTCATGGATATAGTAAGGTCATCCAACCCATAATTAAGATTCAGATTTTCTGTGGCTACAAATCCAGTACTCTATTATACCATTCGTCACTTTCCTAAGTATCAGATTACTAATTAATTAATTATTTTAAAATTAATTATTAGATTCCCTATCTGTTAAAGAGGGTGATAATTTTGGTACTCCTTAGCTCACAGGGTTTTTGCGAGGAAAGCAAACTTTACAGCATTATCGAAATAAGAATTCTAATTATGAGTTATTTAAATAAGCATATACTTAGCTGAGTGAAGCTATGGATAGAGTGTTGGGCTTGGAATCAGGAAAACCTGAGTTCAAACATGGACTCAAGATACTTACTATCTGCGTGATGTTGGGCAAGTCACTTGATTTCTGTCTAAGTTTCTTCAACTATAAAATGGATATAATAACAGTACATACTCTCCAAGGTTGCTGTTGTGAGAACCAAATGACTTAATATTTTTAATGTGCTAACCACAGTACCTGGGGCAGCTAAATGGTGCAGTGGATAGAGCACTGGACCTGGAGTCAGGAAGACCTGAGTTCAAATCCGCCCAAGGATACTTACTAGCTATATCTGACCTTGGGCAAGTCACTTTACCCTTTAGGATCCCTAGAATCTTCATAACTAAATAACAAGGACACATTTTAAAGTGAAATAACAGCTTGACTGGTATGTGAGAGGCAGAAGACCTCACTTTGAAACCTGGCCCCACCATTAATTAGCTTTGTAAGCTTATCATTTTGCCCCTCTCTGTTTCATCCATAAAGTGAAAGTGCAGAAACAGATGCTTTCTTTGATCCCTTCCCACTACCATCCTAGTCTTGATCTTGCCCCCTCCAGGTCTGACATTCTTTGCTTCTCTTCACAACACACAGAATCTCAGAACCATGGAGTTGGAAAGGACCTCAGAGGCCATCTACTATTGCAAATCATAACTGAAAAGAAATGCCTCTAATGGGAGCCATCTCTAGGGCAGAGTGGTAAAGGACGGAACAAAAAGAAAGCTACAGGATAACTTTGTCATATATTTAAGAGAAAAGGCAAGTAGCACATAATAAATTTGCAGTTTCTTGTTAAAATAAAACAATAACCTACAAAAACTGACCCAAAAAATCAGTCCTCAAGCCCCTTCTTAAAGGTGTCCAATGAAGGCAATCTCACCACCTCTAGAAGCAGCCCATCTTCCTTTGGGACAGCTCTAATCATTAGGAAGTCTTGTTTTGTTCATTTGTTTCTTCCTGATATTAGTGTCTTTGGAACTCCCTGATTCTATCCTCTTGGTCAAAACAGAAGAAGTTCCTCTTTCACGTGAAGCTCTTCAAATATCTAAACAGACTTATCATGTCTGCTATCCACACTGACTCCATATTCAAATCTTCTCCAGACCAAACATCCCAAGTTCCTTCAATAATCCTGCTATATCATGGAGTCAAGGCCCTTTACCATTCAGATTGCCCTCTTTTGGAAACATTCAGGCTTATTACTTTCTCCTAAACTATAGCTCCCCCAAAATGAACACAGTACTCTAAATACAGTCTGACCAAGGCCAAGGGCAATGGGATTATCACCTCATTATGCTTGAAAGCTTCCCTTTTTTTTACCTTTTTTTTTGGAGGGCAATTGGTGTTAAGTGACTTGCCCAAGGTCACACAGCTAGTTTTTTTGTGTTAAGTGTCTGAAGCCATATCTAAACTCAGGTCCTCCTGACTCCAGGACCGCGTTCCATTCACTGTGCCACCTATCTGCCTTGAAAGCTTTTCTTTTAATGCATACCAAAAGCATATTAAGTGTTTTGGGTTGCCACCTAGCTCTGGCGATATTGAACTTGCAGTCCACTGACCCCTCGTCTTTTTCAAGTAATTTGCTATCTTAATTGACCCCCCCCATCCTTATACTTGTGAACTTAATTGTTTGAACCCATATAAAAGATTTGTCATTTATAATTATCATATTAGATTTAGTCTAATATTCTATCCTTCAAAGATCTTTTTAGATCCTTATTGTTATATAGAGTGTTAGTTATCCCCCCTAGTTTTGTATTATTTGCAGATTTTCTTGAGTATTCCAACGTAAATTTTATCTACATCACTGACAAAAATATTAAGCAGTACATGACCTAGGACTGATACCTGGAGCACTCCACTAGAGACCTCCTCTCCAAATGACATTGCACCATTAAAAACTACTTTGTAATTGGGGAGGCTAGGTGGCACAGCAAGTAGAGCGTCGGCCCTGGAGTCAGACAGGACCTGAGTTCTGATCCGACCTCAGACACTTAACGCACACACAAACAAAAAACCTAGCCGTGTGACCTTGGGCAAGTTACTTAACCCCAATTGCCCTCCAAAAAGAAGAAAAAAAAACATACTTTGTAATCACTGCTACCTCTATTACATGTTTCCTAAACCTCTTTTTTTAGAGATCTGCTCCAGAATTTTCCTAGTAATTGATCTGTCTAATGATCTAATGATTAGATGGCTATCATGCATGTTAAGTTTCTAATCCTCATTGGTCAAATGGGCAAACTGGTCACAAGAAGGGGCCCAAATCAAACTAGAAGTTTTAAGGCTTGTAAATCATGAAGATAGAAATGCACTTGATGCTTGTGGTAATGAACAGGAGTCATATGAGAGAGAGATGTCATTTTCGGGTAGAGTCTAGGTACCACAGTGACGTGTGAAAGGGTAAATTATCAGGAATGTGCCCAGTTGAATGGGTCTAAATGGTAGTAATGAAATGAGTTCCAGAACATGGAAATGGCTGCTGAATATTCAGGCACACTCCCCAAGCTGGATGAATTAGCAATGTCTTTTTAGGTAAGTGGTCACTGGCATTCCCAAGAATCAGGAGAGGCAGAGGTACTAGAATCCAGATTGTAGAAGGCAAAGACTGATTGGCAAGAGGATTGAGGAGAAGAAATAATCAGCCTTTCTGATCTCTGAATTGGGAACGGGGTGGGGGGGCCCTAAAGGGCTCCTCCCATGGCTGAGAGTCCCACTATCTACTTTGCTTCAAAGCAGATAATTGAAGGATTTTCTCTGGCAAAGCAGCCAGCCCTTCATCTCACACTTCTACAAAACAACTACCCATGTTATTTCTCCTGAGTCTAAAGGGTGTTGATGACCACATCATATGGAACTCATTACCTAGCAACCATTCTTCAGCAAGCCTATTTGGTACTTTTCCAGAAGAGACATTTTCTTGTGCTCCTATTCTTTCCTCTTCCCCCTCCTCTCTTTTCCTGTTTTTCTCTTTCTTTCTTTTCCCATCTCTCAGTATGATTTTCTATTAGGGTTGCCCTCCAGGCAGTATCTGATTGTGTTGGGCAGTATTTTATCACTGAAACTGATTGTTTCTTACTAATAAGGCATGTTACGGCTGTTTTATGCTTTGGTGTTGATCCCATCTACCTACTTCTGTCTTTGTCTCTGCCCCCTGACTCTCTCACATTTGCAAACTCACCACTTGCAATGATTGGTCAAAGTCTTCAAAGATCAGGCCTGAAGAGAACCTTAGAGATCAACTAGTCCAACAACCATAATTTTACAGATGAGAAAACTGGAGTCCAGAGAGATTAAAGGATTTACCCAAGACAGAGACCTAGGAAATGGCAGAGTTAAGATTCAAACCTGGGGCACTTCAAATCCAGTGCTCTTTCCACTACATGTCAGTACCCCCAAATTAAGCAACATATCATTTCTGAGACCTGCTATTCTTATTTCCACAGGCCCGTTTCAGAAAATGAAGAATTCATGCTAGGTCAGACTCCAAATTCTCTATAAGCCAGACTTCTTTCTCCTTTATAATAAACTGAATCCACCCCCCAAAAATGTATTTTTCACCTAAGTAGGTAGGAGCTTCTGTACTAAACCCCAAAGATTCTAGGTGAGAAATGCATGGGAGATTTGGTTATACTCCCAGAGATGGGTAGAAGATAGAGATTTAAGATTGTTTTATTTTGTTTTAGATCACTGAATATGATGCAACAGAACAGAGGAACAGGAAGGGGACATTTGAAAGGAGGAGAAGCTGCCTGACCTTTCTGATGGTAATAGCTCATATAAGTGGCCATGAAACCAAGAGGCAGAAACCATAGAAGGAATACCATGGGATCTAACACTGATACAGGCTACATTGTACCTGAGATTGGAATAGAGTGTTTAGGTATTTTTCCCTTGTTTATTATTTTGAATGTACCAGATTTTTAGACAGGTCATATGATTTAGTGGGAAGAATATTTGACACTATAGTCAGAGGACTTAAATTTGAATATCGAGTAGACTACTTACTTAGGCTAGCAATTTCACCTTTCAGTGCCTTCATTTCCTCATTTGCAAAATTTATCTGTTGGACAAGATATCCTGAGTCCCTTCTGACTCTGAATTCCTTTACCAATAGAAAATTCCTCTTACCACATATCTCTAAAGTAACAGTTCTCAAAATATGGTCTTGAGATATTATCAGGGGGTCCCTGAGATCAAGAGTATTTTCATAATAATACTAAAATGTTTTAATTTCTAACACAGTAAATAAAAAAATATAACCCATGTAAACAAAAAGTCTTTGGGGAGTCCACAATGGTTTTTAAGATTATAAAGAAGTCCTGAGTTAGAGAAGTTAGAGAATCACTGCTCTGATTCTCCTGAGTCTAACAGACTGAAAATATTTTTTCAAAATCAAGAAATTAAATTAAGATATATAAAGAGAGAGTTTTATGTGGCAGATATTACCCCATTTTACATATTTAAACACAGTATTTCTAAAGACAATTGATTTATTAAAGGTCATGTAGATAGAAAATGGCAGAGAGGGCATGAGGATTCTATTCAGTTCAAATCAATGTACTTTTATTGAGCTCCTACTATGTTCAGGACAGTGATTCTTGCTCCAAATCTTTTGACTCAAAGTCCAGTGTTCTTCTTATGACTAGGCCAAAATCTTGCTACATCTTCCCTCATGGAGCTCATCCAATACAGATAACTATAATATGAAATATTACATGTGAAATTTGTTAGTCACAAAACAAAATCTTGCGTGATATAAGAGAGAAGAAATAGTTGTTATGGAACTTAAGGAATCAGGGAAAGATTTTTGGAGAAATTGACATTGGAGTTCAGTTCTAAAGGATCGGTAGAGTTCAACAGGATTAAACAACAGAGGCATGGAGGCCAGGGCACACTGCATATTAAGGGCATAGTGAAAACTGTTCAGTTTGGCTTAAGAGTAGAGGGCATGAAGGGGATTCACATAAGAGATGGTTGGGAAAGGTGAGAGCCAGATTTTAATTGGAGACCCTTACAATGCAACACTATTCTTCTCCACACTGATAGCAAGTCCATTATGAGGCCATGTTGCTTCTGGCCAAGTGGGTTCCAAAGAAATCTTATTTGGACAGTTTCAATTTTTTTGGAGGGTAGGTCCTCAAAGTTAGAATGATTCCTTGAAAACTGGATTTAGAGCTAGGAGAGACCTTAGAAAATAGAATGTTAGGACACTGCAGCTAAATGATGCAAGTGAATATAATACTGGACTTGGAGTCAGAAAGACCTGCATCCAAATGAAGCCTCAGATATTCACTAGTTGTTTAGTCACTTAACGTCTGCCTGCCTCAGTTTTCTCATCTGTAAGATGGGAAGAATAATAGCAGGGCAGCTAGGTGGCTCAGTGGATAGAATGCTGGACCTAGGACACAGGAAGATATCCGAGTTAAAATCTGACCTGAGATACTTACTAGCTGGGTGACCCTGGGCAGGTCACTTTACCCTGTGTCTCAGTTCTTCATCTGTAACTTGAGCTGGGGAAGGAAATGGCAAATCACTCCAGTATCTTTGCCAGGGAAACCCCAAATGGGGGCATGGAGAGTTGAATATAACTGAATCTCCTGCTTTACCTGGTTATTGTGAGCATCAAATGAGACAGTATTTGTAAAGTGCTGCACAGACCCTTGAGGTGCTATAATAATACTAATTATTATCACCTAGAACCTAAACTATTAGAATGGAATGAAAGTTAGAATACAGTCATTAAAAGAAATTAGAATGTTTGAACTCTCAAGAGGAATTGAGAAAACATTTAGTCAAATATCTTCATTCTACCTGTGAGGAAAATAAGGCCCTTTGAGTTTAATATATTCTTTTGGAAATTTGTACTCCAATAGATGGTCTCATAAGCTTCCTGATGTTTTCTGTCTCTATTATTGAATCCTGTTCAGCTTTGAGGGAAAGTAGCAATTAAAACCTCAGAGGGAAAGATGGTCAGAATTAATCCTTAACACCTTAATACATTCATTCTCCTATTTCCAATCATCAGCTTGTCAAATTAAGTCCCTTGTTGAAGCAAGGAGACGATGGTGGGTCAGGAGACAACAGTAATTGTATTTAGTGGGGGTACCATTCCACTTATTCACCCTGTGGCTTTGCATATACGACTCTCTTTTAGGCCTAGATTTCTTATACCAGGACCCATGGGGTTTATTTTCCCAATTCCTCACCCAAACCCCAGCCAATCTCATCCTACTATAACCAGACTATGTGATATAATCACCAACGTATACATATATATTTTTTGCTTTTTTGGAGTGCAATTGGGGTTAAGTGACTTGCCCAAAGCCACATGGCTAGTTAAGTGTTAAGTGTCTGAGGCTGGATTTGAACTCAGGTCCTCCTGACTCCAGGGCCAGTGCTCTATTCACTGAGCCACCTAGCTGCCCCATCCCCAATGTATATTGTATACATATGGATATATGTTTATGTGTGTGCAAATATACATCTATGGATATAAACACATTAACATTGTCTTTTCATCATTCCCAAGAAGTGGTCATTTATTTACCACTTGAACACATCAAGTACCAAAGAAATCACTGAATCCTGAAGTGAGTTTGTCTTCCTTTGTCAGGTCCTTCTGGTTTCATGCAAAGGAAAATAATTTTATGACTGAGCGGGTTCATCCATCACCAAGTTTTATAAGCTTAGACAATCATGCGGTGGACAAAACATTGGTCACTTTGGGGACCCTGTATATGCCACTTATCCTTTCTGGGTCTGTTTCCTTATGTAAAAAATTAAGGGGACTCTAAAGTCCCTTTCAATGCAAAATTAAGTGATCTTGTGTTCCCCTTCTCAGAGCCTCAATTTCCTCATCTGACAAGTGGGAACACAAATATGCAAATGAACTGTTTCACAGGGTTGCAGAGAAAGGATGCTCAGAGCCGTGGGCTCATTTCTCAGTTTCTCCCAGGGCTGTCCTTTCTCTCCCTCCTTTTTCCCCCTCCAGGGGTGGGTAGCGGCTGTATTTAGAGCCTTAATCTTCCTGGGCAGTGGACCATCCCGAATGGCACCGTCACAGGCAGCACTGAAGTCCTCTGACTGATTGCTTGTTGATTTGCTTTGCCATTTTAGTCTGGCTGCATATAGAAAGTATTATGAAATTGTTTTCTTGTTCCATACATTAAATTTGAGACTACTCCAGTAGGGAGCTATAGAATGAAGGATGGTTATGGGGAGCTGGTTAGCTTAGGAACTGTACTGTGGGAACTTAGTAAATAATAACCGTCCTTATAATACAACTGCATTAAAAAAATTTCAAAGCACTTTCATGTCCATTAGCTCATTTGATCCATACAACAGCCCCATGACACATGCATGGGAGGAATTCACAGGATCATAGATTTATAGAATCTCAGAGATGGAAAGGAGCTCAGGGGCCACTCCGTTCAACCAGTAACAGATCAAGAGTTGCCTCTCTACCATCTCTGATAAGGTGTCATGAAGATAATGCTTGAAAATCACCAGTGAGGATGGACCCACTACTCCTTGAAGTAGTCCATGACACTTCGGGTAGCCCTATATCAGAAATTTTCCTATAATGAGCCTGAGTATGTCTCTCAACAATTGCCACCTACTGCTCTGAGTTGTGTTCTCTGGAGTAGAACTAATAGTAGTAGAACTACTATTACTAGTAGTAAGTAGTAGGAGTAGAAGTACTTTTTTTGGGTGAAAGTCCTTCAGATTAATGAAGAGAGATGTCAAATTCCTCCCCTAGATCTTCTCCTTCAAGATAAATGTACCTGCTAGGCAGCTAGGTAGTGCAGTGAATAGAGCACCAGCCCTGGAGTCAGGAGGACCTGAGTTCAAATCCAATTTCACTTATGTGACCTTGGGCAAGTCACTTAACCCCAATTACCCTTCCTCCCCCTCCAAAAAAAAAAAAAAAAGATAAATGTATGTGTTCCCTCACCCTACCTCATTCTTTTATTCCTGCAATTAATCTCCTTGTGGAAGGTATCTGATATTATGCCCATTTATCAGAAAAAGAAAACAGGCTAAGAGAAGTGGGATGATATCTGATCTCCCTATCATTCTTGTTTTCTTATACTTTATCCCCCCTCCAACTATTCTATGATCCAGCTACACTGGTACCTGGTGCTCCTCTGAATTCCATGCCATTGAACTGGGGGACCAGAATATTCTCCCACACCTGTGATAATTTCCCTCCTCAACCCCATCCCTTAGCTCCCTGGATTGCTGTAAGACTCAGCTCAGGGGCGGCTAGGTGGCGCAGCGAATAGAGCGCCGGCCTGGAGTCAGAAGGACTTGAGTTCGAATCCGGCCTCAGACACTTAACCCACACAAACAAAAACCTAGCCGTGTGACCTTGGGCAAGTTACTTAACCCCAATTGCCCTAAAAGGGGCGGGTAGGTGGCGCAGTGAGTAAGAGCGCCGGCCTCGGAGTTGGGATGACCCGAGATCAAATCCGGCCTCAGAAAATGAGCACCCACACACAAATAATGACTAGCCGTGAATCCTTGAGCAAGTTACTTAACCCCAATTGCTTTAAAAAAAAAAAAAGACAGCTCAAATCCTATCTCTTGCTGAGGCCACTCTTGGTCCCCTCTTGACTTGGCCATTCCCCCATCCCATCTGCTGCTAGAACCTTCCCCCTAAGATTCCCTTGGATCTCCTCTTGATATATCCTGTCTGTACAGTTATAACTGCAATGTTTCCACCATTAGAATGTGAGCTCCTTGAGGGAAGGGATAATGTTTTCCCTCTCTTTGTATCCCCAATGCTCAGCACAGTGCCTGGCACATAAGTACTGCTGATAAATGCTTGTTGACTGACTGACAGACCTTGTTCCAGCTGGTCCCTTGTTCTGTGTTCCCATTGTGATTTATGTGACTTTGGGAGCCAGCTTCTGGGTCTGGATACTTCATGCTTTCACTAGCATTTTTTCCTTTATATATCCTAGGGTGAGCAGGACCAAGTGACATCCTCTATCTTTCTCACATGGTTTTTACAACGTTCCGCAGATCCCCAGAAGACACTTCTCCAGTATCTTTTTTTTTCTTTCTTGTTCCCCCTTGATTTTTATCTGTTTCCCAACACTGACCTTCTGATGTTGTCCCTGTATCACATGCAAATCTCATTCATTTCTTTGCTCCTGCCATTCTTCCTGGCTACAGTGTTCCCTTCTTTCCTCTGCTTTGTTAAATCCTATCAGGTTGTGAGGGCTCATCCCAAAGCCCACCTCCAGGAAAGAATGGCTAAGTCCACACTGAGCTCTGGACTCTCTATTTAAAGCCTGCACCATAGATTCTATTTCATATCTTAAATTCTCTCACATTTTCATAAACTTTAGCCTTATGTCCCTCTTCACAATGCCAGTCCTGTGAAGGTAGGTACCATGTCATATAACTGTGTTATAAACACACACACACACACACACACACACACACACACACACACACACACACACACACACTCAATGTTTTGTCCATAGAATACTAATCCAAACTTGAGAGACAGCATGATAGTGGGAGTTTCCAGACTTGGAATCAGAAAACCCAGCTTTTTACCTAGTATGATACGTAACTGATTTAAAACTGGGAGGGACCTCAGAGACCATCCATTCAATCAACAATAAGCCAAAAAAGAAGCATTTATTAAGTGCCTACTACAAGCCAAACACTACTGTCCATTCTCTCCTTCCCTCATTTTACAGATGAGGAAGCTGAGTCCTGGGGTGGGGGTGGGGGGAGGGAAGTAAGTGACTTGTTCTAGGTCACATAGGTAGTGAGCATCTAAGGTGGAGTTAGAGCCCAGGTCCTCAGACTCTAGTACAGGGATCTTTTTCTTGTACTGTTTTCTGTTTCTTTATTTATAAGATAAAGAGGTCAAGATAGATATCTTTGAAGTTTCTTCCATCTTTAACGTTCCGTGATTCTATAATCCATGTTCAGATCCTAGTTCTGATACTTTTTAACTCTTGTCACTGTTGGAAAGTCACTTTCTATGTTAGGTTTCTTTAAAAATGGGAAAATAATGGAAATAATAACATTTGAACCACCTGCCTTACTGTGTTGTTGAAAATTCCCTGTAAATTGCAAAGAGGTATATAAATGAGAATTATTATTATTATTTGTATTACCATTATTAATAATAATAAAATGATTTTGGAACCTGGAATGTTAGAACTGGTACTTTAGAAAAAAGAATACAAAAATTATACACACATTATAATATAATATATGTGTATGTGTGATGTGTATGTATAGTCTATTTCAATATACTAATTTTACAGGGGAGGAAGTAATGGAAATTCTTATGTGATCAGAGATACAGAACTGCAAGCTATCTCAGAGGCCACCTCATTCAATGCTTTCATTTTACAGATGAGGAAGAAGAGGCCTAGGGAGGCCAAACGACTTTCCCAAGGTGACACAAAGAGTCAGTGTCAGGGGAAGGATCTGAATCCAGGTCCTTTGCCTCTAGAACCATTGTTTCTTCCACTGCATCATGCTTATTTAGTCCAAGTTCATTAGTTTGGTTCTCTTTCTACCATACTCTGCTAACTCACCAAGTAGCATGTAGCAAGCTTCTCCAGGCTTGAAAGGGTTACATCTTTGCCTTTCCCATTCTCGGTACCTAGCATTCACCCTGGCACATAACAGAGGCCTAATAATTGCTTGTTTCACTATCAAATCTAATCTTAGTATGTTCTTATGAAGTATTTTCTCATTTTGATAGTAGTAAAAATCAGATGAGAAGGAGCTAAAGGGGACACCATTCTGATGCTTCTTTGCTAGTTCCTCTCCCATCCCTTCTCTATAATGAAATACCAGATTAACCTTTCCCCCAATATACCATGTGCGCAGAGGAGACCTTCCTAGCTGGTTTGTTCCATCCTTCAATTTCAGAGATTCAGCTGGAACTTATCACCAGCAAGGGCCTGCTTAGTATGCACAAGGGGGAGTCCCTCCAGTCTACACTGCAGCAGTGATCATAGCATCTCTTAGACATTTTCACATGCAGCCTTCTCGCTGTGGGAACTACAGGATGCATTTCTCAACAGCAGGAGTAATGAACCCCAGAACACACCAAGGCTTTGCTTGTTTCCAAAACGACACCATAAATTAACAGAATTTTTTTTCCTCCAACACCAACCAGAGGATGGGCGCATTTCGCTCAGCAATTAATCTTGCCTGATCTATATTAAATATTTATCTGGTGAAATGAGTCCTGTATTGTAGTGATATTTTTCATTATAGGACTTTATCATATCCAACGAGATTTCCATCCACCAAGCTCCCTTGTATATATTAAACCCAAATTTCCTGTGAAATGACACATCTTTCTTGGCAGTGACCTTTTTTCTCTGCAACAAGGTACTGATATGTGGGAATTTACAGGGTGATAAATACTTTTATTGAGTAGGCGGGAGTTGAGTAAGCCTGTATTTGTTTCCCTAATAAAAATCCTAGTTGAAGCTGGATGATGAGGTCCCCATTTCAACAAAATAGGGGCCAAAGTCTGAATTCCTGATTGGGAAAAGAAGACTGACCAGTTTCCCTTGCTGAAGTGAATGAATAATAATAATAATAATAAATATATTATAATAATAATATACTTTGTATGCACATTATATAAAACTTTAGATTTTTTACAGTATCTTATTTAGTATGCATTATTTTTTTCAGCTGCAAGTTAATGTGTTGTACTAAAGAACTTCTAAGTTCCCCTCTGTCTCTAAAATTCTGTTAAATCTGAAAGCTCATAACAACCCTGTAAAGCAGTTAGGGCAGGAATTTTTATTCTCATTTACAGAGAGCTTACATGACCTACCCATAATCATACAGCTACGTTGTCACAGAGGAAGGGCTTGAGTCTAGGTTCAGGTCTCTGTCTACCACCCCACACTGAGTGTCAGATGTGCCATAAACGACAAAAAGTATTAAAAAAGGTAAAAACAGGAGTCATTTGCCACTTTGGGCTTGAGAACCACAGCCTGGAGTCTAGGCAATGCTCATTAATCAAAAATGGGAGGGAGAAGGAATAAATGAAGAGCAGGTGAAAGAGTAGAACCAAAGAAAAGAGAAAGTAGCAAGGGAAGGAAAGAAGGAAGAAAGAGAAAAGGAAGGGGGCAGATTAGGAAGAGTAATGCTTTGCCACGAATAATTGCTTAGATAGAACCTGCACTTTATAATCTGCTTCCTGTTGCCCCATGGTGCCTAAGGTCTCAGTTTAGGATCCTTTGAATATCAACCCCAGATATTCTAGGATCCTACTGTTTGTTTTTGGATGAATTTCTGTTCTTGTAAAACTGAAAGAAATTTAATGAATTATGATAGATGATGATGAAGGTGAAAATGATAAGAGTGGCATTAGTGTCCCAGAGGTAATAGTGACGGCAACAATGGTCATGATGAATATATGAGATGGTGATGGTACTGGTGGGTATGGTTATGGGTATTACAGTGACAATGGTAATGGTAATGATGTAAAAAAGATCAGGCAAAGTAGAAAGAACATTGAATTTGGAACCCAGATAATTTGGTTTCAATTAAATTTGATTCAATTCACCAAACATATTCTAAATTATAGAGACACAAAAATGAAAAGAAAAAGTCCTGTTGTATTCCACTGGAGTATGATATATCATGCATATGTAAGGAGATATAAGGTAACTGGAGGAGGGAAAGAGAATTAACAAGTGGGAAAGGTAGAGGCAGGAAAAGCATTGCATAGTAGGTAGCATCTGAACTGATGTTGTGAAGGAAACTAAAGATTCTAAAAGACAGAGCTGTGAAGTGAGTGCTTTCAAAATATGGAGTATGGTCTATGCAAAGACAGAGATAGAGATAGGAAGTCAAGTTCAGAGAAAAGCTAAATGTCTCAATCACTTTGTACATGGGGGGGGGAGCATAAAATGTGTGGCAAGCTAGGTGGGAGGCAAATTTTGAAGGTCTTTAAATGCTGACTGAGGCTTTTATTTGTATTTAATCTCAGAGGTACTAAGGAGCTCCTATAGATTTTTGAGCAAAGGATTAACATGATCAGTCCTCTATCACGGGAATATTAATCTGGTATCTATGTGGAGGATAGATGAGAGAAAGTATAGACTAGAAGCTGGAAGACTAATTAGGAGGTTACTGCAAAAATCAAAGGATTATTCTGAATTTGGGTGGAGGCCATGTAAGTGACAAGATGGGGACAGATTGAGAGAAGTTCCAGTTGTGGAGAGAACAGAGTTTGGAAGGTGTTGAAACATCAAATGGGGCTGAAAGAGAAGGAAGAGTTAAGTATATGACCAAAGTCGTGAAACTGAGTGACTGTAAATATGGTGGTACCCTTAATAGAAATAAGGATGTTTGGGGGAAGAATGGATGTGGGGAAGTAAAGTGAATTTAAAAATCCAAGAGAGACTTCACATGGAAATATGGGATTGTATTTCAAGAGGGAAATAAGGACTACATCATACAGGGATTTGGGAGTCATTTGTAGAGATATGATAATTGAACTCATGAGAGCTCATGATGTCACAACAAGAAAATATAGAGAAAAAGGAGGCGAAGTGATGTGACAGTAGAAAGAGTTCTGACTATGGAGTAAGGAAGATCTGAGCTTGAATTCTTTCTCTGACACTAATTGTGTGACCCTTGGCAAGTCACAAACTTTTAGTACCCCTTCCTTATCTGTAAAATGAGAGGGTAGGACTAGGTTTCCTTTAAGATCCCTTAAGCATAAAAATGATCATCTCAGAGTGCTCAGGTCAGAGCCTTGGGGGATGCCTACACTTAATTGATGTGTGGTGGATGATGTAAGAAGTTAGGTTATTCAGAAAAGGAAACTACTAAGAAGTGATCTAATAAGTAAGAGTACAACCTATAGAAAGATGCAAGGCAGAAGCCAAGGAGGGAGAGAGTGTTTAGTAGGTTTGAATCCTGGTTTTACCAATAAATGACTTCATGACCTTGGGCAGGTCACTTCCTCTCTCTGGGTTGTAACTTCCTCACCCTTTAATGAAAGAGTTAGAACAGATGACCTCTAGGGCAAACTCTAGGTAATAAATCTATGATTTTTTTGAAAGTGATAGTTACAGTGATTATAGTTATTTATTTATTTTTGCTTTTTTTTTTTTTGGAGGGAAATTGGGGTTAAGTAACTTGCCCAAGGCCACACGCCTGGGTTTTATTTTGTTTGTTTGTGTTAAGTGTCTGAGGCCTGATCTGAACTCAGGTCCTTCTGACTCCAGGGCCGGCACTCTACTCACTGCGCCACTTAGCTGCCCCTCAGTGATGATAGTTATAAGAAATTCAAAGACAAAGATAATGATGGTGGTGGTCCTAATGGTAATTAATGTACTACAAATAGAATGCTACCTGCCTATCTCGCAGATTTAACAAGAAAACATTTGGATTTTGAATAGGCATGGAATGGCATAGGTAAAAACTAACATATTAACATGTTCTCTCCCAGGAGTAATTTTTTCTTGTCTAATTGTTTCACTCAACATAAAAAAAAATTTATTTTCCCATATGTATGTGTGTATATATGTATGTATGTATGTATATTGCTTGTTTTTTTGTTTGTAAAAATAAAAAAGTAACATTCTCTATTCTGGGCTCTTTGAAAGAATCATTTTTGCTTTCTTCCAAAGGACAGATAGAGCTTCTTGTGTTTGGTATCAGCCTGTTTTGTTTTTTTTTTCCAAGGAATTACTATAACAAGGCAAAGTGAGTCAGATGATCAAATAAATATATTGTACTCTAGCTCCTCTTGCCCTCCTTCCTTCCTTTTCTATGTTCTCCTTTCCTTTTCATCTCTTTCTGTCTTTACCTCCCCTTCCCATTTCTTCTTCCTTTCTTTTTCTTCCCACTTCCTCTCCTTTTCTGTCTCCTCTCCTTTCCTTTCTTCTCTTCCTCCCTCTAGGTTTATTTATCCCTGTCTTTGTCTTTGTTTCTGTCAGTCTCTTTATCTCTGTCTTTCTGTCTCTATCTCTGTTTCCCTCTGTCTCTGTCTCTCTGTCAGTTTATTTATCCCTGTAATGTCTTTGTTTCTCAGTCTGTCTCTCTCAGTCAGCCTGTCTCTGTTTTGTCTCTGTCTTTCATTCTGTCTCTGTTTCTTTCATTCTCTATCTCTGCCTCTCTGTCGGCTCATTTATATCTGTCTTTTTCTTTGTTTCTCTCAATTTGTCTCTCTCTTTCAGTCTATTTCTGTCTTTGTCTCTATCTCTCGATCAGTTTATTTTCCTGCTTTTGTCTGTCTTCCCCTTCTCTTTTGCTCTCTGTCTCTGTCTCTCTGTCTCTGCCTCTCTCTCTCTCTCTCTCTCTCTCTCTCTCTCTCTCTCTCTCTCTCTCTCTCTCTCCTTTTCAGTGTCTCTGTTTCATTCTGTGTTTCTGTCTCTGACTCTCCCTGTTTCTCCCACCCTCCATCCTTCTCTCTTTCCCCCTCTCATTCAGAATGTATAAACGATGTCTGAATGTTTACATCAATGCTAAAAGACCCAAGGCGGGCAAGCAATAGTTTCCTGGTAGCTCTTCCGCAAAGGCGGACTGATTGATTGCAGATTGGAACTAGCTCCAACTCTCTGTCCCAAATGACAAATGAAGAGCTCTTAAAAATGGAATAAAATATCCCATATGAGGAGAAGTATCTCTGCCAGACCGGGCATGAAAGGCAAAGAGCAATATGAAATGTGCGTGCTGCCTGGCCCATCCACAGCCTGCCTCTTCTCAGTGTTCACATCATCATCAGCGGGATCATCATCAAAAAGCAGTTATTAAGGCTCTATTTATGTATGGAATAAGTAATGTACAAAGTGATGTTCTAGGAACCTGAGAAGATAGAATGTAAAACACAAACAAAGAATGTTTTACTTGGAAGATAGTTAGAGAACACACAATGTTAGACATGGAAGGGACCTGGGTTCTAATTCCAGCTCTGTTGCTTTCTTACTAGGTGACCTTGGACACATCACTTCCCTCTTTTGTGTCAATTTTGTCACATGAAATTGAGAACATCGGACTAGGATTTATTCCACTTGATAACCTCTAAAATTCCATTTAGGCCTAAATATGGTAACACCTATAAAACCCTCATATCTCCCAGTGCACTTATAAGATCATAGACTGAAAACTGCAAAGGGCCTCAGAGGTCACTGAGTACCACTCCCTCATTTTATAGTAAAGAAATTGAATATTGGTATATGGAGTAAGTAATGTACAAAGTGATGTTCTAGGACCCTGAGAAGATAGAATGTTAAACACAAACAAAGACTGTTTTACTTGGAAGATACTTGGAGAACACACAATGTTAGAGATGGAAGGAACCTTGGAGCATTGAATATTGGGATATGGAGTCAGAGCGAGAAAGAACCCTAGATCCTAGACTATAAGAACAGAGAATATAGAATGCCATAACTGGAAAAGACAAGAGAATAGAGAATATGAGTTGCTAGAAGAGGCTTAATTGTTTCATTTTACATATGGGTAAGCTGAGGCCCAGGGAGGCTAAGTGACAACTATGGCCACCCAACATGCTAGTGGTTGAACCAAACCAAGATCTTTTTCTTACCTGATGTGGTGTGATGTGGAGAAGATCCAAAGGCAAAAGGAATAATGATAGAGAAAGAAGAAAAGGATCAGTGTATAATTGAGAAATAAGAATCTATAATTTCATTATCAACCTACTCATAGTTAAGTTAGCCTGGAGAGAAATCAAAGGTGCAGAGATATGTAAGCTACCAAAGACTTATCGTACTTATTTGATTCATCTATCCTACTCTCCTAGGATTCTGTACTAGATTTTTTCCTTACTCCATTCTCTAAGGTTTGGGCCACTTTAGTTTTAAATAATTCAAATGGTGGTTTGTGTCTCCCCTTAAGGATTCTTCTACCATCAAACAGACTGTATTTCGAGGGACCACTTCTGGAAAAACATCCTAAATATATCAGGGCAGAGAATCAAATTCTCTAGTTATTCTCACTCAGAAAAGGATCTTATCTATGGTTGTTTATTTCCTACTCTCTAAAAGTAACCTGAAAACTCTCTACAGAAGTAGAGGAATATTCACTACAGACATTCTATCTCTGCCTCTGTATCTCTGTCTTTTTCTCTGTCTTTGTGTGTTTGTCTTCCTGTCTCCATCTCTCTTTTTCTCTCTCTTCCTCTCTGTTTCTTTGTCTCTGTTTCTCTCTCTGTCTGTCTGTCTTTGTCTGTCTCTCTGTGTCTTTGTCTCTGTTTTCTGTCTGTTTGTCTGTCTTTGTGTCCACATGTCTCTCTGTCTCTCTCTCTTTTTTTCTCTTTCTCAAAGTCCTCACATACCTCCCTCTGACACAGAGATGATCCTTTGTTCTCAAATGTTATGTCTGGCTAAAACATCTGTGCCCATCACCCACCAACTAGTCAGTTTATCTAAGTTAAGAGAAAGGATGGCCACCAAGTAAAGGATTATTTTGTCCATGACCACACCACATGACAATTTGCTGAAGTGTGGAGGAAATGCTGACATAAGGACAACGGATATCTCAGATCTTTTAAAATATAGATACAAGTATATATGTCTTTGTATTGTCTTTGTATATATGTGAATCTGTGTGTGGAGAGAGACAAATAAAGAGAGAGGAAATGGAAGTAGTATGTGGTATAGTGGATGGTGTTTGGAATGATGACAACCTAAGTTTGAACCTTTCACCTTGGCTAAGTGTTTGCCTCCTGTGGGCCTTAGTTTCTTTACCTATAAAATGAGGGAGTGGTACTCAGTGACCTCTAAGGCCCTTTGCAGTTTTCAGTCTATGATCTTTTAAGTGCACTGGGAGATATGAGGGTTCTATAGGTGTTACCATATTTAGGCCTAAATGGAATTTTAGAGGTTATCGAGTGGAATAAATCCTAGTCTGATGTTCTCAATTTCATGTGACAAAATTGACACAAAAGAGGGAAGTTGTGTGTCCAAGGTCACCTAGTAAGAAAGCAACAGAGCCAGAATTAGAACCCAGACCCTTTTGACTCCAAATAATTCTAGGACATTGAGTCCTAAGAGAAAATCAAAGTAAATCCTTTCTCTGCAGCCTCTGAGAGAGTTGTGAGTGGACTGACAGGACTTAGGAATTTGTGCAGTTTATATTATATTGATATGTCAAGGGAGGTTGGAGGATATATAAGTGCACTGAGAAATTTACATAGAAAGTCTCTCTCTGCCCACCCCCACCTCCACTGCTTCCTTCTCGCCTGATGGGATTCATTTAACAGGACAAATAACTCCAACCTCACTGTAGCTTCCTCTAAATAATTCACTGTGAATGATTATGTCAGTGCAAGACTCTTTGAGGCCAAATGTGAGAAAGACAACCTGCAACTCCCTGGAATTTGAACTCCTCTGCAGTCTGGGTATGAGCTGCTCCCTAGAGCGAAGCATTCTCCCATGCAACATTTGTTTTTTATCCAGCAACACCCAGAGCAAGTCTAGAATAATCACTTGCATTTAGAGAGCGCTTTACAGTTTGCAAAGCACTTTAATATGTTTTTGAGAGGCAGTTGAGCACTCTGGCCTGGGAGGTGGGCAACATGGGTTTGAGCTCTGGATCTAATACTCTGCAGCCATGGGGCCTGGGGCAAGTCACATCATCATGTGATTCATAGTTAGAAATTACATTACAGATCATCTAGTTGAACCGTCTCATATTATAGAAGAGGAAACTGAGACCTAAGAGCTTAAGTGACTTGTCAAGGTCACAGTGATAGCAGAGCCAGGACTTGAATTCAGAACTTTTGGCTCCAATGCAAGAATTCCTTCTACTATACCAGGGATTCTCAACCTAAACTCTGTGAACTTTGTTTTACATAGTTTGATAAATGAATTTCAATATAATTGGTTTCTTTTATAATCCTTCCTGGTTTATAGGCTTCACCAAATTGCCAAAAGGATCTAAGTTATCCATCCATCCATGCACCCATCAATACCTACAACAACAACAATAATAAACAACCACCAGTTAAAAAACTCAGCACTATTATTTTGATCTTTCTAGTATTTCCACATTCTTGTTTGGCTCCATAGTTACATATCAAAAGACTGTAGCAGATAGGATTCTGCTTTATGCCATGTCTATTCTCTCTCTCTCCTCACCTGAGCCCTGTTTGTTTCTCTCTGTCTCTAACTGTGTTTCTGTGTCTCTCTCTGACTCTTATCTCTCTCTATGTGTGTGTCTCTGTCTCTCTTTGTTTCTCTGTGTTTATCTTTCTGTCTCTATGTCTCTGTCGTTCTCTCCCCCCCTTCTCCTTCTTCTTCTTCTTCTCTCTCTCTCTCTCTCTCTCTCTCTCTCTCTCTCTCTCTCTCTCTCTCTCTCCCTCTCTCTCTCCTTCCCTCCCTCTTTTTTTTTATTTTTGGAGGGGGAAGGCAGGGCAATTGGGGTTAAGTGACTTGCCCAAGGTCACATGGCTAGTAAGTGTTAAGTGTCTAAGGTCAGATTTGAACTCAGGTCCTCCTGACTCCAGGGCATATGCTCTCTATTCACTGCATCACCTAGCTGCCACTTTGTTTCTCTTCCTCTCTCTCGGTCTCCCTAGCAACCCCCACCACTTTTTCTAAAGCATGGCTCACTGTGTAATGGAGAAAGGAGAGATATATTCGGCAAGTGTAACATACAACAAAAAGCATTAATAAAAAATATTTTAAAAGAAAAATATATTATCAATCTGAGTAATAATAGCTGTAGTAATACCAATAATAGCAGTCTGAATTTACATAGTACTTTTATAAGGCACTTTATTTAAAGCAGTCTTGTAGGATAACTTTTTTGGTAAAGAAAGGAAGAAGTATATACTTAGAAATGAAGGCAATATAAAAAAATAAATGATCTCAAGAAAAACTTTAAAATAAAATAAAGGAATATAAGCATGTCTACCTATTTTAAAGATGGGAAACCTCATCTTAGAAAAATTATGTCTTTGCTCAGGGTTATATATTTCTGAGTCATCTAAAAATGGGGATTATAATATTTGCACTACTTACCTTACCTGTCATATAGTAGAATACAACTCTTGTGTTCACTTGGATCTTAAGGCGCCACAGAAATTTCGATCACTATCATTCTCTCATTTGAGTCTGATTGGGACCCAGGGAAATAAGTAGGCTTGGTACTACTATCTTCTTTTTATAGATGAGATTGATACAGAGCTATTAAGCAATTTATCCAAAGTCATACAGATGGAAGATGGCAGAGATCTGAGCCTGGATCTTCTGATTTTGAAGACAATACTTTTCCAAAAATCTAACAGCCTCACCCTACCTCCAAAATTCAGAATATTCACCAGTCTCTTGCAATCCAGGGTCCTAAAACCATTTTGTGATGACTTTGAATTTTAAAATCATAGAATGTTATTCCTGAAAGGATTTATAGATATATCAAATTCAACCTCCTCATTTTAACAACAAGGAAACTAAGGCCAAGAGAAATTACATGATCTGCCTAAGATCACAATCCAGATTATTTTTCTTTAAACTTTTAATCCAATGATCTTCTGACTATAAGATTCTTATTTCCAACAATGCTGGTTATATGACCTTACTGTTCTACTCAGAGTAAGAGTCATATCTGAGCACCATCTAATGAATCCCCCACAATCAAAACATATCTTTGTAACCAGGGACCATTCAGCAAATGTAGGTTGAGGGCTTCCTACATCCACTCAGAAGATGTGGATCAAAGCCTGACTTCACCTACCTATTCCTTTTAGAGACATACTCTCAAGTTGCTGTTGACAACCCAGTGCCCAGTGAAGGGAATGTAAGGAGGCAATTGAGATGTCTATGAATGTCTTTGAGGTGGCCCTGTATCCCAGAGGCAAGTGGGTGGTTCTCAGCTAAAGAAATAGTTTCCCCCAAAAGGAAGAGAATTATAGGGGAGCCAGAAATAGAAAGACATAAAAGGTACCATCATGTACCTTCCCACCATCCTCCTTCCATTTACACCAGAACAAAAGAATTCCTTATGCTTAAACGTGCTGGGATTTTTTTTCCTCTTTCTTCCTTTTTTTTCTTTAAGCTACCACTACAAGATACCTATTTTAAGAAAACTATTGAGGGTGAAAGTCTTTGCTCCCTCCAAGGTCAGGTAAGGTTACAGTCGAAGTAGAGTTTCTTGTTTATATGAGGGAAAAATCTGAGGACCTTGTAGACTAAACCTTAGCTACCTTCAAGAAGACAAGGGTCAAGGTTATTAGCAGAAGATACTGTACCCTCTATTTGAACCCAGGAGCAGGAGAAAGAGCCAAGTGAGATGGAAGAAATAGCTCAGGATAAAAATTTTCTTCTAGACTGTGATACATCTGGATCAGAGGGTCTCAATGTCACAAAGCCAAATTTAGCTTTTCCTTGATTCTTCAAGTCTTAAAACAACAATAATAATTTATTATGCAAATTATGTGAAATTAGCTTTAATAATCTTTTTTTTAATTAGTGAATTTTACAGAGATCAAGTTTTTCAAGGGCCAGTAAAATTGGAAGTGCATTTGATTGTACCCTTTTTCCCACACACATCAGGAGGGGCTCAAGGATGTTGAGTAAACTGACCAAAGTTAGCTCAAAGTTATATCTCAAATAAAAGTCCAAGACCCTGACAATGGCCACATTCGGTGTCCAAGAAGAAATGCAATTGACCAAATGGGTTGGGGGGAGTGATAGACAAAACATTCACTGATACCTTCTGGATGGTTACAGATAAAGTGTACAATCACAGAGCATGAGAACTGGAAGGGATCTTAGAAATACAGAAAGTTTGAATTGGAAGGAATCTTAAAAGATCAACAAGTCTGACCTCATTTTACAGATGAGAAAACAGAATCACAGAGAAGGAAAGTGACCTTTCAGAGGTGACACAGCCAATTTGTGGGAGAACCAGGACTAGAGCTGAAGTTTCTTCATCTCTAATTGAACACATTTTCCACTGCATCATGTTGTATAGATTTTAGGTGAAATATTTCTCCATAAGATAAAGGAATTGACCCTTATAAACATTCAAGTTTCCCTTCTGTTCTACAATCCAATGACAATAGTATTCACCTTGGAATAGCAATTTATACAAATTTCCAGGAAAAGAATATTTGAGCAAAATGGTTCAGAAAAAAAGAGCTTTCCCTGGGAGCTCAAAAGAACAGATGAAAGCTGAATTATCTTCAGATTCCAAGGTCAGCGTTGGTGATGGTTTTGTCTTTTTTAATTTGGTGACTAAAAATTCTGGATTACTCCACATAAACAATAAATGAGATATTTGCCTTGGAAAGGGGCAGTACCCACAGAATTTTTCCCCCGTTTCTTAAAAAATAAAATAAGATGAAATAAAATAAAAGAAGTTTCAGTCAGAATTAACCTAATCCCTACCTCTAGATGACTGAGAGCCTTTCTGGTACCAGGAATAGTAAGTTAATATGCAGAAACAGAAAATGAAAAGTCTGAACAACCAGAACTCATAAAGAGCAGTGATACCAGAATGCATAATTCACCTTCCCTTCCAGAATGTTGGTTGTCCTTAGTAACTCATAACTGGTCAAAGTCACAATCCCCAATATATATATATAGGCTACTGATTTTGTAATATGTCAAATTCAACAGAAATTGGATGGAAAGGAAATTCTAGTTTGCTTCTGGTTTAAAAGAATGAATGATTGCTGAATTGATGTTCTTGTTTTCATTCTTACTCACAAGTTTTAGAAAACATATACCTAGGTTAAGTTCCAGGAACAATCAGATGGCCAGGATATTTTAACTTTGTTTCCTTGAGCCTCGGGCTATGTGGTTACTATACTATACAATGGAAAGAACAATAGCTATAGAATCAGAAGACCTGGGTTCCAGTCCAGCTTCTGATACTTATTACTCATGTGACTTTAAGCAAGCTGCCTAATTTGTCTTTGTCTGGGTTTCCACATTTGTCAAATACGGGGGTTAGACTACGTGGCCTAGGAGGCCTTGTCTACCTCAATATTTATAACCCTATTATGATTCACTTCAATTCACTTACAAAATAGATGTTGTACTAGAAAGATACCTTCACTGGGGACCAGAAGACATAGCTTTAACTTTTGGCCCTGCCACCTGGTAGTAGTGTGGGCAAATCATTTTACCACTTTGTGCCTTGGCTTCCTCTTCTGTAAAATGGACAATATTATTTGTACCTCCTATCTCGCAGAGCTGTTTTGAGAGGAGTGACTTGAAAACTAATCAGTGCCATGAAGTAGCATTATTCAAATGCCTGGATGTGACAGTCCTGTTAAGTGAGATCGTTTATGCATCAAAGATGTTGCTTATGTTTGGCACTGTGTCCTTTACAAAATCCTAAGCATAAACTTAGATCTGGGAAGGATCTTAAAGGTCTTTTAGTTCACCCCCCCCCCCATTTTACAGATGATGAAACTGGGACTTAGTTTAAATGAGTTGTCCATGACTGCATAGCCAGTAATCTCTAAAGGCAGAATTTGAACTCAGGTTTTACTGACTCCAAATTCAGCCCTCTCTCTGCTACTCATTCATTAGAATGTAAGCTCTTGAGGACAGGAATTGTCTTTGTTTCTACTTGTAT
Organism: Gymnobelideus leadbeateri; assembly: GCA_011680675.1. Taxonomy (NCBI): domain Eukaryota; kingdom Metazoa; phylum Chordata; class Mammalia; order Diprotodontia; family Petauridae; genus Gymnobelideus; species Gymnobelideus leadbeateri. The sequence goes on from WOXC01008138.1 coordinate 223,880, forward strand.
CTGTATTCCCAGTGCCTAGTATAATGCTTGGCACATAGCAAGCTTTTAATAAGTACTAGTTGACTAACTGACTGCCATGGTGCCACATGTCTCTGAACTTTTTTTGCCCTACTTTTCTCTGCCCTTATTTCACCCTTGTAGTACCCTTCTTGTTGTGCTGAACAGTGCTGAAGATTCAAGTAATAAATAATAGTTCCCATATTATTATCTTCATCTTATAGATCAGAAAAATAAGAGGGCCCATGTTTACATAGGAAGTTCTTGGCAGAAATAAGACTCAAACTCAGGTCTTTTCAATCTAATTCTAAGCTTCCGTCCACTACACAACTCACACAGTTGGAATGTCAGGACAAGACCCTGTGTATCCATGCTTTTCTGATTGCAGTTGAGTATACTGAGGACTCATTCTCAGTGCATTTTTTTAAAATAAATCAAAAGAATATTGAAGTCATTATGTTGCAGTACAACATATCCTTTCATCGGTCAATTTGTCTGGGTCAACTGTTCTCACACATTCATTCTAACCATCTAGCAGACAGAATAGGTTTATATTTTACCCTTTGTCCAATATAACAGCTGCCACTCACTGTTATCCTAAAATAATATTCTGAAATCAAGCCATTCTCAGGCCATTATTATGTCTCAAGCGCTATCTTCTATCAGAATCCTGGAGCGAATTCAAACTTAGTGTCTGGATGGTCAGTATATATTCTGCTCCCCAGGAGTTCAGATTATCAGAGAGGGTAACATCATCCAGGTCACAGCACCATTCATATCATCTCTTTCTTCCTTGAACCACCTGCGTTGTCTCCCAGGTGCAGGATGTAACATAAGGCCCATGGAGAGCTTGACATGCCACACGCAATTCTGACCTGTCAATCAAGTATAGGCTAACACAAGTGTTCAAGGGCCTTGTCTTCCCCCATGCTGGCCCTGAATGAAACAGGAAGCTACCCTCTGAGGCAAGCAAAAGTCAGCATTCCTGAAATGATGCTGATTGCTGTGATGGCACTCCGGTGAAAACAGTCCCAGAGGACCCCAGCCTCTCTAAGGGCTTTATAGATCAAAGTCAACCTGAGATCTTATGTGGAGGAGTGAACTGAAAGACCAGACACTGCAGACTGCTGCTATCACCTGGGCTGATTAATGAATAAGGCACTTGCAAATTAGAGTACGTGGATTGAGTACACAAATCAATAAGCATTGAAAGTTTTGAATGCCCCTCAGGCTAAAGAAGTGATGCCATACAGTAATGAAATCAGAAACCTACTCATTCCTCTTTCTTTCTTTTGGACCTTCCTCTACCCTCCTCCAGAACTATTGCCTTCTCTATCTAAGAAGAGATACTGATATCCACATGGACAACCTAGACTAATCCAAGAGACAAAAAAGAAGGGGAATAAGGGCATCCAGGTAGACAGTCCACAGTAGTGAATACAGGAGACAGTAGACCTCGGTTCCAGCCCTGGTTCTGTCACTAAATTTCTATGTGATTCAGAAAAAGTTATTTACACTCTCTGGGCCTCAGTTTCATCTCTAACAACTTCTGTAATAAAATTCCATCCCTGAGGTCCCTTCCAGCTCTAACACCCTATGTACTATGGCCTAAAGTGCCTTACATCTCTACAACCCTAGAATCATAATTCTCTTTTAGCACTCCCTCCTGTTGGTACACGTCTCCTTCCAACTTATTCAGAATGTGCCTCCTGCATTTTCAGGATTCTCCTCTATAAGTTCAAAGTATATAGATTCAATAAGGAAAAGCCTCTTCTTCAGCATACCTGCTAAGCCTGATGGCCTCCCTGCTGCTTACTGTTTTAAGAGGGAAGAGTCAGCATCATCATACTCACAGCTTCCTCTCTGTTTCACTAGCCCTCATGATTGGCAAGTATCTCCCAAACAATAAGGACCAGCAATGTCTGATTTGATGGCTTATTTATTAATATGAATCCTGTAGGAATATGGGGCAGGCAACCCTTATCTAGTGAGCCTTTCATCTCTGGAGTTTTAAAGAAGAGGGAGGATTTCCCTCCCAAAGACCTGACGGAAGAGAGACAGGTGTTCCCAAATTTAGAGAGCTTCACAAACCATGAACAGACTCACCCACACACCCTCTTTGCAGCAGAGATGGTCCTCCTACAGAAATCATGATCCACTGCACTTCCACCCACCCACTAGTAAGCTCTCTGTAGCTAGGGCTACAAAAAGTGGCAAATTCATATGATTTTATCAAATACCAGATGACAGAGGACATGTAGAGACCCTCTATTCTGAGAGCTTATTAGAAACAGGGTTGAACAGGTTTTCTGGAGGTCATTTGGACTAAGCTCCTACCATCATAAATGAATCACTAAATCTGTGATGTGACCTATATGACCTCTTTCACTACTGAATTCCACCATTTCTGTGTTTTTGAAAAAAATATCTATTTTAGGTCTAACACAAAACACCTCAAAATTATTAACTATTCATGCTTCTGTCCTTGGTGTTGAAATTGTCATCTTCTTTACATTAAGGGGAAATTTCAAAATTAAGAATCAAAAGAAAAACAAAAGAAATAGTTGAGTAACACAATATACAGGAAATCAAATTCCCCATTTCTGTCCTTTCTCAAGTATAAGCCTTTAGGTGGAGTTTGACCTGAGTAAGAGAAAAGAGTTTCATTAAAAAGGCCATTTTATACTTAGCTTATACATGAAGGTCACTAGGCTAGTGACTACATACACTATGGTCTTGGATAGAAATACAAAGACCTACAGAAGTGTGGTCAGTTAATGAATCAGAGAATTAAACAGAGAACAAAGAATGTTAAAGGTAGAAGGAAATTTTGAAAGGAGAATGTTAGGACCTGAAATATTAAAATGTTAAAATAACAGAATATAGAATTTTACAACTGGAAATAACAGGTAGTCCAACCTCATTTCTACTGATTTAGAAAACTAAGACTCAAAGAATTTAAATTCCTTATCTAAGGTCACATAGGAAGTTAGGGACATTTATTGTTCTAGCATAAAATTGTGCCTCTATTCAGGGCCAAAAATGGACTCTGCAAGGTGCAGGGCAAATGTCAATGTGGGAGCCTTATTCACTCCCATTAAGTTAAATAATTAAAATGACTAATATAGGCAAGCTTGAATAAGAAGTAAGAGTTTAAAAGCAATCATGATTCTAGAGGATCAGTGATAAAGCATGCTGCCCACCTCCTGACACACAAGTGATAAGACTCAAGATACAGAAACAGAGCTGATGGTGTGCTGGAGCCTGCTTATACCAGCTATCAGGACAATTGTTAAATTTTCCATGTGAGCATTTACACCTTAGAAATCAGTAAGTGGGGGCAGCTAGGTGGCACAGTGAATACAGCACCAGACCTGGAGTCAGGAGGACCTGAGTTCAAATCCTGCCTCAGACACTTAAAACACACACACACACACACACACACACACACACACACACACACAAAACTATCTGTGTGACCTTGGGTAATTGCCCTACCTTCCCCCCTCTAAAAAATAAAGCAAAAAAAATGCTAATAAAGCAAATTAAATTTACAAGTGTATCATGCATACTGTTTTGTTTTTGTTTTTCCCTTTCGGAGAGGCAGTTGTTAAACACTTGCCAGCATATCATTGATAATACATACATTTGGATACGATCAATGAGGTCAATGAAGAAACAGTCAATGACCAAATAAAGGGAATTTGTTTTCCCTGACTACATTTCTTTGTTATGTTATTGTTATTCTTATCCCCAATTGTGAAAGGGGGGAGGCCAGGGATTGAAATACATGTCCATTGAAATACATTTAATTGAATTGAATTTGAAAAAAAAATTTAAAAAATGAACCCAATAAAATAAAATGTATACAAATACAAGATTCATTACAAGATTTGTACGAATTGAAGCAGAGGGAAAGAAAGCAATATATACAATGATCACAATAACACAAAGGAAACCAATACTAGAAAACATCAGAATTCAGACCAATATAATATGCAATATTGACTCTGAAGGACAGAGGACGAAACACAGTTCCCTCCTCTTAACAGAGAGGCAGTGAACTATGGAAATGGAATGCTGGCTATGCTCTCAGACACAGTTAATGTGCAGGTTTGTTTTACTTAACTGTTTCTATTTGTTATAAGGGAGAACTTTATTGCATGTGTTATTGGAAGTGACAGTCATGCAAAATAATTCCCCAAAACATAAATTAATTTTTAAAATACAAGATGCAGCCATGACAATGTGCATGAAATAAGGAAAAAGAAAAACAGGACTGTGGGGTAGCAAAAGGGGAGGAAATGCTTCCAATACTAAGCCCTAGCATGGCTGAAAGCATACAAACATTAGATCTTCCATAGCAATAGCTAGAAGCTCTTTCTTCCCTTTAGTCCTGGGTTGGATGTAGAGGTATGAAATAAAAGCCTCTTAGTCCCCACCTAGGTCGCACAGTGGATAGAGTGCCAGGCCTGGAGACAGGAAGATTGAGTTCAAATCTAGCCTCAGACACTTAACTAGCTATGTGACCCTGGGTAAGTCATTTAACCCTGTTTGCCTCAGTTTCCTCATCTGTAAAATGAACTAGGAAAGTAAATGGCAAACCATTCCAATATCCTTGCCAAGAAAATTGCAAAATGGGTCACAAAGATTCAAACACAATTGAAAAATAACTAAACAACAAAAAAATCCCCAGAAAATCCTGCACCCCCTCAAAAGGATAGATTCTGGAATATAGAGTGAAATAATATGCCTTCTAGAGTCAGAGGGCTTGGGTTTGAATCCTGGCTTTGTTACTTTGCTACAGTTTAGACTGAGTCAAATCTCTGGGATAGATTTTTAAGGCCCGCTTTAGCTCTAAACCCTAGGATCCTGAATCCTGACTCCTCCACTTACTTACTCGCTATATAATTTTGGACAAATCACTTCACCACTCTGAGCTTTAGGTTAGGCATCCACAAAATCAGGATGAAAATGCTTTCAATACCCACATCACAAGACTGTAGATGATAGAATAAAGCTTGGAGGCAGCTGGCAGCCCAGTGGATAGAATTCTAGGTCTGGAGTCAGGAAGGCCTAAGTTAAAATCCAGCCTCAGATGCCTCCGAGCTGCGTCTTAACTTTTGTTTGCTTCAGTTTCCTCCACAGCAAAATGAGGAAAATAACAGCACCTACCTCGCAGTGCTGTTGTGAGGATCAAAAGAGAGAATATTTGTTAGGAGTGCTTAGTCCAGGGCCTGGCTCATAGTAGGCACCATACAAAAGCCTCTACCTCCCTTATAGAAATATTCAGGTTTCAGAATTTGAGAAGCATATCAACACAAGGATGATTATTTACAATGCAAAATGACTAAATTTAAATATCAAGTTTTCTTCCCCTGGTCCATTTAAGTAATTGCTTAGAAAATTCAGCAGTCAGAGAAACTGGAAAACCAAAACACTAAGAATCAATTAAAAGTCAGATCAGATCAGAAATAAAATTGGAACATTTCTTTGATGCATGTGAGAGTAGGAAAAGAAGACTAGATTTACAGAGATTTGATCTGCAAATAACTTTTCAGAAACAAGTATGATAGCAGGACATAGTTGAAAGAATACACAGTCTCTGGGCATCTAGGAGGTGCACTGGCCCTGGAGTCAGGAGGACCTGAATTCAAATCTAGCCTCAGATACTTGACACTTACTAGCTGGGGGAGACCTTGGGCAAGTCACTTAACCCCAATTTCCTTGCCTTCCCCATCTCAAAAGCAATTGCACACAGTCTGAGTGCTGCTTGAAACAGACTTTTTTTTTTTACTTTCTTTATCTTTCTTTATTTTTATTGGGTTATCTTTTTGAAAAATGAATGCTAAAATAAATAAATTATTTTTTAAAGAAACAAGGAACATGGGGCAGCTAGGTGGTACAGTGAGTAGAAAACCAGCCCTGGAATCAGGAGGACCTGAGTTCAAATTCAGTCTCAGACACTTGACACTTAGTAGCCATGTGACGTTGGGCAAGTCACTTTACCCTAATTGCCTTGCCTTCCCCCCTCAAAAAGGAAAAAGAAAGAAAGAAAGAAGGAACACACACAGAATAGGGCTCTATCACCAACTAATTGTGTGATGTTGACAAATTGTTGTATCTTTATTAGAGGCAGCTAAGTGGATAGAGAATTGGGTCTGGAGTCAAAAAGGCCTGAGTTCAAATCCATCTCAGAAATTAAGTTGTATGCCTTTAAGCTAGTCATTTCATTTCTCTGCCTCAGATGCCCTCACTATAAATTAGGGCCAGTAACAGCAATTACCTCAAAAAATATTGTGAGAATCAAATGAGATAAGATTTGTAAAGTGTTTTATAATGCCTCCCACATAGTAAGCATTTTATAAATGCCCACTCTGATGGGCATCAGTTTCTTTATAAATAAAATATGGGAATTGGGATATATAATCTCAGAGGTCCCTAAAATACTATAATCTCATAGTCTATGTTCTAAATCCCTGTGCAGCTCTAACATTCCCTGTGTTCTATATTCTAACATGCTACTTCTAGGGTACTTCCTAACTTTAATATTTTATGTCCTGAGGTCATTTTCAGCCCTAAAATTTTATGTGCTATGTGTTGTTTGATATTCCAAGTTCTAAAATGCCCTCCTGCTCTAACATTAAATAGTCTGAGGTTTTCTTTCTACTTTATTATCATTCTTAATAACAGCAAAAATAATTATTTATATTTATATAGTGCTTTAAAATTTATTACATTGTTTAAGATAGATGTGTATTTCAGATGAGTCCAAGTCTGACTCTGCCACCTGCGTGACCTTAGAAAGTCAGTTTACTCTCTAGCCCTCAGTTTCCCCATCTGTAAACTGTCAGGAAAAAGAAAGACTAGTTGACCTGTAAGGTCTAATCCAGCTCTAAGCACTCTGAAAAGGCTCACCTTGAAATGAAGTTTAGATGAACTTCTAACCCTTGTAAAATAGAAATGACCTACCAGGAACACCCATCACTGGAAAGCATAAGTGGAATGTAAAGTAAGTAAGGGCCTTCTCCTTCCAGTGAACTGAAGATGTCCTCCCCTTCCAGGCTAAAGAAGTGTCACATTTCCCATGGACCCCATCCCTTCAAAGTGAGGACAAAACCCTTTTGTGGGGTAGCAGATTTCTGCTCACTGAGTTTCAGGGATGTGTGCTTATTACTATGATTATCACTCTGTGAAGCAACATGCAGCAGAACGGAATGCTGGGATTTTAATTTAAAAGGTTCTCATTGCAGTCCTTGGCATTGATTCTTTCTCTCCCTCCCTTCCCACAGTGACTCTATGAGAAGAAAAAAAAGAGCTCGAGAGCCACCCCCTGCATATGCATGAGCCGTGGATATTATTCTGATTATGCAGAAGGAAGAGATCTGTCTGGTCCTCATCCCCTTCCTGAAACTCCTAGCATCCCTCTGGGTCTAGTGCAGGCAGACTGAGAGTTGGATGTAGGTGCTTCTGACTAATGGGCCTGATGCTCAAGAGTTGGAAGATGTGGGGTGGGCCAGGACTGGGGAATTGAGAGTTGCAGAAACAACTGCTCGGGATGCTCATGATAGTCAGGCTTTATGGTGCATCTTAACTCTAGTAGTGCCTTTATCTCTGTAGGTATGTGATGCAAATGACATGCTTCTAATGTGCTGTGTCCACATTACCTCACAGCAAGACACCCTGGGAAATCACCAGTCAGTTTGTTACAGGATTTCAACAAAGCTGGGTGTTGTTAGAGGGACAAATTGCCAATTTATTACAGTTCTGATGAGCATGTCCATGTAAGAATGTTGTTTGCTCAGCTTTATTCATGGATGAGCTGATCACTCTGGAAAACTGCCTGAGAACTCTATATGCTAAGGTGGGGATCCATACCTCCCATGCTCCCTGGGGCAATGCAGACCAGCCTTCATGTCTGTGCTGCTAGGGGTCTCTCACTACATACAAGGCTATCACTCCCAAGCTGCCATCTGGTGACCATTGTGCTTCAGACACTTTCTCTAAGTGTGAGGATGGATGGGAAGAGAACCATCCATAGTCTTGTACTTAGATTTTCTTGTGACCAGTCATGCTCCTTGTTGAGATTTGGGAGTATTTTTGAGGAAGAAACAGAGTTTTGCCTAGCTCACACAGATCGAAATATATTGTATTGATCTCATTTGTGACCACACTCTAAGCACTCTCAGAAAAGAATGTATATTCTTTTTTTAAAGATTATAGAATCATACAATCTCAGACCCAGAAAGGGACTTAGAGATTATTTAGTCTGATCCTCTTGGTTTTTTTTTTGAGGAGGAAGCTAAGGAACAGAGAAGGGAAAGGACTTGCTGGAGATCATACATGCAGTAAACAGCACAACCAAGATTTCAATCCAGGTCCTTTAACTCTAGGACCAGCTCTTTCCCCTGCCTCACTATGACAAACAATGTGACCACATCTATCTATTAATTGACCCATAGAATCCTATAGTAGAAAGGATCAAACCCTAACAGGACAGCTGAATCTTCTCTACAGTGATGCTGTCCAGTTTTCATATTCTAGTGTATTGGGAGTTCAGAAGGCTATCATTAATCTATTGACAAGGAACTTACTACCTACCAACACAGTCCATTTGGTTGTTGAATAGTTCTACTTATCAGTAATGATTATTTTACCCCATATTTAGCTAAGACATGCCTCTCTATAACTTCTACTCAAAGGTCCTATAACTTTTTTCTGAATTTGGACAGAATAACCCTCTTCTAGATGCTACTTTTTCACATACTTGAAGAGAACAAATTTTAATTCACTTTTTTAAATAGAGAAAATACCAAATTCCTCTAGAAACTCAGCTTAAATGGGGCTTCCCTCACATATAATATGGTATATTTAATAGAGAGTACTTGTGTAAACTATTAATTAAAGCATATAGTCATTACATTATACTTTCAATCGAAGCATTCTTATTAATGTGCATGGGGTTAGAGAACCCAACAGGGTATGTGATATGACACACATTCACTTTTTCCTCATTCACTCCAAATTCTAATGTTTGGGCTTCATTCTAGCCCTCACACTCAATACACCTTACTGATACTGGTATTCTTTTGGCCAAAGCTTCCATGTTTTGCTTATGTATGCATATATCTCAATATAATGATGTTTTATGAGGAGTCTGTTTTTAGGGAGAGGATTTTGAGGATACAGAAGGAATATTGGTTTGGGATTGAATTCAATTTAAGAAACATTAAGCATCTACTTCACGTGCAAGACACTGCTCACTATGCTGGTTATGCAATAACATATTGGTTATGTGATGGTTATATAAAGGGGACATAGTTCCTGCCTTCAAGGGGCTTACAGTCTAATAAGCAGACCGTGGTTTGTACATAAGCATAACATAAAGAGTAATATTATAGGGACCAAAGAAAGTTCCAAACAATCTGCTAGGAAAACAAGGAGAGAGATCACTTTCATGTAGGCAGAACTAGGAAAGACTTCATGAAGGAGGTGACTGCTAAACCTGGCCTTGAAGGATGGGAGGATTTTGCAGGTAGAGATAAAAGGAGCATAATATACACATGGGCAACAAGCTGACCAGATTCATGAAGAAGAGAAGAGAGAATCAGGGAGAAAGAGAGAGACAGAGAGAGAGACAGAGAGAGAGAGAGACAGAGAGACAGAGACAGAGAGAGAGAGAGAGAGAGAGAGAGAGAGAGAGAGAGAGAGAGAGACAGAGAGAGAGAGAGAGAGAGAGAGAGAGAGAGAGTTGAGATAGATTGGAAATATTAGTAGTCTAGTTTGGCTAGAGTCTAGAATAAATGCATGTGAGCAAAATAAATAAAATTGGAAAGATAACTGGAATATAGGCTGTGGAGGAACTTAAATATTGGCCAAGATAAAAATATTTTTTACTTTATAAATATTTTAAGAGAGAGACTGCTTAGCATAGTTTAAAGAAGGGTAAACTTGGAGTCAGGAAAGCTGGGTTCAAGCCTTGCCACTGACATAACTGTGCAACTACTGACCAATCACTTTTCCTAGCAGTACCCTCTGGGCACTGAGTTTTCCTATGTCTCCTCTGCTTCCATGCCATGCTTATTTTCTCCTTTGCTCATATTCATACTGTCCTTCTCCACTTCTGGTCTGGAATAAGAAGATGAGGGATCGAATCCCAGATCTACCAATGACTTACTCTGACCATACAAGTATCTTCTTCCCTCTCAAAGTCTATTTTTTGTCATCTATAAAATGGGGAAAATTATTCCTGCACCATATATTTCCCTGGGCTATTTTCTTATAGTGTTTTACAAATTTTTAAGTGCTATAGAAATGATTACTATTATTATAACTATTGATTATCCCAACTTGTTTTTCAGTGTGTGGACTGCTTTCTGTCTGAATTCAGGTGCCTGTGAATACTTGCCAAGTACAACATCTGGTATCTTAAAGCTGCTTCTTGTTGCTAAGCCAAAAGGCTGAACATTATTTCCATTCTGTGGAAAGAGTGTGATGACTTTGCTTCGGGTTCCCTTCCTAAAACAATACCCAAGGCAAAGTTTGGCCCACTCTAGCAGACTGATAACTGAAAGCAAGGACTTACTAGAAGCCAGCTCAGCTCAGGACATACCTGTATATTTTATATCGGGTTGTAAATCCTTGACGGTGTCTTTCCACAAAGGATAGGTAGCTCCGGGAGTGATGGAAAGGTCCCCTGTCTGAAATAAGCCAATCAAATTCCTTGGAGACATGTTGGTCGGTAACAGCTGTTTCCTGGTGGGAGGGCTGCACTGTTATATGGTCCCATATAAACAGGAAGTAGATGAACTCAACAAACCTCCAGTTCATGCTTTTCTGTCTGCCTTATTCCTCTCATTCTTGCTCCATTCTGTGGAGTCCTGTGGAGAAAGAGAGGGGAATGATAGAAAGAAAAGGTTGGGGGAGGGAGGAAGGAGAAGGAGAAAGGAGAATAACAGTTAATGTGTAGGAAAAGATATAGTGAACATCCAGATAATCCAAACAATTATAGAGTGTTGGATGGTCCTTTCCTTGGAGGAAACCTGAAGTCATAGAATTTTAGAATAGAATGTTTAAGCTGGAATAAACCTTGGAACATAAAATTTAAGATATAGAATAGTATATTAAAGCCAGAAAGGATATCAGAGGACTCTTCTATTTTAAATAGGGGAAACTGGGGCCCAGAGAGAAGAACTGACTTTTCCTCAATCCTAAATGTACACTGGGTCTCTGAGACATGCAGCTCCTTTTTCAATGCCCGGCAAATAGTAAGTGTTTAATCAATTCTCATTAACTGATAGATTGTGTTATTATCCTAGTAGGAGGGGAGAGGATTGGAAATAGAGTTTGTAGCAGTCAAAGGAAGCATGAAAGGCAACGGAATAATATTGGCAAGATCCTATCATTAGGAACCAGTGGGTTCTTCTAATCCTGGTTCTACTTCCCATATCTAGGAATCACTTTAAAAAAAATTGTTATGTTGGTGTGTATTTGTTTGTAAGGAAATGCACTCTACCAATGCAGATGGCTGAAATATTGTGCAGGCAGCAAACTTTAAGTGCTTCCTAGATGATTGAGAGGTTAAATGACTGGCCACGTGTGTCAGAGATAGAACATGCACCAAAGATGCCTTAATAACTCCAAGGCTAGATAGCTATCCACTATACCAGGGTGGGGAACCTGCAGCCTCAAGGCCACATGTGGCCCTCTACATCTTCAAGTGTGGCCCTTTGACTGAATCCAAACTTCACATAACAAATCCCCCTAATGAAAGGATTTGTTCTGGACTCAGTCAAAAGGCTGCACCAAAGGACCTAGAAGGTCACATGTGGTCTCAAGGGCACAGGTTCCCCAACCCTACTTATGTACCCTCTCTAAGAATCAGTTTCCTCAACTATAAAATCAGGAAGATGGGCACGATGGCCTAGCTATAACTCTGGAGAAATTCTCATCAACACCAGGGTCTTAGGTCTTTAACAGATTTTCTTTTCTTTTCTCACTTCCCTTCAGCACCAATGCTAGGGTTTTATTTTTCTTAAGATAGATTAATATTTGAGTTTGAAGTAATTATGGAGAGAAGAAAGGAGATATACAGGCTTCTTAAGATTGAAAGTAGGGAGGAAATTGAACATGTTCAAAAGAAATCAGGTCCAGTTCCATTTCTGACTCTTCTGCAATAGGCAAACCCCTAAATCTTTCTGAGCCTCAATTTCCCATTCTGTAAAATGGGGATTTTGTGATTTTATGATATAGGTATGCGAGTTATTACTAGTAATAAAATGGTTCTTTTTGTTGTTGTTGATTTTGTTTTGTTTTGTCCATAAGCAGGAGGACCCCTGCTTAAGAGGAGAGGAATAAATGGGGGATTTGTCTTTCCTGCTTATAACAGAATTCCATTCCCACCCAACTCTCATACAACCAGGCTCAACTGTACAGGTTTTTATGGTTTGCTACAGAAATTTACTTTAAACTGAAAGTTTTAACTGCAAGTATTGCAAAATGACAACTAATTAGGCATAGTATAGGAAAATTAATGATAAAAGAAGCTAGATTCAAAGTTCTGTTTATAACCTGACTCCAAGTACTTTTTACAGAACCTCAGCCATTCAGATGCCAAACTGCCAAAACAGGTTAATGGTGCTCACCTGAGCTGGAACTGGGTTGAAGAAAGACAATCTGGAGACTCTTATGGGTAGCTCCAAAATGAATTATCTTTCATGGGTGACGAAGCAAAAAGATGCTGTGTTCATGTGTCTGCATGTCTCCATGTGAAGGCTTTCATAATGAAGGTATTTATAAAACAATGGAATCCACATCATTTCATGTATTCAAGGAAGTGTCAAGCTATATGAACAGTATTGAAAAGTATGTCAGTGTGGGTGTTGGTGGAGAAATGTCTATATGTTGCTATTACCCAGAAGTATGTATTGAGCCTGCATGAGGGAGGGGACGGAGAAGTGTTGGGACTCATCCGTCATAGAATTATAGAATTATGGTGAAAAGGACCCAAGAATCTAAATTGTTAGAATGTATGATAGAATGTTACATTTTAGGACATAAATGTTAAGACTAGGAGGAACACAAGAATGTAGAATGATAGAGCTAAAAGGAACTTTGATGCCATCTGCCCCAACTCTTTCACATGGGTGACAGAGAAACTGAGGTTCAGAAATGTAAACTGAAGTCCCCAAAGTGACCCCATCTCATTGTAGTTAGTGGTAGTTTGGGGACTGGAATGTGGTCTATATGTATTTGCGAAATTAGTGGGAAAGGATAAACATGTCATAAAAGAATAGAGAAGTCTGCAATGATTTAGGGGATCAAAATATTTTTTAAAAAGTTTAAAAATGGGGCAGCTAGGTGGCACAGTGAATAGAGCACCGGCCCTGGAGTCAGAAGGACCTGAGTTCAAATCTGGCCTCAGACATAACACAAAATCTAGCCATGTGACCTTGGGGAAGTCACTTAACCCCAACTGCCCTCCAAAAAGCCAAAAAAAAAAGTTAAAAAATTTAAAGTATTGAGAAGAAATTTCGAAATTAAAATGAGCATTTCTTTGGGATAGAACCAATGTTACCATAGACAAATGTGTAATATTTTTATGCAGCATTTGAGGACTGTTGAAAAGCTTCTTTGGATTTCAGTGTCTTTTGCACTACCCTGACCCTCTCAAATTCCACCATGAGTTACTCCTCTTGGCTTAAGTCATTAACTAGAAGTTCCTTAATTTAAGCTTAATTTAACAGATGAACAAATTGAGAACATGATCATTTTCTTCAAAAGTGATATTATTCTCTGTGGCACTAATTCAGCTAAACAACAAACATTTTCTCTGCCCAAGGCCCTCTGCTAGAAAACATGGTGAAAATTGTTTAGGGGTTTCAATGGCCCCAAGGTACTTTCTGATTCAAAAACTCATCTTTTTAACACCATGTTGGTGAGACTATTGGGAACTAAATCATGGAAAACCATAATCTTGGAAAATTCACAATTTCCAATGACCCAAAGAGCAATAAAAAGATGCAAGTTGGATTGAGTAGATGCAGTATATTACTACATATGACTGTTATACAAGAAGTGCCATTAAAAATCATTAAGGACATATATGAAAAGAAAGAGATAGGCTGTTTGAAGCTAGAAGAAAGTGGTGGCCCCAAAACAATGAGACTTATTGTTCCTCATAATAATATTGTTCCTCACTCTAACCCCCTGTTTGTGTGCCATTGCACTAGCTGACTATATTCTTGCAATCCATTCCATTACCACATCTAACCCTAACCTTCAAGATACTTCAAGATTTGGCTCAATTGATACATTTTACATGAGACCTTTCTTGATCCCCAGGCTCCTAGTGCTTCCCTACCCAAACACACACACACATACATAACTTGTGTCTGTTTTTATATGTCTATATTATATACACACTCTAAGGAACACAAATGTTTCACTTTTGTCTTTGTGTAATGTTTAGCACAATTTGTGACACATAGTAGGTTCTTTGTAACTGCTGGTTGAATAACAAAAGCCAGAATCACCTTCCTTTTTTTGTCAGCATTACTAAATTACTGATTTGTAGTTGGAAGGGACCTCCAATGATATCTATTCAGTCTTTTTGCATTTACAGATGAGGAAACTGAGACCCAGAAAGAATAAGTGATATGTTCAAGATCAGGCATCTAATAAGCATGCATAGATGAGAGTCACCCATAGATAGAGTGCTTTGTCAGTGCTTTGTGCCCTGTTCTAGTACTATTGATACACTTTGCCTAGATGTTAGTGAGGCATTTGATAAAGTTTCTTGTTACTTTAATGGTAAAGATAGAGAGATGTGACTGATAGTATAATTAGATGGATTTGAACTAAGCTGAATGAAACAACCTCTCTGGCTGTGTAGTCAGGTAGATGACTTGAATCAAAGCACTGCCCCTAAGGTTTACTACCCTGTCTGAACTTGGGCAAGCTCCTTAACTTCTGCAGGTCAGTTTGCTCATTTGCAAAATGAAGGGGTTAGATTAGATAGCCCCTGACATCTTTTCCAGAACTAGATCTATGAATCAATGACCTTGGATAGAGGCCACCAGTATAAAGTTTCAGTGATCTATAGTTAAACCAATGGTGTTGAATATTTTAAACAATGATTTGCATAAAGGGAATCAAGGTATACTCAATACATTTTCAGATGGCACCCAAAGCAAGGTGGGTTAACTACCACACTAGAAAGCAGAATCAAGATCCAAACAATATCTTGAGAGGCTAAGATATGAGGCTGAATCTTATAAACTAAAATGTAACAAGGTTCAGTATAAACCAAGCTTAAGGGCTTGGAGAAAAAACAACAACAACAACACAATTTCACAAACATAACATGTGGGAGGCATGATTGGGCAGTACTTTATCTGAAAAAGATCTGGAGTTTATAGGGAACTTCAGGTTCAATTTGATTAAACAATAAGAAGTCATAGCTAAAAAGTAAATACAATATTAGGTGACATTGCAAGGAATAGATTCCAAGGAATACAGAGCTTTTTGTCCCACTGTGATCTGCTCTGTTTGGGCCACATGCAGAATACAGTATACAGTTCTCTAGTCAACACATTTTAGAAAGGTAATAAATAAGGAAGAGAATGTCCCAATCAGAATTAGTCCATATCACAGAAAGACTGATAGAAGAAATTAATATGTTTAACCTGGAGAACAATAGCTTCACAGGGGACATGATAGCTATCTTCAGATATTTAGAAGGTATTTAAGTGGAAGAGGGAGTAGATTGTGCTATTTGACTCAAAAGGAGAGACTTAAGAACAATTGGTAGAAGCTGCAAAGAGGTCTAAAGAAAATCTGCCGGGGGGGTGGAGCCAAGATGGCAGAGTAGAAACAGCACTTCCAAGGTGCTCTTCCAAACAATGTAAAAGGTGGACTCTGAACAAATTCTGGAGCTCCAGCACCCACAGAACGAGAGAAAGAAGCTAACCTCCCGCTGAGGACAGCCCAGCAGCCCTTCAGGGAGCGGTCAGCACAGCATAGCGCAACACTCTTAGAGACAAGTGCAATGTTCTGGGAGAGGAGCCCAGGCCTGGGTGAGCCATGGTTTTAGCCCCAGGGCAGCCTGGCCAGCAGCCAGTTGGAGGGACCCCAGAACAACAGCAGCTGTGGCGATTCCAGAATTATCAACATAGATATGCCTAGGACAAAGTGAGAGGTTAATGCCCTACGGACTTTGGGACCAGTATTTGGGGAAAGTGTCAGTCTTCTTCCCCTGGGGGCAAGAAGCAGCTGAGGAGCCACAGCACAGAAGCCATTTTGCAGCTTTAGTGGCAGATTCAGCTCCTGGTCTGCGAACTTAGGGAGATCCAATGATCAGTCTGGGGGTTAATCACTCTTGCTTTAACCTCCCTGGATCTGGATTGCTGTCTGGGGGGAGTTCTGGGGTGCGTATCCAACTTGCCAGAGTATGTGGAGACTTTACAGAGGCCACCCAAGTAATACCTCCAGAAGTTGTGAAGATCCCAAAGTTTGGGACAGAAGCTCCCCTGTCTGGTGGCAGAGTCCTACTGTGGCAACAAGCCCAAAAATCAAGTAATTAAGTGGCAACATGCCTAGGCAAAGGAAACAAAATAAACAGAAAAATGCACCATTAGACTCCTATTTTGGGGGCAAAGAGGATCAAAGCATGGAACAGAAAAAGGTCTGTGAGATCAGAACTCCTGCACCAAAAGCCTCAAATGAAAATATGAGCGGGTTACAGGCTATAGAGGACTTTAAGAAGGAGTTTAAAAACCAAATAAGCGGGGCGGCTAGGTGGCGCAGTGAATAGAGCGCAGGCCCTGGAATCAGAAGGACCTGAGTTCGGAGCCGGCCTCCGACACTTAATCCGCACAAACAAAAACCTAGCCGTGTAACCTTGGGCAAGTTACTTAACCCCAATTGCCCTAAAGGGGCGGCTAGGTGGCGCAGTGAGTAAGAGCGCCGGCCTCGGAGTTTGGATGACACGAGATCAGATCCGGCCTCTGAAAATGAGCACCCACGCATAAATCAAATGACTAGCCGTGTAACCTTGAGCAAGTTACTTAACCTCAATTGCTTTAAAAAAAAAAAAACAAATAAGAGAAGTGGAGGAAAAATTGGGAAGAGAAATGAGAAGGATGCAGGAAAAGTATGAAATGAGAGTCAACAGCCTGAGGAAAATAGCCCCTTAAAAACAGACTAACTCAAATGGCAAAGGAGGCTTAAAAGGGTAATGCAGAGAACAATGCCTTAAAAACCCGAATTTGCCAGATGAAAAAAGAATCTCAAAAGCTCACTGAGGAGATTCATTCCTTCAGAGTTAGAATGGAGCAAATGGAAGCTAAAGACTTTATGAGAAATCATGATGCTGTTAAACAGATCCAAACAAATGAAAGAATAGAAGGCAATGTGAAATATCTCATGGGAAAAACCACTGACCTGGATAATAGATACAGGAGAGATAATTTAAAAATTATTGGACTATCTGAAAGCCATGATCAAAGAAAGAACCTAGAAATCACCCTTCAAGAAATTCTCAAGGAAAATTGCATTGATGTTTTAGACCCAGAGGGCAAAATAGAGGTTGAAAGAATCCATAGATCACCTCCTAAAAAGATCCCAAAAAGAAAACTCCTTGGAATATTATAGCCAGGTTCCAGAATTCCCAGATCAAGGAGAAAATACTACAAGCAGCCAGGAACAAACAATTTCAGTATTGTGGAAACACAATCAGAATAGCCCAGGACCTGGCAGCTTCTACACTGAGGGATCAAAGGGCATGGAATATGATATTCCAGAGGGCAAAAGAACTGGCACTGAACCCAAGGATCACCTACCCAGCAAAACTGAGTATTTTGTTTCAGGGGAAAATATGGTCATTCAGTGGAATAGAAGACTTTCAAGCATTCTTGAGGAAAAAACCAGAGTTGAATAGAAAATTTGACATTCAGACACAAGAAGCAAGAGATGCCTGAGAAAGTAATCAGGGAAAAGAAATCAAAAGGAACTTATCAAAGTTGAACTATTTATATTCCTACATGGAAAAACAATAACTGTGACTGATGAAACTTCCCTCATTATGAAAATAATTGAAGAAGGGTGTATGGTCATATGAATACATATGTGAATGTGTGTATATATGTTTACAGGTATACATGGATAGAGAGCACAGGTTGAATTTGTTGGGAAGGAATGATACTTAAGTGGTGAAGTTAAGAGGTGAGAAAGGAATGTGGAAAGAGAAGATGGGGAGAGACAGGGTGGGGTAAACTATCTCATGTAGAAGAGGCAAGGGGAAATTGTTGCAGGGGAGGGGAAGAACAGGAAGGCAAAAAGGCAAAACCATATTCTCATTGAATTTGGCTCAGGGAGAGAATGAAATACATACTAAATGGGATATCTTACCCTGCAGGAGAGTAGGGGGAAGGGGGATGAGATGGGGGATGATGGAGGGGAGGGCATTCTGGGGGAAGGGGAGGTTGGAAGTACCCACTTTCAAAGAGGGACAGGATCAAAGTAGGGAATGGACCAGGTGGGGGGTGGTATGGGTGGGAGGGAAATATAAGCAGTCTTTTATAATATATCTACTATGCTAGTGTTTTGCATAGCTATACATGTACAACACATACTGAATTGCTTATTTTCCCAGAGGGAGTGGGTGATAAGGGAGGAAGGGAATGGATCTGAATTTTGAAGTTTTAAAATTAAATGTTTCAAATGTAAAAAAAAAATCTTTCTAGCAATTAGTCATCCAAAAATGAAATTGATTGCCTTAGGATGTGACTGCCTCCTCCTTGAAGTGCTTCAAGAAAAGTCTAGATGACTTCTCTTTTGGTGAGTGTATGGTATTGGGAGGTTCCTTTTCAATTATGAATTAGACTTAATGGATGTTTCAACTCTCAAATCCTTTGAAATGTCATGATGGTCTGTATGGTTTAAGAAATTACCACATAATATATCATTCTAAGAGAAACAGAAAGCCAGTCATAGTGTGGTATGGTTCAAACCAACTAGGTCATGCAATGGAAAAAGCACCAGGTCTAGAATTAGGAAGATCTGAGTTGAAATCAGATGCTTACTAGCTGTATGTCTTTAGGTAAATCAATTAACCTCTATTTGCCTCAGTTTCCTCACATATAAAATAGCGATAAAAATAGCACATAATTCCCAGAGATGTTGTGAAGATTAAATAAGATTTTTTTTTAAGTTCTTAGCAGAGGGGCTGGAACAAATCAAGCACCCTCTAAATGCTAGATTGTGGTTGTTGTTGTTATAACTACTACTACTACTACTACTACTACTACTACTACTACTACTACTACTACTACTACTACTACTATTACTACAATGATGAGGACAACTCCAGGAATAGTAGTTGCAGTAGTATAAACCTTAAATTTGGGGAAAGCAAATGTCTTTTTTTTGAGGGGGGAAGGCAAGGCAATTGGAGTTAAGTGACTTGCCTAAGGCCACACTGCTGGTAAGTGTGTCAAGTGTATGAGGCCGGATTTGAACTCACATCTTCCTGACTCCAGGGTCAGTGCTACATTCACTGCTCCACCTAGCTGCCAATGGGGAAAGCAAATTTCAAAGCATTCAGAGAAAAGATGGGCAGTTGACTGACTAATTGATAATTGATTGACTAAAATTTTATAAGGAGAAGTCATACCAAGAGGGATGAGCTCTCAAAAATGAAATTCTGAAATAAAGAGAAAGGGTTCTAAAGAAGAGGAGTTGATGTATACACACACACACACACACACACACACACACACACACACACACACATATATGTTCAGTGAACTATCCAGCAACTTCTATTTTAAGGGAAAAACATCCAGGAGATGAAAAAAAAATGGATGAAAGGTGATGGAAGATCACAACAGTGGCATGAGGAGATTGCACTGACTACTTCCTGTATTTTAAAGCTCAAAATAAGTTAAATGTTATATAATAGTAGATAGATAGATGATTGATAGATAGACGGACAGATAGATAGATAGACAGATAGGTAGATAGATGGGTGGGTAGATAGATAAACAGAAAGACAGGCAGGTAGAAAAAGAGAAAGAAAAAAAGGATAAGATCATTTTTCAGGGTACATGGAACAATAATAACTGATGACACAGAGAAAGAAGAGTTGTTTTTTTGTTGTTTTATTTCTATTTTCTCTACCAGAGAATGCTCTTTAGATTGGAAATGGGAGAGTAAAAATGGTGTATATGAAATTGATACCTAAGGTGAATAGGAAGAAAGTAATAGCATTTAGCTGTACTTGATGAGTTCCAGTTACCAGTCCCAAATGAAACACCTCTACAAACAATGAAAGAACTGGAAGCTATGATTGCTAAGCCACTGTCAGTGATCTTTGAAAGATCTTGGAGAATGAACATTTTATTTATTTATTTTTTGGTGCAGCAAAGAAATAGAAACAAATTAGATGCCTATCAGTTGGGCAATGGTGAAATGAACTGGGATAAAGGAATGTAACAAAATATTACTGTTCTATATGAAACAACTAATATGATGAATACAGAAAAGCATGGACAGACCTACATAAACTGGTGCTAAATGAACCAAGTAGAAACAAGAAAACAATAAACATAATGACTAAAACAATGTAAATGTAAAGTACAACTACAAAGCAATTGGAAAAATATAATGTTGCAAAATTACAAAGTACAAACTTGGCACCAATGAAAAGATGTGAGAGGACACCTTTCTTCAATACTTTGGAGGAAGAAAGTGATAAAGAATCAATTTGGAAAACTACATAAAATGTTAGAGTTTTTTAAATGTATTGATGTATTTTGCACATTTTTTGTTTTCTTATTTCTTTTATTTCTCTATCTTTTTTTGCTTAGTATTTGTCATAAAGAATGGTTGTCTTAGAGGGTAGAAGAGAAAGAATACACAGGGGAATAAGGTAATGTAAAAATAAGTTGCAGGGACAGAGCCAAGATGGTGGCGTAGAAACAGGAAACCTCCTTGTATTCCCCCCATAACCACCTCATATACCTATAAAATATGACTCTAAACAAACTTTAGAGCTACAGACCCCACAAAGTGACAGAGAGAAACAATGCTCCGACAGATGGCAGCCTGGCAGGCCTCCAGGAAGGGTTTATTGCAGCTTGCTGGGAGCCTAGCCCAGCCCCTGTATGAGCCCAGGGTTTTAGCCCCAGGGCAGCCCCCACCAGCAGCAGCTGGAGCAGAATTTGGGAGAGTGGATCACCAGCAGCTGTGGCAGTTTCCAGGATTATCAACCGATAAATGCCAAAGACAAAATGAGAGGTCAGTGTGGAACTCATTTGGAACTGGGAGGGACAGAGAACAGTCTGGTCACTGCCCCTGGGGTGACAAGGCAACAAGCAGAGGAGGTACTGTGGCCCTGCAGGTGCCTCCACATGGCTTCTTCAGAGCTCTTGGCCTGCAGATTGTAGAGGTATCAAACAACCATTCAGAGAGTAGTCGCTCCTGCTTTAACCTGCTTGGATATGGATCATGGTCTTGGGTGGAGGTCCTGGGGTGTGTGAACAGTGAGTGAGCCAGAGATTGTGATGTCTGTAGACAGTTCTGGCAGCTGCAAAACCCCCAGCAATTTGGGATAAAGCTCTGCTCTCTGGAAGAAGAGTTCTACTGTGGCAAAGAGCTCAAAAGTCAAGTAATTGAGTGGCAACATGAGCAAGCAAAGGCAGCAAAGCAAGCACAGCAATCAAAACTTAGATTCCTTTTTGTCCCCCAAAAAGGATCGAAGCATGGAACAGGAGGAAGACAATGAAGTCAGAACTCCTACACCAAAAGCTTCCAAAAAATATGAACTGATTAGAGGCCATGGAGAAGCTCAAGAAGGATTTTGAAAATCAAGTAAGAGAAGTGGAAGAAAAATTGGGAAGGGAAATGAGAATGATGCTAGAAAATCATGAAAAACAAGTCAACAACCTGACTGAAGAAAATAACACCTTAAAAATAGACTAACTCAAATGGCAAAAGAGGCTTAAAAGGCCAATGAGGAGAATGCCTTAAAAAACCGAATTTGCCAGACGGAAAAAGAATTTCGAAACCTCACTGAAGAGAATAATTCCTTCAGAATTAGATTGGAGCAAATGGAAGCTAATGACTTTATGAGAAATCAAGATACTATTAAACAGATCCAAACAAATGAAAAAAATTGAAGGCAATGCAAAATATTATGGGAAAAGCCACTGACCTGGAAAATAGATCCAGGAGAGATAGTTTAAAAATTATTGGACTACCTGAAAGCCATGATCAATAAAAGAACCTAGAAATCATCCTTCAAGAAATTCTCAAGGAAAATTGCCCTGATGTCTTAGAACCAGAGAGCAAAATAGAAATTGAAAGAATTCACTAATCACCTCTTTAAAAATATACCCAAAAGAAAATTACTAGGGATATTATAACCAGGTTTCAGAATTCCCAGATCAAAGAGAAAATATTACAGGCAGCCAAGAAGAAGCAATTTGAATATAATGGAAACACAATCAGGACAACACAAGATCTAGCAGCTTCTACATTAAAGAATTGAAGGGCTTGGAATATGATATTCTGGAGGTCAAAGGAGCTAGGATTAAAACCAAGAATCCCCTACCCAGCAAAACTGAGTATAATGCTTCAAGGGAAAATATGATCATTCAATGAAATAGAGGACTTTCAAGCATTCTTTTTTTTTGCCTTTTTTTTTTTGGAGGGCAGTTGGGGTTAAGTGACTTGCCCAAGGTCACCCAGATAGATTTTTGTGTTACGTGTCTCATGCTAGATTTGGACTCAGGTTCTCCTGACTCCAGGGCCAGTACTCTATTCACTGCACCACCTAGCCACCCCAACTTTCTTTCTTTTTTTTTTGGAGGGCAATTGGGGTTAAGTAACTTGCCCAAGGTCACACGCTAAGTTTTTGTTTGTGTGTGCGTTAAGTGTCTGAGGCCGGGTCCGAACTCAGGTCCTTCTGACTCCAGGGCCAGCACTCTGCTCACTGCACCACCTAGCCACCCCTAGCCACCCCAACTTTCAAGCATTCTTGATTAAAAAACAGAGTTGAATAGAAAATTTGACACTCAAATATAAGAAGCAAGAGAAGCATGAGAAGGTAAATATGGAAAAGAAATCATAGGGAATTTATGAAAGTTGAATGATTCACATTCCTACATGGAAAAATGATAATTGTAACTTATGAAACTTTTCTCAGTATGAGGACAGTTGAAGGGAATATAAACATATATATATATATATATATATATGTGTGTGTGTGTGTGTGTGTGTGTGTGTTATGTGTGTACATACATATATATGTCTATATAGGAGGGTATATGCGTGTATGTATACATATGTGAGTGTGTGTATATATGTGTACAGGTAAACATAGACAGAGGGCACAGGATCAATTGAATAGGAAGGGATAATATTTAAAAAATAAAATTAAGAGGTGAGAGAGGAATATAATGAGAGGAGATAGGGAGAGACATAATAGGGTAAATTATATCATATAAAAGAGGCAAGGTAAAACTGTTACGATGGAGGGGAATAACAGGAAAGCGAATTGGAATGGGTCATCCTTACTCTCATTGAATTTGGCTTAAGGAGGCAATAACATACACTTTTGAAAAGGGACAGAGTCAAAGTAGAAAATAGAACAAATGGGGGATGGGATAGGATGGAGGGAAATATAGTCAGTTTTTCACAATATATCCACTATAGAAATGTTTTGCATAACTACACATATACAAACGTTATTGAATTGCTTATCTTCTCAGAAAGGGTGGGTGACAAGGGGAAAAATAATCAAAAATAAATTGCCAATGAAATATATATTTTTAAAAGAAAGATATCTGAGAATAGATGTATAATAGTACTGGAAAAGTATCCCAATTTTTTGAAAAAATTGGAAGACAATGTAGTCTAAATTGTAGACCAGTGAAATGATCTTTACTTGGATTTCTGAAAAAAATGACAAAATCTATTATTGAAGAGGTTATTGAACACTTAGAAAAGGAAATGGGGATCTTTAGGACTAAGAATGGCATCCTCAAAACAGTTACAGTCACCTCATTTTCTCGTGAGAATGTTTAAAAGTGGTAGATCAATCATTAATCAATCAATAAACATTTATTAAGTACCTACTCTGTACCAGACATTGTGCTATATGCTGGGCATACAAAAAGAAAAAAGAAGACAGTCCCTTCCCTGAAGGATTTTATAATCTATTGCAAATCAAGGGCATGCTAAAAATATAGTTTGCCTAAGTTATGGCAAAGAATTTGAAAGTCTCTTATGCTATCCTAAAGAAATGATAGAGAGATGTGGGCTATACAATATTAGGTAAGTGTAATTGGATGTGGTTGACTAACCAAATCTCAAAAAAATTAGTTATTAGTTTGATATCAACTTGGAAGAAGGGCTCCAATAGAATTCCACAGAGATATGGGATGACCTTGTGCAACTTGACATTTAAAAATTTAATCAGGGGCTTGAATAAAGAGATAAATGGCATGAATATCAAATTTATAGATAAATCTAGGAAGGAAAGTTAACATAATGGGTGAAAGAATTAAGACTTGAAAAGACCTTGAGATGCTGAGTGAGGAGAACAGAACTAGGAGAACATTGCACACAATTATAGACACATTGTATCTGTGATGACTATAGCTGTGATAGAATTGGCTCTTAGCAAGGCAAGGTTCTAAGACAACTCCAAAAGACTCATGATCGAAAAGGCTATCCACATCCAGAGAAAGAATTATGGAGTCTGGATGCAGACTGAAGCAGACTATTTGCTCTCTCTCTCTCTCTCTCTCTCTCTCTCTCTCTCTCTCTCTCTCTCTCTCTCTCTCCCTCTGTTTTTGTTTGTGTTTTGTTTCTTTCTTCTGTCTTGTGGTTCATTCCATTGGCTATAATTCACCTTTTCAACTTGACTATTGTGAAAATATGTTTAATGAGAAGGTACATATAGAACCTATATCGGATTACATGCCACCTTGGGGGAATGGAAGAGGAGAGAGAGAGGAGAAAATTTGGAACTCAAAAACATGTGCAACTGAATGTTGTAAACTAAAAATAAATAAATTTAAAAGAAAAACAGAAAAGATGTTGAAAGATTAGAACTTTGGGTTGAATCGAATAAAATAGAATTTAATAGGACACATTCAATATCTTTTAGTTGTCTTTAAGGGGTACCTTATATAGCGCAGCTAAACAGCAGAAGAAAATCAGGAGTTTTGATGGGCAGAAGCCTGAATATGATTGAGCAGCCTGCTCAGGTGACATTGAGGAGCACAATGATCGATAAGATGGAGATAGAGAATCCCCTTGTACATTTCCCTGGTCAGATTGAATCTCAAATATTTTATCCAGGCTTAGTGTCCAATTTTTAGAAAGCCATTGATGGAGCAGCATGGAAGTCACCCAGCAGATGGGAAACATATTGTGAAAGGCTTCAAGATGATGTTATATGACTAGGTTCATTTACCTTACAGAAGCAAATATATTAGGGGAAAAGGATAGTTAGGTTCAAGGATTTGGAATGCTACTGCATGAAAGGATTCCAGTTATTCTCTTTGGCTTCAGAAGCTTAATTTGGTTCAACTGGTAAAAATGGTGAAAAAATATATTTTATCTATCTATTTATTTTTAATTAATTAATTTATTTGCTTTTTGGAGGGCAATTGGGGTTAAGAGACTTGCCCAAGGTCATATGGCTAGCAAGTGCATCAAGTGTCTGAGGCCATATTTGAACTCAGGTCCTCCTAACTCCAGGGCGGGTACTCTATTCACTGCGCCACCTAGCTGCCCTCAAAAAATTTAATTTAATGTAAAAAAAAAACAAAAACAAAAACAAAACCTTCCTAAGAGTTAGAACTGTTGAAAAGTAAAAATGGATTATTTCAGTAGGTAGCAAATTCCCCCTCAATGGAGGTCTTCAAGCAAAGATTGAATAGCTACTCATCAAATATGATGCATGATATTATTTTTCAGGAACAGTTTTGACTACATTGATCTCTGATGTCCTTTCTAACTCAGATAATTTGAGAATCTCAGAGAAGTTAAGTAACTAACTTTTGTTCACAAAGACATTAAGAATCACGATTTGAGACTTGGGCTATCCTGGTTTAAATTTTAATACTCTTCCTACCATAGTACATTGATCCTTGAGTTCTGTTTTGACCTGAGGATCTCAGATTGTACTAGCTAACTGAATCACATGAGATTTTACTGCTCCATCTTTGCTGAGGGGACATTAAAATAGGAGGAAAATTAGTATTTGGTGAAAAAGAGAGAGGAAGCAATAATTTGGTCTGAAGTCACAACAAAGCTGAATGTTTTTTGCATTGCTTTCCCCACTCTCCCCAATGGGTCTGAATTGTCAGTGTTGGATATTAACATTCACATCAGGCATAAGGCCTTCTTCATTAAGCCAATCAAACTCTAATAACAGGGTTGTCTTAAGAAAAAAAATAGTAAACAGGGAAAATATGTGAATCAGGTGAAATATGTCCTTGGTGACTGCCTCTATGGTCTATCACTGGCCACTCTATTATCTTGCTCTGCTCCTCTCATTTTTCTGGAGTCTAGCCTTCTGCAGACCAAGGTTTAAGGACCAATCAATAAGTATTGTGATATCTGGTAACTGAAAAGAACATTGATCTTGCCATCAGAAGACCTAAGTGTGATTTCTAACTCTAACACCTACTGACCATGTGACCCTGGGTAAGTCACCTCCTGTCTCTGAATCTCAGTTTCATCTTAAAAAAATAGAGATGTTAAACAAGCACCACCTATCTCACTGAATTGTTGTGAGGAAAGTGCTATGTAAAGTTTATTTTTTTAAAACTAATAATCCACTTTTTCATTTCTTCTTTTAAAATTGCTTTCTAAAATTTTAAGGAGCATGTAACTGTGAATTATTGTTAATTATGCTATTGGTTTTATCAATAAGAAAAATAACAATTGCTTAATGATTCTCTAAGTTATTTGCATCTTCCCAGGGAGATCATGAAGAGTACAAACCTTTAGGAACTAAAGGATGAAACTTTTATGGCATAGTGACAATGGAGTCAATATGATGACAAAGATCTTATCAATATTCTGAATGCTGACAGTACAAGAATAGGGCTTGGCAAGCATACCCAAGCTACTGGGCCCACATCTGGTCCTTGAAGTACCAAGGACCAGCTATAAAAATCAGATAAGGAATGTTACAATTGTAGAAGCAACGTGTATTTTAAATATACCACTGTAAATGCCTCTACAATTTCTGTTCTCTCCACTGTAGCCCTCCTCCACTAATGCCATATTGCTGAGTGGGTGATTTCCTCAGGGAATATCAGGGGGTGGATTATATTGATCGTGGAAGTGTTAGCATCTCATTGATTTCATCTTTTCCTGTTTTAGATCCCATAAGGAGGCTGAGTATAGCATTCTCCCCATTTCCCACCAGCTATGCTACTTTTGGACTTGAACTCCTCCATCACACCTCCATGCTGGGTACCTTCTTCTCTCCATGACCCTTTCAGATTCCTTCTGTGTATTGTCTTTCTCAATTATAAGTTCCTTGATGACAGGACCCATCTGCCTTTTTATTTGTACCCTCAGTGCTTAGCACAGTGTCTGTTAATAAATTAATTATTTTTAAAGCAGAAATTTTCCCTAGTAAAGAGATCATGGTGTGGTGAAAAGAACACTGGAATTGAAGGAGGAGATTCTGAGAGTCTAGATTCAAGAGATTGAAGCAAACATCACATTTCCAGCACAGCTTGGAGAAGTAATATAGGACCGAGATGTGGCCCAGAAGGGAAATAATGAAAAGAGTCATTGGCTGTAAACATCGCAGAACAGAGAGAAGATATAGGCTCAGTAAAGGCCCCAGAAAAAAATCTGCTCCTTCTCTAGCTTCCTCTTCCTATGCATTTTAAAGAGGAATGTAATTTTCTGTTTTGTTACTTCCTTCCCCCCAAAAAAACACTAAAAAAAGAACAGTTAATATTTACATAATGTTTTAGAGTTTGTAAAACACTTTACAAATATTATTTCATTTTATCCTCATGACAATCCTGATGATGTTACTATTATCACCATCTTACAGATGAGGAAACTGAATCTGTTAGAGGTTAAGTAATTTATCAAGGGTCACATAGTTAAGAAAGTGTCTGAGACTGGACTTGAACGTGGACCTTCCTATGCTCTGGTACACCACTCTGTCTACCGTGTTACCTAGCTTTATTCTAGGAGGAACTAGACCATTAGTGTGGCATAGAATGTTGAACTCCGTGGAAGCTAATATCTGTTATAATGTACCATATTATGCCATTAGCTCTCCTAGGGTAAAATAATGCATCATAAGGATGTTTGTTCAAATTCCACCTCTCTAGCTATGTGACGATGGGTAAGTCATTCAATCTTCCTAGGGTTTTACAGAAAATGTTTTATCTTCTTCTATAAGGTGGGCATAAAAACTGTAGTACCTATCTTAAAAGGTAATTATGAAGCTCAAATTACAAAGTCAGTCAATAAACCTCATTAATCACCTACTATGTGTCAGGCACTATTCTAATCACTGGGAATGTAAATGCAAGTTTGAAGAAAATAGATGATGTATATATGTGTGTATGGATATATATCCCTGTACATCTACGTTCATATATACTGGTGTGACAATAATGTCTACATGTGTATACATAACACGTATTATATGATACATGTATTTATGTAAAAAGTGTATATATGTTATCATAAAACCCCAGAAATAAACCCTTCTTGTCAGTCCCTATAATTACAGCAAATGAACAAGCTTGGGTTATCGGAGGAAAAAATGTGTAATGTGTGTCGACAGCCAAAATCAAGACTGTAGAGTCACAGAAACTCACAACTAATCCCAATTAACATTTGAATCAATTCATGCCTGGACAAATATCATCTCTGCATCATACCAAAACAGTGATCAACTATCCATAACTGGAAGGCCTCTAATGAAGGGGACTACACTATATACTGAGATAGCTCAGATCACTCTGAGTTATCTTGGTCAGGAAGTTTCTTCTGACATCAAGCTGAAATCTGTTTCTCTATAATTTCTGCCTCTCTCTTCCAACTCTGCCTTTGTGTGCTAAGCAGGATGATGCTAATCCCTCTTTCACAACATTACTTTAAATACTTGATGGTATTTATCATATTGTCCTTGAACCATCTCTTCTCCTGGTTAAACATCTCCAGTACTTTCAATTGTTACATGTGTTGATCTCAAAGTTTCTTACCACCACATTTGGCCTTATGGTTCCTTGTGTGCAGCCTTCTAAATGAGTCCAAGTTTTACAGAACAAACCATTTTATTAAGGGGATTTATTCTGTGAAGTCTGGATTCAGTCAAAGGGCTGCACTTGAAGACCTGGAGGGCCACATGAGGCCTTGAGGGGCCCAGGTTCCCCACCCTGTTCTAGATGCTCTACAATTCATCAATATTTTTCCTAAACAACAGTTTTGTCTTGTCCAGAATACAAGAAGACTATTGCTTCCTTAATTACAGATTTTATTCTTCTCTTACTGCAGCTTAAGTGTGTGTGTGTGTGTGTGTGTGTGTGTGTGTGTGTGTGTGTGTGTGTGTTATAGGCCACCAACCTCTACTTTCTTTTTTTTTTTCACAAGACATTCCATCTCCCGACACCTAGAATTTTCCCTGGCTGTTCTGTTTCCCATGCCTAGAATTCTCTCCTTCCTCATCTCTACCTCCTGGCTTCTCTGGCTTCTTTTAAATCTCAACTCATAGCCTGCCCTGCCCCCAATGTACCCAGTACTTTTTCTCTGAAATATTTCCGATTTATCCTTTACATATCTTGATTATATGTGGTTATTTGCATGCTGTCTCTCCCATTAGATTGTGAGCTTCGTGAAGGCAGGGACTGTTTTTGGCCTTTCTTTGTATCTCCAGCTCTTAGTACAGTGTCTGACGCATTGTAGGAGTTTATTAACCACCCCACATCATCCCATTTTGCCTATGAGACTGTCAAACACTTTAGAAAAATCTAGGAAAACTATACCAAGAGCATTTCCCTGACATATCTACCATATACATTGTGAAGTGGGGTAACGAGAAAGATCCTTGGGGTAAAAGGGACATTAGGGAAGTTAAGGCTGGAGACAGTGTATTTCTTCATAACTTGTTTTCTGCTGAGAAAGTATGTTTTCCCAACTCATGGGGCAGGATATTTTGGGCCAGAGACAAAGTATTTCTTCATAGTCTATTTTTGCTGGGAATGTACACTTTCCCAGATCTATGGGGCAGGATATTTCTTCATAACTTGGTCTCACAATGAACACATGTCTTCTCAACCATAACCACTTTGTCCCAACATTAACCACAATGTCATGCTGACCCAGGAGAACCGGGAACTGAGTTAACCACCCTGCAGACCCCCACCTGAAACCTACTTGGTTCTCACCCCTCCCCTATAGGCCCAAAGGTTGGCAATAAGCCTCTATCTCCAAGACTCAACTAAATCTGCCAGCCAATCATTTCCCGCCAAATCCTTGTATCTAAGACTTAGCTGGACTTACTAAGCCAATCAACAAGCTCTTAAGTGTATAAAAGAGCACCTGAGGAAACACTCGGGGTCCTCCATCTAAAATGTATGGTTGGGCCCGGGTTCGAACTCGTAATAAATTTTTTCTTTTTCTTGCCTCAGTGGTCTCGGTTTGTCTTTCATTCGGCTCCACGCTTCATCTGGAGGCCCCAGCGAGATCCGCGTTACCCGGGAAAATTCAGATCTCAGGCACTGCTCGGCGCCGGTAAGTCAGGCCTGACCTAAAATAGTGCTCCTTTTTGTTAATTCTGGTTTATTTTTTTCTTGCTAGCAGTTTCGGGAGTCTCATGAGCCTGGTTGGTTCGGGAAGGGCGGGACGCTGCCAGTAACTTCCCGAACCCTGGCCGAGGGAGGTGACGACCCCCGAGGCCCTGGGGGTTGATCAGATTGTGGGTTAGAGTCCCACCTGATTAACCAACGTTGATCGGATTGTGGGTTAGAGTCCCACCTGATCAACACTAGGGTTGTTAATCAAATTGTGGGTTAGAGTCCCACTTGATTAGCAGGGGTTAATATTAGGGAACGAATGATTGGAACTGTGCACAGGTCTGTGTCGTACCGTCTTTTATGTCTGAGTCTCGTCTTGTCCTTCTTGTCTTTTTGTGTTATTGTTTGGGTTGAAGATTTTTTTATGGGGCAGGAATCTTCTACATGTGGCCCGATAACCCCTTTAAATTGCATTTTAAATAACTTTTCGGACTTTCAGAGGCGGGCCTCGGATTATGGAGAATCTGTGACTAAATTTAACCTTGAAAAATTTTGTTCAATAGACTGGCCGGCGTTTGAGGTTGGGTGGCCACCAGAAGGGTCGCTGAGCCCAGTCGTTACCCAAAGGGTTTTAGATGTGGTTTTAGGAAAACATGGCCACCCTGATCAATCGCCTTATATAGAAATATGGATGGATATATTATTGGAAAAACCCAAATATTTGAGAGATTGCCAGAAAAATTGCATGCTCCAAAAGAAAGTTCTCCTGGCAAAATCTAAAAAGACAGATCTAAGGGAATTTAAGGAAGTCCTGCAAAGCCACCCCGAATCTGACCTCCCCCATTTTTCTCGGTCGAGAGGCAGGCAGATGGATTCTGATTCTCCCTCACCATCTGCCCCTGGAGTGTCTACACCCCCCCCTTATTCGGGGTTAATTACTACCCCCCAGGACTCTCCTGTAAAGGTGCCCCAGATATATCCACCTTTACCTGATTCTACCCTGTCGAGTCCTTCCCCTCCCCACACTCGGACAGGTACTCGTTTCGGCCAATCCTCGGCAAGCGGTCTTTTCCCTTTAAGGGAAGTTGGGGAAGTTAGTTCCACCGGCCGGCCTCTCCGTGCCTATGTCCCTTTCACTACCTCTGACCTGTATAATTGGAAAAACCAAAATCCTTCTTTTTCTGTGGACCCAGAAGCTGTAGCTACTCTCTTAGAGTCTGTGTTATATACTCATCAGCCCACGTGGGATGACTGTCAACAGCTTCTAAATACCTTATTTACAAATGAAGAGAGGGAGAGGATTAAAGCTGAAGGAAAAAAGCAAGTGAGGGGGCCTGATGGCGAGACTACAACAGACTTAGAAAGGATTGAGGCCATTTTTCCTTCCACTCGGCCCCGTTGGGACCCTAACACAGCCCATGGGGCTGAGGCTCTAACCAGGTTTCACCAGGTTCTTTTGAGGGCAGTTAGGGCCGCTGCTCGGAAGCCTACTAATCTGAGCAAGGTACATGAAACCAAGCAGGGCGCAGACGAGAGTCCCACAGCTTTTCTGGAGCGTCTGTACCAGGCTTACCGCACCTGGACCCCTATAGACCCTAAAGCTCCACAAAACCAATCCGCTGTGGTTCTCCAGTTCGTTGCCCAGTCAGCCCCAGATATTAGGAAGAAATTACAAAAATTGGAAGGATTTGAGGGAAAGTCTCTTTCGGAACTTTTAGCAGTGGCACAAAGAGTTTTTGACACCAGGGAAGATCCTGTAAAAATTACTCGGGACCTAACTCAAAAGATGGCCCAAGTCCTCTTAGCTCAAGGCTCCATAGCACCAGACACCAGATATCAACCGAGATGGCGGAATAGAGACCCTGCAAAACGAAGGGGTGGGCCTGACTTCGGACCCCAGCCTGGACAGCGCAGCAGATTGACTGGAACTCAGTGCGCTTTTTGCAAGGCGGAAGGACACTGGAAACGTGAGTGCCCCAAGTTTTTACAAGCAGCGGCTCCCAGGACAAACATCCTGGTAGAGGAAGCTGATTAGGGGGGTCTAGGCTCTTCCAACCCCCGGGAGCCCAGGCTAAAACTCTCGGTAGGGGGTCGCTCCATTGATTTTCTTGTGGATACCGGGGCCACCCATTCAGTTGTTCAAAGTCCTGTGGGGCCACTGTTGAATAAGGAAGTCAGGATAGTAGGGGCCACAGGGAGGTCAAAAGCTTATCCTTTATCATGTGGAAGACTTTCAAGTGCCGGTTTTAAGACGGTTACACATCCCTTTCTGGTCATTCCAGAATGCCCCGAGCCCCTGTTAGGACGGGACCTTTTACATAAATTACAAGCCACCATTTCCTTTTCTAATGACGGCCACCCAGAAGTCTCGTTAGGAGGCCGAGTTTTTATCACTGTGCCCACTGAGGATGAACACAGACTTTTCGAGCCAAGACATCCGAGCTCCAAGCCCCCTGAGCTCCTTGAGCGTTTCCAACATGAGATCCCCAGTGTTTGGGCGGAGGGCAATCCTCCTGGGTTGGCAAGGCACCACCCCCCAGTGGTCGTACAGCTCCTGAGCTCTGCCACGCCCGTTAGGGTCAAGCAGTATCCCATGACCCTGGCCGCTAGAAAGGGGATCAAGCTGCACATAGATCGCCTTAAAGCCGCTGGCATTTTAATATCATGTAATTCGGCATGGAACACTCCCCTCCTCCCAGTTAAGAAACCGGGTACGGATGATTACCGCCCGGTACAAGATCTGAGGGAAGTCAATAAGAGGGTTGAGACCATACACCCAACTGTGCCTAATCCTTATACACTACTTAGTCTTCTTCCTCCAGACCATGGATGGTACTCTGTTTTAGATTTGAAAGATGCATTTTTCTCCCTGCCTCTGGCCCCCACCAGCCAGCATATATTTGCTTTTGAATGGGAAGACCCGGTGGACAACGGGGGGGGCCAGCCAGCTGACTTGGACTAGGCTTCCTCAAGGTTTTAAAAATTCCCCCACGGTGTTCGATGAGGCTTTGCATCAAGACCTTAAGCCTTTTCGGGCTTCACACCCCTCTGAGGTTCTTCTCCAGTATGTCGATGATCTTTTGGTCGCATCTAAGTCATATGAGGAATGTCTGGGTGCCACTCGTGACCTGTTGCAAACCCTTGCTGATTTGGGGTACCGTGTGTCAGCAAAAAAGGCCCAGCTCTGTCTCCCCGAAGTCACCTATTTGGGGTTTATCATCAAAGGGGGTACCCGCCGTTTGTCTTCAAGTCGGATCGAGGCTATCCTGAGGATCCCATCGCCATCCACGAAACGGCAGGTAAGGGAGTTTCTCGGGGCGGCTGGCTATTGTCGCCTTTGGGTCCCCGGCTTTGCTGAAATTGCTAAACCACTTTACACAGCCACTGGGGGTGGCGACACTCCCCTGGTCTGGACTGCTGTTGAAGAATCTGCCTTTGCAGCCCTAAAGGCAGCTTTAGTCAGTGCTCCAGCCCTGAGCCTCCCCAATCTTGACAAGCCTTTTCAATTATTTGTGGCAGAAACCCGGGGCGTTGCTAAGGGGGTTTTGACACAGACTTTGGGACCGTGGAAGCGCCCCGTTGCTTATCTTTCAAAACGGCTTGATCCGGTGGCCTCCGGGTGGCCTTTTTGCCTACGCAACATTGCAGCAGCCGCGGTTCTGGTTAAAGAGGCATCTAAGCTTACGTTTGGCCAACCTCTTGAGATCCTCTCTTCCCATAACCTTGCTAGCCTCCTCCGCTCTCCTCCGGGTCGGTGGATGACAGATTCCAGAATAACAAGCTACCAAGTCCTTTTGCTTGACCCGCCCCGCATTACCTTTACTCATATTGGAGCTCTTAATCCTGCCACCCTCCTTCCTCTGCCTGAGGATGAGGGCCCCCTGCATGACTGTCCCAGCTTCCTGGAGGCCTTGCATTCCTCCCGCCTGGATTTGTCTGATGAGCCCATGATGGATGTTGATATAACCCTTTTCACGGATGGCAGTAGTTTTGTCCGGGAAGGTGCCCGTTTTGCAGGAGCAGCGGTCGTAACGTCTGACCAAGTCCTCTGGGCATGTGCACTTCCCCCGGGAACCTCCGCTCAACGTGCCGAGCTAGTGGCGTTGACTCAAGCCCTACTAATGAGTGCTGGTAAGAAAGTTAACATTTACACTGACAGCAGGTATGCCTTTGCTACCGTCCATGTTCATGGAGCTCTGTACCAGGAGAGGGGACTTCTAACTTCCGGAGGTAAGGATATAAAGAACTCTGCCGAGATCCTTGCACTCCTGGAGGCTGTGTGGAGACCAAAAGCGGTAGCTGTCATTCACTGTAGGGGGCACCAAACTGACTCCTCCCCAATATCTGAGGGGAATGCCTTCGCAGATGCTTCAGCCAAGAATGCGGCACTGGGCCTCTTACAGGTAGGGCAGATCTTGGAGCTTAAGGCCGTGGCCGAGCCGCCTGAGCCCCCTGACACTCCCACATACACGGCTCAAGAGGAGGCTTTGGCAATGAAGTTTAGGGCTGAGAAGTCTCCACATGGTTGGTACCGTCTGCCTGATGGCAGAATCCTGGTTCCTAGAGCAGTGGGGAGGGACCTTCTGGCTGCCACTCACCAAGAAACACACTTGGGAGTGAATAAATTGGCAGAATTATTAAAAAAATCATACCTTACCCCGGGTCTGTACCAAACATCCCAAAGTGTGGTGAGTAGATGCTCAATATGTGCACAAGTGAATGCTAACCCGGTAGTACTCAAGAACCCCGGAATCCGAGCATATGGGAAAGAACCGGGTGAGTACTGGGAATTGGATTTTACGGAAATGCCAGTAACAAGAGGAAACTATAAATACCTCCTTGTGTTTGTGGATACCCTCTCTGGATGGGTGGAAGCTTTCCCGACCCGTAAAGAGACTTCCCAGATAGTTGTTAAATATTTAGTTAATGAAATTGTCCCCCGGTTTGGACTACCATATTTTCTGGGGTCTGACAATGGTCCGGCGTTCATCGCCCAAGTTACTCAACAATTGGCCACAGCTTTGAATATTAAGTGGAAATTACATTGTGCTTATAGACCTCAAAGTTCAGGGCAAGTAGAACGAATGAATAGAACGATAAAAGAACTTCTTACTAAGCTTAAGCTTGAAACTGGTGAAACCTGGATAGATCTACTTCCTTTTTGTTTGCTCAGGGTCAGGTGTATTCCTGGCCGTCAAGGCCTGTCCCCTTTTGAAATCATTTTGGGCAAAAAACCCCCCCTCATACCCCGATTACAAGAAGATAGGATTGCTATGATTGAAAATAAAAGCCTGATTAAGTCCTTACAGGCCCTGCAAGCGATCCGGGATCAGGCCAGAAAAGCGGTGCTGAACGAGAGACCCCCTATGGACACTGATTTTCATCGAACACCGGTGTTTGAGCCAGGTGACAGAGTTCTAGTGAAGAAACTAGATTCAACCCAGCTGTGTCCACGATGGGAGGGCCCTTACGTTGTTGTCCTCAGCACCCCAACAGCAGTGAAGATCGCGGAGAAGCAATCATGGATCCACCATTCCAGATTGAAGAAGGCTCCACCAACGGACTCACCTGGACAACCATCCACATGGCGAGTTCAGCGCACCGAAGACCCCCTTCGTGTAAAATTTTACAAGTCATCATCTTGATTTTCCTCCTTTTCTCCCCCTCTTTTGTAATCACTAAGGGCATTGCCCTTTTTAGGTGGGAGCTCACTAGGACTTTAGATGGGACTGTAGTAGCAAATAGTACCACGATCGGCCCCCCCAAGTTTGAGTTTGACCTTTGTGACCTTTTGAGTTGGCGAGCTCGGGAAACCCCAGACCTTCTAATATCCCCCTATCCTGCCTCTGGAAATACCGGAGGTTGGGCCGACTATGGGTGTGGGATAGTCTCCCTGGAACAGGGTCTACGAGATACTTCTTTCTATATTTGTCCACGGGAAGGGCCCCCAGAGTGTGGGGGGCAAGACGACTATTACTGTGCTGGTTGGGGTTGCGTGACCTCCGCTTATTGGAAGGACACTGAGCGGGAAATTAAGCTCGTAAGGACCTCGCCCCGGGGGTGTACTCAACTGAGGTGTAATCACATGGTACTCCAAGTTAAAACGTGGGCCCAGGAATATTGGAAATGGGGAAAAACTTGGGGGTTGAGATTTCTAGTCTGGGGACAGGACCCGGGGGTACTTTTTACCATACAAAAGACAGAAGTCCCTCACTCTCCAGTTCCTATTGGACCACTAGCACCCCCTCCTCCTTTTCACCCGAAGCCCCCATCAACTCTTTGGCCCTTTTCTAGGACTCTGCCCCCGTCTTCCATATTAGTTACAGAGAAGGCAACTCCGAAGCCTCTCCCTACTGGGATTCCAGCCCTCATGTCCATATTAGACACAGCCTTCCAGCTGATAAATACTTCTGATCCCCTGTTAGCAACCGACTGTTGGCTCTGTTTACACTCTAAGCCCCCTTTTTATGTGGGATTAGCCGTCCTGACCCAGGTGGGCGACTATGACACCAGCATTAGAAAAGTTTCCCTTCCTTTGAATGCCCGCGGAGGTTTCGATCGATGTACTTGGGGCCATGAACCAAAACTTACCTTGGGTGATGTACAAGGGAATGGGACATGTGTATTAACCGCAACATATGTTTTGTCTATGTCTCCCTATGTACACATCTGTAAGTCGAATATTTTCATTCAACCTGGAAATGGGACTTCAGCGATGGTTCTGATAGCACCTCCGGGTACATGGTGGGCTTGTACATTTGGTCTTACTCCCTGCCTCCTGGAAGCTGAATTTGACACTTTTCCTGAAGATAAACTCTGTATCCTAGTTCATGTCCTACCACAGGTCTATATCTACTCAGGAGAGAGTGGACGGGAGCATGCACTTCTGGCCAGGCGAAAAAGGGCGCCCGTCCTTGTGCCCCTTCTCATAGGTCTTGGGATTGCTGGATCTACCGCCCTAGGGACAACGGCGCTGGTTAAAGGGACTGAGGATTTCTCTCGCCTCAGCAGCCAAATAGATGCAGATTTAAGCACCCTAGAGAAATCAGTGTCACACCTAGAAGAATCCCTCTCTTCCCTGGCCGAGGTCGTGCTTCAAAATCGCAGAGGGTTGGACCTGCTTTTTATGAAGCAGGGGGGCCTGTGTATGGCATTGGGGGAAGCTTGCTGTTTCTATGCCAATCGCTCAGGGGTTGTGAGGGATGGCCTAAGTCAGCTACGGAAGCGCTTGGCAGATAGGGAGGAGGCCCGCCAAAAGCAGAGCAATTGGTATCAGTCTCTCTTTTCTTCGTCCCCTTGGTTAA
The DNA here is from genome assembly GCA_011680675.1 of Gymnobelideus leadbeateri. Lineage (NCBI taxonomy): Eukaryota > Metazoa > Chordata > Mammalia > Diprotodontia > Petauridae > Gymnobelideus > Gymnobelideus leadbeateri. The sequence goes on from WOXC01008138.1 coordinate 261,975, forward strand.
CCACTTTGTTGACTGCCCTTGCTGGCCCCTTACTTTTGTTGCTTTTGGCCCTAACTTTTGGCCCATTCATTCTCAGATCTCTATTCGCCCTACTTAAGTCCCGAACTGAGGAGTTACGCATTATGTTCCTTAGGACACGTTACCAGAGAATGCCTGATGAACATTATGTTTGAATCTATGATTCGATTCCCTCCGATAAGAAGAAGTGGGGAATGAAGTGGGGTAACGAGAAAGATCCTTGGGGTAAAAGGGACATTAGGGAAGTTAAGGCTGGAGACAGTGTATTTCTTCATAACTTGTTTTCTGCTGAGAAAGTATGTTTTCCCAACTCATGGGGCAGGATATTTTGGGCCAGAGACAAAGTATTTCTTCATAGTCTATTTTTGCTGGGAATGTACACTTTCCCAGATCTATGGGGCAGGATATTTCTTCATAACTTGGTCTCACAATGAACACATGTCTTCTCAACCATAACCACTTTGTCCCAACCTTAACCACAATGTCATGCTGACCCAGGAGAACCGGGAACTGAGTTAACCACCCTGCAGACCCCCACCTGAAACCTACTTGGTTCTCACCCCTCCCCTATAGGCCCAAAGGTTGGCAATAAGCCTCTATCTCCAAGACTCAACTAAATCTGCCAGCCAATCATTTCCTGCCAAATCCTTGTATCTAAGACTTAGCTGGACTTACTAAGCCAATCAACAAGCTCTTAAGTGTATAAAAGAGCACCTGAGGAAACACTCGGGGTCCTCCATCTAAAATGTATGGTTGGGCCCGGGTTCGAACTCGTAATAAATTTTTTCTTTTTCTTGCCTCAGTGGTCTCGGTTTGTCTTTCATTCGGCTCCACGCTTCACATTGTATTAACAATGCATTTTAATGCTAATGAAAGGGGGTACAGGAAACAGCGTGGCAATCTCAAAAAGAGAGAATATATTAGCAAAAGACAACATATAACTTCAGTGAAGAGTGTAGAAGAAGAGAGAGAGTTCCTTCCTTGCTTTGGCAGTGGTGGAAGGTGAGGGGTTTCTTTGTTATTTGAGATATAGATATAGATATGGATATGGATATGGATATGGATATAGCATTCTCCCCATTTCCCACCAGCTATGCTACTTTTGGATTTGGATTTCTCTATCACCCCCTGTGCTGGGTACCTACACCTACACACACATACATATATATATACACATATATTAGTAACAGGATTTTTACTCCAAGGGTGACAGTTGTCAGAGCCACATCTTCCTCTTCTACCTGCCATCTTCCTGAGTTATTGCCTATCACCAGTACCATAGGGTCACCCCATTGTGGAAGGATAATCCTCCTTATTTGCTGTACCCAATTTGACATTGATTATAAACCACTGTGAATCTGAGAAAATGTAGCTTACCCCAGAAAAAAAAAAACAAACTAATGGCATAGTACGATGCATTGTGACAGATATTAGCTGCCATTAAAGCTCAGCATCCTATGCCATACAGGTTCTATTTCTAGCTCTGCCTTTGCCTTCTCCATGACCTTCAGTGAGTCATTCACCTTCTTGCTGCCTTAGTTCTATATCTGCCAAGTATGGATGAAGATGGGAATTATTTGTAAAGCACATGGGTTCCTTGGCTAAACAGAAGCCCGAGGTATTATTAAGAAAATTGGATTCATCCCCCACACAGTTGCATTTTTCTAATTGTTTGCTTTTGTAAATTATTGACAACAGAATCCTAGAATTCAGAAACAGATCCCAGGAAACCTCATTCCTGCCAAAAAGACAGCCTACTTCACTTGGCACTTCATGAATTAAATTGATTCAATTCAACAATCTTGCACTAAACACCTACTGTGTGCAGAACACTGTACTAGGCTGGGGGAGAGACAAAATTTGTATGAAACAAAGTCCCTACCCTCATAGAACATTTGAATAGGTGTCCAATGGGAAGGAGATTGGAAACTGCTTCTATAGTGGGCAAAATTGAGCACAATGGAGTGAAGGAGTACAGAAATGCAGATTTTGGCCTCAGTGGAAGGATAAGCTTTATAATTATCATAGCTACCCAAAATTTAAATCGACTACTTTGAAGGGTAGTGAGTTCCTCATCACTAGAGGTCTTCATACAGAGGCTAGGTGAGCACTTATTAGTGATGTTGAAGTAGAGATTCAGGTGTAAGTGGAGTTAGTTCCAATTTTGAAATTCTGTGATTCTGTCATATAATAATTTTAGAATCTAGTACAAGTAGCACTGTGTCTAGCATATAGTATCACTATATTCTAATATAATAAAAAATCAATCACTGATTGATTAATACATGATAAGTGCATAAAAGCCTTCAGCATACTTGTTTGATCCACTACAGAAAATCTACTGAAGGACATGGGTGAGAATAGCATTGGATAAGAAGGCACTAGTGGCTTCTTTAGTTGCAGAAGTGAGGGACTATGGGTGTGAAACATTACAAAGACTGTTAGATTCAGTTTTTATGTAGGTTACCTCTGTTAAACATTTGTTTTCTCTCTTTTGTAATTCTTTGTTATTATAAGGAATGATTCATGTGGTAGGGGAGAGGAAGGAATATAAACAGAAATGAAGGTGATAATAAAAACAAAAGTTATTATTAAATATTTGATTAAGAACAAAAAATGAAGACATAGATAGGCTGTGAGCTGCATTAATAGACAGGGTGTCCCATATAGATAAGATCACAAATTCATCTAAGCACATACATAAAGTTGCATAAGTAAAGTTCTTTATGAGGTCCACGATAGAAAAATTTCTTACTGACTTTATGGAAGAGACAACTAAAAGTTTAAGCAGGAATTCTGAAAGTAAATGGTGAAGGAAGAAGTCATTCCTTCTTCATTTTCCATCAGCAGACATACTTGGCTTTGAATCCACAGAACAACATGTCTCCTTTCCCTCTTCCCCTCCACCACAAAGTTAGTTGACTACCTGAAATCTCATCACCTTAAAGAAGTACTTAGCGTTAGATATTCTATATCTTCTCAACTCAGGCTTGGTGGTCTCTGCTCTTGGATTAGATGAAAAGAGGGTAGAGCATTCTTCTCAAAGCCTTCCTTTAAAAAGGGGTCATCATCTTGCAGTGTTTTTACATGTAGAGAATTTAAATTCCTTACAGGGAGAGTGTCATTTTTTTTTTGGTCTTTGTACCTTTAACACCTAATAAAATGAAGACATATAATAAGACTTAATAGATGCTTATTGAATTAAACTAAATTGAATAGAGAAGAGAAACAGAATATGCCCAGGAAATGGTGTCCAGTTTGACTGAAGCATAGAATATATGAAAGGAAAGATAGCAGGGTAAGACTACAAGAAGTAGGAAGGTATCAAATTATAGAAGGCTTTGAATGCCAGGTTAAGAAAATCGAATTTTACTCGGTAGTCAATGGTCAGACATTTTTGGTCCCTCTAGCCAAAACCACTGCCCTATAATAACATTATCTTAAGAGATAACATGGCATAGGGGAGAACAAGTTGACTTTGGCATCAGAAAGGCCTGGTTTTAAGTTCTAACACTGGCACACATTGACTGAATGACCGTGAGCAAGTCAAATAAGCTTTCAGTACTCTAGACATCTCTCTAAGATTTGAATCATAGATGAGTTGCCAACATCCATCAGTAGAAATTTTTTTTCACACTAAGTTCTCTACAAGAATAAAATCATAGGTCAATACCAAACTCTAAACAAAAGAAATATTGCATTGATCATCACAGAAACTTTCTTTTAAGAATGGTGCACCTGTTTATATTTCAAGGTGGGTAGGAGGTTAAAAGGGGAGTGGTACTAATAAAATGTCTAGAAATGTTTAATCCAAGGAAAAACTGGGAAACATGGAGGAAATTGTGGGTGGTTTAGAATCTAACAAAGTTGTGTAGGATCTAACATTCAACTTTTTTTAGCATGTCTACAATTATTAAAACCAATAAAAATTAGAAAAAAATTTAAAAACCTTTCCAAAATATTTGAGGTAATAGAAATGATTTTATTTATTTTTCCCTGAGATTTCACTCAGTTTCCTCAAAAGTCAGATTAGGGAGTTAGACAAAATCAGTACTTTCCAAAGGGTGCATTCTAGGGCACTTTAGCTAGGTGTGTCAGGAACTGTATGGAAATTACATTCACAATCAGAGATGCACTCTGAATCTCCCAGGCTCCCCTATAATACACCTAGGCTGCTCAAGGAAAAAAGCAATAAGGTGCCATAAAGGGGGGGAATGTGTGCTGGGGGGGTTAGGGAGAGACATGCTGGGTGGAGTTAGAATGCTACTTGACTAACGCTCCCTATGATCCCTTGGTGCTCCAATATGCTGCACTCTGTTCTGAGGACCCCCTTGGCTTTAACATGCTATGTTCTATATTTTCATATTCTATGTTCTCAGCTTTCTTGAATCTGTTCTATTCAATGGCTCTGTCATTTCTTCCATAACATCATATTTCCTCATCATAGGGGAAAAAAATCTCAAAAATGCCAAAGTATTAGTCCATTATCTTTCTTCACCTTTCATTTCTCCTCTTCTTTCACAAACAGGGCAAGTTGGTTGAATGGTTAGACTGAATTCTACCTTGACACACATTCCTTTTTCTTTGCTCTTCACAAATCTGAGAAGCATAGAGGGTTAATCCAAACCTTTGTCATCTGTTTCCAGAAGGGATTTTTCCATAGCCCTAGAAATTATTTAGGGCCACATCCCTCAGCCCTGTGAGATTCAGTTGCTCTTTCAGTGGATACCAAGATTAGCATCATGAATCAGGGTAGGGAGGAGAGGGATAGAAGACTCAGTTGCACAACAGGCAGGCTTGGTTGAATTCTAGCCTAAGGCTCTTTTTCTCCAATTAGTTCAGGAAAAAAATAGAATAAGACATCAGGACTGCTATCTGAACTGAGTTTCAAATACTTGCCCATCAAATCACCTCGCCTTTGTTATGATGTCTCTAGCAGTTCACCAATGAAATTGGCAAATTGAAAGGTTTCTGAGTTTCTCATGTGGAGATTCATATGTTAGTTCTCAAGGAATCGTTTCATCCTTAAAATGTATTAAGTAATTTATTAATGATGAACTAATAAAATTGTAGCAGGTGATTAAGCTCCTATCATCGTACTCAGGGAAAACATGAAGCCTGAGAAATAAGTAATGCTACAATATTTTTGATTTAAAGGTGTGTTACATGTCCTAAGGAAGTCTGATTACAAGTTAGATTGGAATGGCCCTAGGTTTGGAAAACCTTTGGTTCTCTGCTCTAGTGAGGATATCTATTTTTTCTCCCCAATTTTCCCTACCCACCACCCAAAAACAGTGTTCCCACTGAATATCCCCTCCCCCAATCTGCTCTCTCCCATATCTTCCCACATTCCTCCTTTGACTTTCCAGTAGGGCATGTTGGGTCTCTATGCCCCATTGCCTGTATATCTCATTTCCCAGTTACATGTAAAATTATATATATATATATATATATATAAACATTATTTTAAAATTTTGGATTCCATATTCTTTCCCTTCCTCCCTCATCACCCACCCTAATTGGGAAGATTCAATATAGGTTGTACATAATACAATATTGTACATTGTACAATATAGGTTGTCCAATTCAATATAGGTTGTACATTTGTAGCTTTGCAAAACATTTCTACAGTGCATATATTCTGAAAGACTGACTATATTTTCCTCTATCCTATCCCACCCCCCACTAATTCTATTCTCTACTTTGATCCTGTCCCTTTTTTCAAAAGTGGGTGCTTCCAACTTCCCTCCCCCCCAGCCTGCCCTCCCTTCCATTATCCCCCCTCTCTTCCCCTACCCCTCTGCTCTCCTGTAGGGTGAGATACCCTATTTAGTGTGTATGTCATTCCCTCCCTAAGCCAAATTCAATGAGAATAAGGTTGACTCATTTCCTTTTGCCTTCCTGTTATTCCCCTCCATTGTAACAGTTTTCCCTTGCCTCTTCTCTACCTTCTATATGAGATAATTCACCCCATTCTGTCTCTCCCCATCTCCTCTCATTATATTCCTCTCTTACCTCTTAATTTCACTTTTTAAGATTCATCCCTATCTATTCAATTGGTCCTGTACTGTCGATGTATACCTGTAGACATATATACACACACTCACATATGTATTCATACACCCATATATCCTCCTATATAGATATATGTATATATTATGCACATATACATACCTATATGTATACTGAGAAAAGTTTCATACTGAGAGAAGTTTCATAAGCTACAATTATCATTTTTCCATGTAGGAATATAAGTGGTTCAACTTTGATAAGTTCCTTATGTGTTCTTTTCCCTGTTTACCTTCTCATGCTTCTCTTGCTTCTTGTATATGAAGGCCAAATTTTCTATTCAATTCTGGTTTTTTCATCAAGAATGCTTGAAAGTCCTCTATTGCACTGAATGACCATATTTTCCCCTGGAACATGATGCTCAGTTTTGCTGGATAGGTGATTCTAGGCTCCTTTGACCTCCAGAACATCACTGTCCAAGCGCTTCTATTCCTCAATGTAGAAGCTGACAGATCCTGAGTTATCCTGAGTTATCAATGTGTTTCCACAATATTGAAATTGTTTCTTCCTGACTGCTGTAATATTTTCTCCTTGATCTGGAAACAGTGAAACCTGGCTATAATATTCCTGGGAGTTTTCTCTTTGGGATTTTTTTCAGGAGGTGATCGGTGGATTCTTTTGACCTCTATTTTGCCCTCTGGGTCTAAAACATCAGGGCAATTTTCCTTGAGAATTTCTTGAAGGATAATTTCTAGGTTATTTTTTTGATCATGGCTTTCAGGTAGTCCAATAATTTTTAAATTATCTCTCCTGGATCTATTTTCCAGGTCAGTGGTTTTTCCAATGAGTTATTCACATTGCCTTCTATTTTTTCATTTGTTTGGATCTGTTTAATAGTATCTTGATTTCTCATAAAGTCACTAGCTTCCATTTGCTCCAGTCTAATTCTAAAGGAATGATTCTCTTCACTGAGCTTTTGAGATTCTTTTTCCATCTGGCAAATTCGGATTTTTAAGGCATTCTTCTCCTCACTGCCTTTTTGAGCCTCTTTTGCCATCTGAGTTAATCTATTTTTAAGGCGTTATTTTCTCCAGTCAGGTTGTTGACTCCCATTTCATAATTTTCTTGCATCATTTTCATTTCTCTTCCCAATTTTTCCTCTACCTTTCTTTTATGATTCTCAAAATCTTTTAAAGCTTCTCTATGGCCTGTAACCAGCCCATATTTTTCTTGGAAGCTTCTGGTGCAGGAGTTCTGACTTTGCTGTCTTCTTCCTGTTCCATGCTTTGATGCTTTTTGTCCCCCCAAAGGGAATCTAAGTTTTGATTGCTGTGCTTGCATTGCTGCCTTTGCTTGCTCATGTTGCCACTTAATTACTTGATTTTTATTGTATATTTGAAACATTTAATCTTAAGACCTCGAATTTCAGATCCATTTCCTTCCTCTCTTGTCACCCATTCCCTCTGGGAAGATAAGTAATTCAGTATATGTTGTAAATGTCTAGCAATGCAAAACATTACCATAGTAGATATATTGTACAAGGCTGCTTATAATTCCCTTCCACTCATCCCACCCCCCACCTGGTCCATTCCCTACTTGATCCTGTCCCTCTTCTATAGTGGGTACTTCCAACCTCCCCTCCCCCCAAGGATGCCCTCCCATCCATCATCCCTCCTCTCATCCCCCTTTCCCCTATTCTGCTGCAGGTTGAGATATCCCATTTAGTATGTATGTCATTCTCTCCCAGAACCAAATTCAATGAGAATGTGGTTTTGCCTTTTGCCTTCCTATTCTTCCCCTCCCTTGCAACCACTTCCCCTTGCTTCTTCTACATGAGATAGTTTACCCTACCCTGTCTCTCCCCATCTCCTCTTGCCACTTTCCTCTCTCACCTCATAACTTCACCCCTTAAGTATCCTCCCTTCCCAACAAATTCAACCTATGCCCTGTATCCATGTATAACTGTAAACATATATACACACATTCACATATGTATTCATATGACCATACACCCTTCTTCCATTATTTTCATACTGAGAAAGATTTCATCAGTCACAGTTATTGTTTTTCCATGTAGGAATGTAAATAGTTCAACTTTGATAAGTTCCTTTTGATTTCTTTTCCCTGATTACTTTCTCAGGCATCTCTTGCTTCTTGTGTCTGAATGTCAAATTTTCTATTCAACTCTGTTTTTTTTTCTTCAAGAATGCTTGAAAGTCCTCCATTCCACTGAATGACCATATTTTCCCCTGGAACAAAATACTCAGTTTTGCAGGGTAGGTGACCTTTGGGTTCGTTCCCAGCTCTTTTGCCCTCTGGAATATCATATTCCATGCCCTTCAATCCCTCAGTGTAGAAGCTGCCCGGTCCTGTGCTATCCTGATTGTGTTTCCACAATATTGGAATTGTTTCTTCCTGGCTGCATGTAGTATTTTCTCCTTGATCTGGGGATTCTGGAACCTGGCTATAATATTCCTGGGAGTTTTCTTTTTGGGGTCTTTTTCAGGAGGTGCTCTATGGATTCTTTCAACCTCTATTTTGCCGTCTGGATCTAAAACATCAGGGCAATTTTCCTTGAGAATTTCTTGAAGGGTGATTTCTAGGTTCTTTCTTTGATCATGGCTTTCAGGTAGTCCAATAATTTTTAAATTGTCTCTCCTGGATCTATTTTCCAGGTCAGTGGTTTTTCCCATGAGATATTTCACATTGCCTTCTAATCTTTCATTTGTTTGGATCTGCTTAACCCTATCTTGATTTCTCATAAAGTCATTAGCTTCCATTTGCTCCAGTCTAACTCTGAAGGAATGAATCTCCTCATTGAACTTTTGAGATTCTTTTTCCATCTGGCAAATTTGGCTTTTTAAGGCATTCTTCTCCTCATTGCCTTTTTGGGCCTCCTTTGCCATTTGAGCTAGTCTATTTGTTAAGGTGTTGTTTTCCTCAGTCAGGCTGTTGACCCTCATTTCATACTTTTCCTGCATCCTTCTCATTTCTCTTCCCAAATTTTTCCTCCACTTCTCTTATTTGATTTTTAAAGTCCTTCCTGAGGTCCTCTATGGCCTGCAACCCGCTCATGTTTTCCCCCGGGGGATTTTGGAGCAGGACTTCTGACCTCACAGCCCTCCTCTCACTCTATGCTTCGATCCTCTTTGCCCCCAAAGTAGGAGTCTAAGGTTGCATTTTTCTGTTTAATTTGCCTCCTTTGCTTTGGCATGTTGCCACTTAATTACTTGACTTTTGGGCTTGTTGCCAAAGTATGGACTGGTGCCAGACGGGAACTTTCATCCCAAATGTGGGGGGGGAGGGGCAACTTCCGTTTCTGGCAAGCTGGAAACCCACACAACCTCCACCCCAGATCACAATCCAGATCCAGGGAGGTTAAAGCAAGAGCGATTACCCCCCAAGACTGATCGCTGGATCTCCCTACAGTTCTCAGGCCAGGAGCTGGAGCTGCCTCTGAAAACTACAAAATGGCGTGTCTCCTTAGAGGCTTCTAGCCCCCAGGGGAGGAAGCCGAGGCATTCCCCAAATACTGGTCTCAAAGTCCATAGGGCACTAACCTCTCACTTTGTCCTAGGCATGTCTATGTTGATAATTCTGGAATCGCCACAGCTTCTGGTGTTCTGGGGTCCCTCCAGCTGGCCGCTGGCCCCGCCGCCCTGGGGCTAAAACTGCGACTCAGGCGGACCTGTGCTCAGCTACCCACGCAGTGCGCTGCTGCCACTGCACTGGTCCTTCCTGCAGGGCTGCTGGGCTTTCCTCAGCGGGAGGTTAGCTTCTTTGTGTCATTCTGTGGGTGCTGGGGCTCCAGAAGTTGTTCAGAGTCCCCTTTTACATAGTTTGGAGGTACTCTGGCAGAAGAGTGGCTTGGACACGCTGTTTCTACTACACCATCTTGGCTCCGCTCCCCCCAATTACTTGATTTTTGAGCCTTTTGTCACAGTAGATATCTGCTACCAGAAATGGGAGCTTTATCCCAAACACTGGGGTTTTCACAGCTGCTGTAGCTATTAGTTGGGTGCCATCTCTGAAGCCTCCATACATTCTGGTAGACTGCTCACATACATCAGGACCTCCACCCTAGACAGCAATCCAGATCCAAGCAGCTTAAAGCAAGAGTGATTACTCCTCAGACTGGTCACTTGGTCCCTCTACAGTCTGCAGGCCAGGAGCTGAAGCAGCCACTTTGCCACTGCACCTCAGCCCACCCTAGGGGCAAAGCCCGGATCACCCTCAGAATTCCCAGGTCCCAGAGTCCATGCTGCATTGACCTCTCACTTTGTCCTTAGCATCTACGGGTTGATAATTCTGGAAACTGCCACAGCTGCTGGTGATCTGAAGCCTCTCCTGCTGATGGCTGGTCAAGCCGGCCTTGGTGCTAAAACCTCTGGCTTGCCCAGGGCTGGGCTCAGTTCCCAAAGTACTGTGCTGGCCACTTCCTGCTGGCCTGCCAGGCTGTCTTCAGTGGGAAGTTAGCTTCTCCGTGTCATTTTGTGGGTTCTGTAGCTCCAAAGTTTGTCTAGAGTAATTTTTTACATGGATTGGAGGAGGTGGGTGCCGGAGCTGCGTGGAAGTCCTGATTCTACTCTACCATCTTGACTCTGCCCCCCTAGTGAGGATATCTAGATCCCTAAAGACTTTTCTTAGAAGACTAGTACCCCTGAAGTTCACTGCATGTGATGCCAGAAAAAAGTGAAATTAGTTTTAGAATCATAAGGGTGTTGGAACTAGAAAGACCCTTATTTAAGTCCAATCATTCATTTTACAGATGAGAAAACTGAGGATTAGAAAGGGTAAGTGCTTATCCTATGTCACACAGGTAGGAAGCATTGGTGCTAGGATTCAAACTCACATATTGTGACTCCAAATCCAATGTCTAATCCAACTATGTCATCCCCTGTTTTTTAGTGAATCCCGCTCATATTTCTTCCTTCCTGATAGCCTTATAGATGCCTAGTATTCTTATGCTGTCCTAATCTCTTCAGATAGTGATGAAAAGATCTTGAGAATGTCAAGCACTCTCTGACCTTTAGGACTTGAGGATGCACACTCTTCTCTTTGACAAAGAGACAGCTATGTTTAACCCACAGCAATGAATGGATATTGATGCCATTATGTGGCCTTCAAATTTCCTTTTTATTAATGGCTACCCACTCTGCCTCTGGCTAAACCTGGACCTGCCTGCTGATTGTTTTGGTTTTCTTCCCCCCATCTCAAAAAGGAATGGAGTGATTCACTTAGAAGTTTTGTAATGGCTCTTTTTGAGTAAAATTACTCTTTAATCTTCAAAGCCTCACCTGTTTTTCAGACCAAAGCAATCTCAAGTCTAAATCTCCTCGGGGAAGCCTAAAGTCCCTTTAGCAGAGAAAACAGCTTGGGTTTCCAAGATTTCAGGGCTAATTTCTCTCAAAGCATCTATCCACCTACCTAAGGGGCAGGGGAACCTTGCATGCAGTAGATACCTGATAATGATCAAACAATTACAGTTAAGAGGGTTTTTAGATATAATAGGATCATAGAGCTAGTACTAGAAGGGACTTCAGAGATGATGCAGCAGAACCCCCTCATTCTACAAATGACAAAATGAAGTTCTACTAATAAGAAATAGTTTTCTCAAAGTCTGTCTCTCTATCAATCAGTCAATAAGCATTTATAAGTACCTTTTATATATGAGGCACTCTGTCAATTTCTGAGATAAAAAGAAAGGCAAAAAACTGTATTCTATAGGTGCTCATAGTCTAATGGTGAAAATTCCATGCAAACATCAATGTATAAACAAGCAATGGACAAGCTACATTGTAGATAACAACAAAGGGAAGGCATTAGCATTAAGGAAGATTGGGAAAGGTTAGGAAAACTTCTTATAGAAGGTATGATTTTAACTGGATCTTGAAGGAAACAAGGAAAGCCAAGAAAGAGATGAGGAAGGAGAGTATTCCATGTACAGGAAATAGCCTGTGAAAATTTCCAGAGTCTGGCAATGGAATGTCTTGTTCGAGAAACAACAGGAAATCCAGTGTCACTGAATGGCAGAATATGTGGGAAGAGGAAGTTATAAAGTATAAGAAGACTGCATACAGTTGTGCGGCTGTGGGGGTGTGTGGAGGGGGAGTTATAAAGGGCTTTGAATGCCAGAGGATTTTATATTTGATGCTGCTAGTGTCAGGGAATCCCTGGAGATTATTGAATATGGGACTGACTTTAGGAAGATTCATTTGAGAGTTGAGTGAAGGATAGACTGGAGTGATGAGAATCTTGAAGCAGGGATAGCTACCAGCAGGCTATTGAAAGAGAGTGAGGTGATAAGGTCCTGCATCAGGGTGGTGGCAATTTTAGAGGAGAGAAGTGTGTGTGTGGTGGGGCTATGTATGATAGTTTTAAAAAGTAAAATCAACAGGACTTGGAATAGATTGAATATGGGGGTTGAGAGTGACAACACCTAGGTTATGATCCTGGATAACTGGGAGGATAGTAATACCCTAGATAATAACAGGAAAGTTAGGAAGAAGAAAATACTTGGGAGGAAAGATAACAAGTTCAATTTGGGGTACGTTGAGTTTAAGATGTCTACAGGACTTCTATCTTAGGATGTCTAATAAATAGAAATGGAAATCTGGAGATTAGGAGAGAGGTTACGAATGGATAAGTAGATCTGAGAATCAATAGTTAATGGCTTTGATTTTTTTTAAATTTCAGTTTCTATCTCTCTTCTCTTCCTCTGTTTCTCTGACTCTGTCTTTTGGTCTCTATCTCTTGCTCTATCTCTCTATCTGTCACTCTTTTTCTGTTTGTCTCTCTCTATTACTCTCTGTTTCTGTCTCTGTCTACTTCTGTCTCTCAGTCTGTCTCTCATAAATACATATGGACTTGCACATGTGTGCATACATGCACACACACACACACACACATCCATAGAAACATCCAGAGTAAGTAACGGAACTGGGATTTGAACACAGATTCCATTGATTCCATATTCAGTTCTCAGGAATATTTTGAGTACATTTGAGAGGTGGTTAAAAAAGCAAGCCTTTCCCACCCTCAGGTATGCCAGAAATATTCCCATCAGGGATTTCCCTACAGGTACATCCTAGTTAAAATAGTTAAAATAAAAATGTTGCATGTAAGATAATTCTAAATTGGTATCAACCAATTACACTTTAGGGTGAATAAATTTATTGGATTAGTTACTCATTTACCTTAGGCCCCAGAGGAATGGCACGCCAACAGGCTAAGTAAGCAGTATTAATTGGGGCAAATCATTTAACCTCATCTTCCTCATTTGTAATATAAAAAGGTTCTCTTGGATAGTTTCTGAAGTACTTTCAAACTCAAATATCTGTGTTCTCTATTTCAAGATCTCATTCATATCTAACATTCTATGTCCTAAGTTTCCTTTTAGCTCTAAAATTTTATGATGGTGGGGGAGGGAACAGATGGAGGTGGAGGGGGAAAAAAGATTCTTGGCTCACCTTACACAAGGAAGAAACCACAAGTAGCAAGAGAAATGGTGATGAGGTATGAGAGTATGAAGAAGTGAATGGGTTTGATTTGTCTAAGCCTTAAGGAAAGCAAATATTGCTAGAATGTTGGCTGACTGCCATTGACTTCCAAACAAAAAATGGCTTCAAGATATACTATAAGTTCTCAATGGGGTCTGTTAACAGTGAGTGATGGGATGGCAGTGCCCTGCTGGAGATCATGGGGAAAGATTATAATGTTCTCTTGACAGAAACCAAATGGGAGAGAGTAGGGTTTGGGCAGGGAGAGAAATAGAGAGACAGATGGAGGAAGAAAGAGGCTTCCCTGAGAATGCTTGTTAGATTATGGGCCCCAAGAACCCCACAAGTTCATGTCTTCTTCATCTTCATAACCTCCAACACAGGTCATGCATGTAGTCAGTGCTTCAGCCCAGGACAATGAAAAGCCCTGGACTCCAACCCTGAATCCAAACTTTGCTACTTAATATCTGTAAGATCCTGGAAAAGTCACTTCACCTTCCTGAGGCTCAATTTCCTCCTCTACAACTTAAAGGGGTTCAACTAAATGATTTGTAGTCTGAATCCTATGATCCTACAAATCATCAGCAAATCAGATTGAATTGAGCTATAGCAAAACAGGACTTGTTACTTCTTTGACAGAAGAGAAATTCTTTATGTCTCACCTAAATTTTTCTCCCATGGAATCTATTCTCTGTCTTTCTCTCTGTTCCTGTCTGTCCCTGTCTGTCTCTATCTCTCTGTTTCTGTCTTCCTCTGTGTGTGTCTCTCTCTGTCTGTTTCTGTCTCTCTCCACCCATCTCTCTTTCTCTGTCTCTCTCTTTTTCCCCTACTATCAAAGACTAGATGCAATGTAAGAACCCATCGATTGGGGAATGCATGAAACCATTTTAATACATAAATATAAAGGAATATTATTGTGCCATGAAAAATGATTAACATGAGAAAAATCAGAGAACTACAGGAAGACTTCTTTGAAGTAATGCATAATCAAGTAAGCAGAACCAGACAAATAATATACAATGACTTCTATAATGTAACTAAAAAAACCTAATAAAATGAAAATATAGACTATTGAAATAATTATGTAATTATTGTGATTGGGCTGCCAGAGAAGAGCTGAGGAAATGTACCTTCCTCCTCTCACTGGACAGATAGTGTACAAGAGTTGTGGAATGTTGCATATGATTTCTGTAAAACACATATGTTGACAGGTTTTATTTAAACAGCTTTAAAACTGAGGTCTGCTACTATACCCAGTGATGGCTAAAATGTAAAATCCAATGGCATCAATAAAACTAAGCCAAAGCAGAAAAGGAGAGAGGAAAGGAAGGAGGGGAAAAGAGAAGGAGGAATAGAAGAAGACATTTAATGCAAGGGAGTTTTTCAACTCCAGATTGTGGGGGAGGATTCTAGTTTGAAGATTTTTCTATTTCTCTACTATTCTGCCCTTAGTGAAGAATCATAAGATCTCAGTATTCAGGGCTAAAATGGACCTTGGAGACTATCTTGCCTGACTCCTATATTTTTCAGAAGAATATGCAGCTACTGCTGTGGCTAATGAAGATGATGAAGTGTAACCACATAACAACTAGAATTCAAATATTGTGTTTTAAGCTTTGCAAAAGACTTTGCTAATATTATCTAATTTTGTTTGTTGTAAAACCTCTGGGAAGTAGGTGTTATTATCCCAATTCAACAGATGGTGAAACTGAGGCAAATAGAGTTTATGTGACTAGTGGGTCGAACAGCTAGCAAGTATTTAAGGCAGGATTTGCATTCGGGTCTTTTCAACTACAGGTCCAGTGTATATTCACTTCATCACCTAGATGATAATAAGAACTAAAATTTATGAGGGTGAGACCCCTTCTCCCAATGACCCCAACCTAACCCATATACCAGAGGGGAGTGTCAACCAAAGGCCTTTCCCAGGGCCTCAAACTATCTCCTGGTTAAATCCCATGGAATCTATTCTCCTCTCCAACAGTGAAGCCTCCAACTTCAGTGCTGATAAAGTTGTTTATACAATTTCATTTCAGTAAGCAAGGAGTCAATAACTACATTGCTTCCTGTTACACAGAGGGCCATCAGATCTTACCCTCTTCTCTGCCACCAAGTCCTAAGAACCATTAGACTTTATCACCTGCCCAGCTGCAGTGCCCTGAAGACATCCCCCAGTCATGCCACCTTCCTGGCATCCTAAGTGTTCCTGGAACTTGGCATTCCCCATTCTGCTGTACCCCAAAGCAGCTCTGTAGCTAAATTCTCTTATATGTTTAGTCTCCCTCTTTGAAAATGAGGTCTATCCCAGGTTTCTATTTGTATTCCCAGCACTTACAACATTGCTTAATACAAAATAAGCATTTAATAAATACTTTTTCCCCATCCCATTCTAAGGGGTACCTTAGGGTTTAGAAATAACTCAATCTATATCATCACATTTAAGACTCACAACAATATATATCCATAAATATTTATAAGTAGTACAAATATTACCCCCATCTCACAGATAAACTGAGGATGGGGAAGTAGAATTGACAGTGGGAGAATTCGAATTAGAACAGCTACATAAAGCGTTCTTTCTCCTACATCCATGTTAACCTGCTTCTTTAGAAAATGCAGGACTTGGTAGTGGTTTGTATAAATAGTAGTATTTTATTAGGTTTTATTTTAAACATATTTTTAAAATATTTTAAACACAAAGGCCTTATTTTGAAAACATAGCTTCCTAATTTTGCCCTTTTTTGCTCTAAGAGTGATGGCATTGATTTGGGGGGTGGGGTGGATAGAGAGCCACTTGGAAACTAAGGAAAATGAAAAGGAAATCTAGACAGTGAGACATAGATAGGCCATGGAGGAAGAGATCTAGAGACAGAGTAGAGCATAAATAGCTCTGCTGTGGTAGAGTGGAAGGCAGAGATGGGCTATAAAGCACTGATACTGATACTTCTTTGGAGCCAGGATCATTGCTGAGAACAGCTCAGGCCATTCTTTGGCTTTCCTGGGAGTTTGTTGAGCCCCCACCCAGGCCTCTGATATACAGTTATTAGCCTCATGCTTGTGCAGGGTGAAAATAGTAAGGGAAATGGGGAACAGATGGGATATTTCATGGAAGCACAGCTTTATCAAATGCACAACAGGAAGAGGGGAAAAAAGAGAAAGAGGAAGAGTGAAGAGAAATGAGGAGTGCTGAGATAAGAACTGGAAGGACCAGCTCTGAACTCCAGGCTCTCTTACTTCCTACCTGTGTGACCTTGGAGAAAATTAATGATCCCAAAGTTGACAACTTTGGGTATAAGTATTCCCAAGAGCCACAAGAAGTTTGTCAGAGGAATATTTATCAAATAACTATATTATCCTTTTGAAATTAATCTGTATTATTGTATAAATATATATGGCAAATTCTAGAATGTATTTATTACCTTTCCTATCAAATAGGGGGTATAAGAAGGCTTACTGAAAGTCTAAGAATACAGGGACCAAAAAAAAAGTCAGGAACCCATGACTTAAATTCTCTGGGACCCAATTCCCTTATTTATAAAACCAGGGGATTAAAAAAGATTGTCTTGCTAAATCCCAAGACTGAATTTCCCATTTCAGATGCAAACTAAGATACTAGTCAGTACCTGTCTCACTGCCCATAGCCTAAAACAACCAGGCCTACAAAATCAGGCATTATACTAAATAGAGATACGATGAATTCTAGTTTCCTCTTACCAAAAAGGAATGTAGGGGACAAAGAAATGTATGTATTACACCTTCTCCATTACCACTTCAGCTACCTTTGTCTGGACTTCAATACCTCCCCTCTGAAAGAAGCAATTCCCCAACTAACTCCAGGCTCTTTCCCATCCAATATATCCTATATATGCTACCAGTTTAATCTTTCCAAAGCTCAGCTCTGAGAAAAAATTCTCCTAATGTTCAGAGTCTATTGGTGTTAATCTTCTACAGCAATCACTTCAATAGATACAATTATCAAAAGTAGCAGTTCTCATACATTTTTGGTCATGGGACCCCTTGACTCTCTAAAATGACTGAGAGCCTCAAAGAGCTTTTGTTTATGGAGGTTACATCTACTGATATTTACCACACTGGAAATGAAAGTATCTTTAGTATGACCATTAAAATGGTTTTGATCTTGTGGACCTCCTGACAAAATTTTGGGGAACCCCAGATTTATCAGGATCAGACTTTGAGAAATGTTGGTGTAAACCATATATAGTCTGGCTTTTTTTAGCCTGGCATATATAAGTGAGTTACCAATGCTAATTATGAACTTGGTCATGGGTGAGGCACCCCCTGAGGTCTGGTAGGATTTTTTCCCCAACATCTTCTCAGGGGTCACTCAAGAACCCTTGACTTTATAGAAAATCTAGCTCTCTATTGACCAAAAACTTGGGCTGATAATACCAGGCCCTTATGGAAAACTGTATCAAGTCAAGCCTTACTCAAGTTACAAACACTGAGTGCCCTTTTGGACTCTGCTATTTCTAAGAAATGACCCTACCAGGTGTGACTGGAGAAAGAAAGCACATCTGTATGTGCTGTAGATGCAAACAGATTGCTCCAGATTGCCTCTGGGGAATGATAGATAGAGTCAGTGAAGGGTGAATTTCAGAAGAACATCTGATTAAAAACACATCAGTAAGAGAAAGCTGGCTATGTGGGTCATGCTCCTCAAGCCATAAACACTGATCTTAGCAACTGCCTCTTTTCCTGCCCGACAACACAGTCCTTCCCTTGTTCCTCCTTCACTTACATTTATGCACTGAGTTTGCATTTGACTTTGTGGATCCCATGTCCTCTAATGCTTAATTCCCTCAACCCCATACACTTTCTTGCTTGACAGCCTCCTTCTGTCTCCAAAGAGATCCTTGAAGACGGAAGCTCATCTTTCTACGTTTAGTGCCCATTTTTCAGTCTCTATCTTCATACCAGCTGGGTGTCCCCCAATTAGGTCAGTGAGTCAATCCTGCCTTGCAAAATCCCTGTGCAGAGAGTGATCATTGCCAGATGAGGAAACAGTAATCTTCCCAAGATTCCCCAGAGAGAGAGAAAGAGAGAGGAAGACACAATAATATGCCAAGGTCATCCAGAGCCAATGAGGCACTAGATGGCATAATGAATTAAATGTACAACTGTCTGGGAGTGAGAGGATTTGGGTTCAAATGCCTCCTCTAATGCTTACTACCTGGGTGACCGTTGGCAAGTCACTTTATGTCCCCAGGTCTCAGTTTTCTTAGCTGTAACATGAGGGGATTGGTTTAAATGGTCTCTGAGGTCCCTTTCCATTCCAGATCTATGATCTTATCCCCCCAAAGTAGTGGGCTGGAAAACAGGATACCTGGGTTCTAATTGTGACTCTATTCCAAGTATGTGACAATGGCTAACTAACTTTCCTTTTCTGGGCTTTAGTTGTTTCTTCTGTACAATGAGGAAGTTGGATAAGATAGTCTTTGAAATTTGTCCCAGCTCTAATACTCTATAGTCTAAAGGACTTTCCCATTTAGCATTCTGTGTTGTACCATGCTGTCCCCTCCATTCCTAACATTCTATGGTATAGCATTCTGTGACTCTGTGAGTGGTGCACAGGAGGATTTGAATTCAAAGCTTTGTCTTTCGCACTCCTTTTGGCCAGCCTGCTCCCTAGGCAGCAATCCTTAGATTCAAAGCCCTCCTCACCACCAGCTCTCCCTCCACCAACCCTCTACCACTGACTTCCAGGGAGTCTGAGGCTGGACTCTTCTACATCATCATCTTCAGGAGATAAATTCAAAATGAAAACAACATTGGATTAAGAATCAGGTCATCTGAGTTCAAACCTCAATTCTGCTAACCTTCTATGTGAAATGGGATGAGTTACTTCTGGGTTTCTGGGTCCGGATCTCTACAATGAGAGGGTTGGACTTAGTGAGCTCTGCTGTTTCTTCCTGGTTAAGTCTCTCTTTTCTATGTTCCAATATGTTACAATGACTCTTCCAGCTATGAGACAAAATGTTCTAATGTCACTTCCTTCTAATAACGGAATATTGGTACAGTGGGAAAAGTCCTGGATTTAGAGTCAGATAACCAATTTCAGGGCCAGTTCTGCCACTTGCCCCCTGTTTGACCTTGGACAAGTCACTTCACCACCTTGAGAGTCCTAGTTTTCTCATCTTTAAAATGAAAGGGTTGAAGTTGATGGCCTTTACAATCCCTTACAGCTTGAAATCTGTTGTGCTTCTACATACAATTCAATGTATCTAAAACTTGTTAAAATCAGCAAGAATTCCAGCAACTTCTTGGATTCAGGTACTAACCAGATGGCAGCCTAATCTCTGGCAACAAGCAGAACTCGGAATGCAAGGAGGACCCTTAACCCCTGTCTCATTGAATATTCACACACACATCTGATTTTGCTCGCATGCTGGAAAGGGAGAAGTCCCTCTACAGAAAACCTTTCCAGACTGCTCAGCTCCTAAGTACATTTGATAACAATTCAAGAACGGAAAACAACATTGCTCTCACAACTTGGGTTCAACTTGGGTCTCATTTCCTTCTTCCTCAACTTCTTCATAACAATGAGGGGAGGTTTGTCCAGTGATGGAGTGTGTTAACTACTCCAGTGACTATAGAACCTTCTTTTCTGGGGGGACAGAGGGGAAAGGAAAAGAGTTCCTCCAACTTGCATGAGATAATCTTAAGTGTCATTCAACATAAAGTTAAAAATGAGGTGAATCATTTCTTTTCTCTATTTTTAATTTCATTTTTATCAATTAACAAAAATCCATTTTTCCATCTCTCTTCCCCCCTTATTGAAAAGAAAACCCCTATAACATTTATAACAAATACGAATTATTATGGAAAATTAATCCCTGAATTGACCATGTCCAAATATAGACAGAAAGGCAGATAAAAACAGGTAGGGAGAGAGAGACAGAGAGAGAGAGAGAGAGAGAGAGAGAGAGAGAGAGAGAGAGAGAGAGAGAGATGATAGATACAAATATAGACATAGACAGATATTTAAATAGAGGAATTTTTCTAAGTTCTTTACTGTTCTGTTACAGGGCTCTGGGTTGCTCCTGACCTCTGCTCAATTCTTGTACCCTATTTTATAATCACCTAATAAAATCATCATAAAAAAAAAATTCAAAACTAAGGTGAAAAAACTAAGGGGATGCCTATCAATTAAGGAATGGCAGGAAATGACAGATTACTATTGTGCAATAACAAATGAGCAAATAAATGATTTAAAAAAGATGTAAAAAAATAATTGATTTAGAGTGACGTGAGCAGAACCAGAAGAATAATTTTAACTATTAACATGAATATTGTAAAAATGAATAATCTTGAGGAATTTTATAAACTGATGAATTAAATGCGCGGGATTAGATCAGTTTTTTTTTTTTAATAACAAAAACACCAGAAAAACAAACTTCTTCAAAAGCTGTATGATCAATACAATCAACATTCATGATTCCAGGGGATTCATGATAAATATGCAGAGAGGTAATAGATTTAGTAAAATGAGACAAATGTAACCTATCTTTTCATATATGTATAATATATATGTATATATACATATATATGTATATGTAACCAGTCAGTAAATTTGCTTTGACTATGAGTATTTGTTATAAGAATTCTCTTTTTTTTCTTTCTTTTTCCTAATGAGGTGGGGGTGGGAGAGAGAGAAAACGGACTTCTGCTAATTTTCAAAAACAATAGAGGAGAAAGAGTGTAACATGTAAAATGTTGTTTACACTTTCAGATGAGGTCACAGTATTATTAATTTTACTTAATGATTTTACTTTGTTACAAGAGACCTCTCATCAAGTGGGAGTAATCTGTAAATGTTTGTAATGTAAAAACAAAACATCATTAAAACTTAAAAATCACTCATCATATTTATCATTCTGAGTGTTTAGATCCCTTACTAATCTCTCTAATGAGAAGCAGTAGACAGAGCACTGGACTTAGAGGTGAGAAGGACACCAGAGTTAGAAAATGCTTCAGTTCCTAATTGTGATACCCTGGGCAAGTCGTTTAACCTTTCTGCATCTCAGTTTCCTCTCCTATAAAATGAGTACCTAAGTCGTAGAATGTTGTGAGGATCCAGTTAGGCACGATCAGTGGGGTGGTGGGAGCAGTTAATTGTGTATCTGGAAAGGGGTGGATCACAGTGGCAAAAGGTGGTCCCCAGGACCAGAGCAGAACCCTTGTTAGGACACCAGGCAAACTTTGAGAGAAAGGAAGTGGGGTGGGCAAATGGCAGCAGAGTAAAAAGCACATTTGACCCAGCCAGTTTGAGTAGAATCAACCAACACCCCTAAAGAAAACCAAAAAAGGGGGAGGAGGCAGGCAGGGAGGTTTCATGGAAGGACTGGGACTGTCATGGTGGGATACGGGACTCAGGAGAGTAAGAGAAGCAGGGCTCTTATAATGCAATCCTATTTGGCAACACCAAGAATGAGGCAAAGGTGAGAGGGCTGAGCATAGGAGAAAAGCAGAAGATAAATAGGAGAGGCAGGGAACCAGGAGAAGGGTAGTAAGAGAGGAAGAAAAGGGGAGGGAGAAGAGGAAGAACCTGAAGATGTAATTTAGGTATAGGCACACTGGGCACCCTTGGGAAGATGGTAAGTTAGAACTCTGATGGTAATTGTTCAGATCCCTTGTGGTCAAAAGAGAATTGGGACATAATGGAATAGAAGCAATGATAAACCCTCCTCTCAAAAAAAAAATAGCACTCTGGGGCAAAACCCTAGTTGCCCGACTGTAATTACAGCTCTATTTTGTCAGGACACAACTGGAACATCATATTCAATTCGGGTGCTACATTTCAGGGAAGAAATTGACAAACTGGATAATATCCAGAAGAAGGAAATCAGGACGTTAGGAAACGAAAATGCTTAACTTTTAAAAGAAAAGATGGAAGGATGAGAACAAATAAAAGAGACATTATGTATAATAGCTTTTTAAAAGTATTTGAAGGTCTATCAACCAGAAGAGGGAATAGACTTGATCTGTTTGGCCCTACTAGGAGCAATTTGTGGAAAGTGGAAAGGAAGGGGGGTAGAAGAGGAAAAAGGAAAAGAAGGAAGAGAAGGGGAAAGAGGAGAAGAGGAAGCTATCATTTTTCTAGAGCAGAGGTTTCCAAACTTTTTTGGCCTACTGCCTTCTTTAAAAAAAGAAAGAGAAAATTACTCAGTGCAACCCTGGAAATCTACTGTCTTTAACACTTTAGTATTTTATTTTTTATTTGCATCATTTCATCTTAAATTTAATAATTTATTGTAAACTTGTGGGTTTTTTCCTGCATTGAAATTTTGATTACATAATATACATAATATGACCATATTGTATTGTATTGTAAACAAGTCATTACATGCACATATTCCTACCGATTCATTCTGGACTGCATATGGGCCTGCCAAAACTTGCTTATGAAGACCTGTTGGCAGACTTGACCACTGATCAGTTATAACTTGAATTTTATGTGTCTATTTGAAAAATCATGTAGTCTCCACAATTTTAACTCTGTTAACAACAGGTGAAAAATGTATGGTTTTCCAAAATTTTCTTCTCTTCTCTTCTTTCTTTATGCTTCCTCCACCACCTTAGTTTTTATTCAATACCCCCAATTGCACTTGAGGCTACTACCACCCTCCTGGATCATTCTAGCACCCCCAAGGGGGCAGTGTCACCCACTCTGGGAACTTTTGATTCAGAGCTTTAAGGTGTTTAAAGAGTTTAATATATGTTATCTCATTTGATCCTCATAACAACTCTATGAGGTAAGCATTATTATTATTCCCATTTTAAAGATGAGAAAATTTAGACACAAGGAGGTTAAGTCATGTACTGAAAGGTCACATAGTCAATAACTATCTAAGGTAGATTTGAACTCAGATCTTCCTGATTCCAAGTCTAGCACTCTATGAACAATGTCACTTAACTGCCTGGATATGGGTTGGACTAGCTGGTCTCTGAGGTAACTTTCAACTCTGAGATTCTTTCATTCTATGAAAGAAGGAATTAGAGACTTCTCAAGCCAAACTAGGCCATTTCTCTGCCCCCTGTATTTAATCCCTTTCTTTGATCTAAAGTAAGATCTAGTTTTGAAGGGCAAGAAGAAACAGTTCAGCAAATGTTTTCTCCATTACAGATGGAGCAGAAACAAAAAAAAAAAAAATAGATGGGAGATATATGATATTTGCAACAATAACAATAAAACAAAAGTTAAAAGTAGTTATAGCTAAATAGAGATGGAAACTGCGGGTCAACCTAAATCTTTTTTTTAATTAAAAGTGAAGGAGATTTTTGAAGTCCTATTTCAGCCCCCTTCTAGTAAAACAACAGTGAGACAGGAATGTTTATGCTACTTGGCTAGGAGTCAGGAGACATGAAATTTATGTGGGTTCTAGCTGTTTGTTGGGAAAACTCTCAGGTTGGATAATAGCAAAAAAGAAGAATCTGGGTCTTCCTTCTTTTGAAAAATTTTCAAACCCACCTTCCTAACCCCCACAACCTATAGGCCAATCTCTCTATATTCTGACTCCTCTCATGTTTTTCCTCCCTTTGAACCCTTCAGCTGCCCTCTGGAAGGAGAATGGTTTACTTTAAAAATCTCTGGATCTGGATTTGGAATCAGAAAATTAAAGTATTATCAGCTAATAACTGGGACCTTAGATTGACAGTATCTAATACCACATCTACCCCCTCATTTTATAGTTGAGAAACTGAGGCCCAGAGGGGCTTAGTGGATTGTCTAAGGTCTCACATATAATAAATGCCAAAGAAGGGATCCGGACTTAGGAATTTTGACTCTAAATTTAGTGCCTTGGTTCAAATCCTAGTTCTTCCACATATGTGAACTTAGGCAAAGTTGCAGCTAGGTGGATCAGTCAATGAACACTGAGCTTAAAGTCAGGAAAACCTGAGTTCAAATATGACCTCAGAAAAAATCTATGTGACCCTGGGCAAGTCATTTAACCTCTATTTGACCTAACACTAGAGAAGGAAATTGCAAAGCGCTCCAGTATCTTTGCCAAGAAAACCCCATTGACAGTATGGTCCATGGGGACATGAAGAATAGGATACAAATGAACAACAAGAAGGCCACTTTCTTTACTTCTCTAAGTCTCAGTTTTCTCATTTCTTAAGTGAAAAGAATTGATTACAAAACCTCCCAGACCATTTCAAAGCATTTCCATCAAAATAGGCTAAAATCAAAAGGTTATCACTGGAGAAAAACAAAACAAAACAAAACAAAATTTTCCAGAGCCTGATTCCTACCACCTATAATAGATTCAGCATCAGAAAATCCAGATTATAACCCTAATAGTACTGTTCTAATTACACTGAGTAACCTTGAGTAAGTCACACTATGCAGTTGTGAGCCTCAGTTTCCTCCTCTGTAAAGTGATTGGATAGAAGAGGTCCCTTCACCAAAATGATCACCCTAGGCAGTTTCTTTTTTATCCCAATTCTTCCTTCCTTCAAGTTTTTATTTGATCGCCACCAGAGGGCACAAGTGATACAATCCTAAAATCCTAGATTGAGAATGAAGAGGGATCTCAAAAGATCATCTAGATTTACAACCTGCTTGTAATAACTTTCTCAGGTTATAAAACTGTGGAATTTACAACCAAAACAGACTCTGGATATAATCCAGATATAACCCATATTTTACAGGTGAGGAAACTGAGACTCAAAGAGCCATGCCCTTAATCAAAAGTCAGGATTTAGATTGGTGTCCTCTGACATCGTCAGTAGTCTGGCTCTTATACCAAGGCTCAGACGGTGGTCCCATCTATGAGTGTTCTCCAGTCATGAAAATGGGTTTGTTTCTGTCCACACTTTCTCTACACTTTTTATCTGTGAAAAATTGCCTAATTTGGAGATATTTTTTCATGGCACCATAAAAAATAACCACAACAACAACGGGATAGACTTTGGCCTCAGAAGACATGGTTTTGAGACCAGTTTCTGGTTCTCTTTGTCCCTAATTTTTTTCCTGTTTGTAGCCTCAGTTTCCTCATCTATGATATGGGAACAATAATACCTGCACTACTTAGCTCATAGAAGGCTCTCTGTAAACTGCAAAGAGTTATAGAAACATATGCCATTATTATTGCAATATAGGTGTGCATACATGTATTACATGCATACAGTACATAAGGTTCTTGAAGACTTAGATGAAATTATTTTTATAACCCTTCCCTTTCTCCTAGCATACTGTTTGGTCCATAGTAGGCACTAAATATTTGTTGGATAGTGTTGGAGAGAAACACATGTACATTTACACAATATACATTCATGTACACACATTTATATATTCATGTTTACAATTCCAGTGGAACTGATGTATAGTCTCACAGTAATCTATAAACATCCACTCATTACACACACATCCAAAGTTAAATGTGAACTCAATGTAAGAACTCACACTTATGCAAAATTACATACTATTCCATAAATATACAAATTCACACACACATTAACAAACACACACACACATACACAATGAAATTCTCATTCCTACACAGCCCTTGTGTCTTTGAGATTCTATGATCTAAAGTGTGAATGAGTTTCTTATATCCCTTTCCCTAAAGAGGAAGTCCTATTTGGGTTACCAGACCTTAGGGTTTAGATATAATCTTCCCTGTTCAAAGGTATATTTGGTTTTGCCGCATCTTACATTCACAGCAGGCTCATCACATATTGTCATGTGATAGCACCTTTTTTGAAGGCATTAACTTTTAATTAAACAAATCATTAGCTTTGAGAATAGAAATGTATGCAAGAACACAATTCACATATCTGCTAATTGCTCTTCCCTGCTGTGGATATTAACCTTAGCCTGTAACTGATACACAGAAACCCTTATTCCCAAGAAAGTGTCTCTTCAACAAAGAAAGAATCTTCAAATTCACCATCACAATGAACAGAAGACATTAATTTTCTGATTGAACAAATTTACATTTACATCAATGTTTTTTAACTTCTGTTCACAACTTTGCAATGGTCCAGGTCTTGGCAGCTATAATGACATAGACTACATTTTGCAGGGATCTCAATTGGTCTGCTGCACTATTTACGAACCTTCAGAGCTGGAAGAGAACTTAGAGGTTATCTAGAACTTATAGTCTATTGTCACAGAAAACTGTTACCCATAGAATGGAAGGGACTTGCTCAAGATAACACAGTTATTGAGAGTTGAGCCAAGTAGGCAGAGAGATCTAAGCGATATAGGAGATAGGAATAAGGAAGATCTGAGTTAAAATCCAGCTTCACACATGAACCATGTGTGTGATCTTGGGTAAATAACTTCATCACTGTCTGCTTCTATTTCTTCTATTGCTTTTTTTTTTGAGGGGAGAAGGCAAGGCAGTTGAGGTTAAGTGACTTGCCCAAGGTCACACAGCTAATAAGTGTCAAGTGTCTGAGACTGGATTTAAACTCAAGTCCCCCTGATGCCAGGGCTGGTGCTCTCTTTTACTGTGCCACCTAGCTTTCCCTATTTCATCTATTGTTATAAAGTGGATATTAACAGCATCTACCTCCCAAAGTTGTTGTGAGGAAAAAATTACACCTATATATATATACACACACATAGAAATCATATATACATGCATATTTATCTATATACATGTACCCTATTTACATAATTGAGAACTTAAGTGACTTGCCTAGCATCACACAGATAGTAAGTATCTGATTCTGGATTTGAATTCAGGTCTTCCTGACTCTAAGCTTAACACTTAAGCCACTGTACCATCTAACTTCCTCTTAGTAGTTAACATAGCATTTCTTGTGTTATAGAAACTGAACTCATTGGATTATTATTAGTTCTTGGTGAGCAAAAACTGTGTCTTATGTTTCTTTGTAATCTGTCTAATGCTTGGTAGAGCAGAGACACATGCTACATAAATACTTGTGAGCCACACATATTTGTTTTTTGTGAGGAGATTTAATGAAGATAAATTTAATTTAATTTTGTTTTGAGATTTTTAAAAAGAATTTTATAACACCTATTGAGATAATTAAGCATGCTCCTTTACCCCTACAGGGCTATGAAACTCTAGCTGGGAATTGCTGTTTCAGGTAGTGTTATGTGCTATGGGCACAACCTGACAGCAACAATCCCAAAGATATCCCAAGAGTCTTTTTCTGCAATCAGCACCATCACCAGAATAACCATAATTGTGCTAATGTAACATGCTTTGACTCTTCAGTATTATATCTATTGATGTGCCTCCACACAATCCCCTTATTTTTATTTCACAGTATCAAATGAACCTCCATTAAAGTCCTTCCCTGATTCCTCAAGGTGGTCTGCAAAAGACCATAACTTCTCCATGGCTAAGTCATCAAAAAACAAAAAACAAACAAAAAAAAAAAGACAAAAGAAAACAAAACAAACAAAAAAACCACCAGAAACAAACAAACCCAAAAAACAAACTCTGGCAGGTTCTACCAAAGAGGCTTTGATATATGGGTGTGCCAACAGAGTCCATGCTTGAATTTGGTGGACCAATTTAAATCAAATTTGGAAAGATTCATCACCCAAGTGCTGACCATCAGGTGACATTTTCTCCCATCCATAACAACTCATGAAATAATCTACTAAGGTAAACGGAGGGAACTTATCTGCATTTATAAAGATGATGCCCACAACAATAAAGTAACAGCAATTTGAAGAATAACAAAATGAAAGTAGGATATTTCAACTTATGTGACCTTGGCTGAGTTGTTACATTTCTATGAGCATTAATTTCCTCACCAGTAAAATGGAAGTAAACATATTTGTTCTAACTCATGGGATTATCATATAAACATTCATAGTGAACATTGAAGTGCTACATGGTACATATAGCTTGTGTCATATTGGACAAGTCATTTAGCATCTCCAGTGCTATTTCTTTAACGGTAAAATACAGGGCTTGAATTAAATTAAATGATCTCCAAGGATCTTTCCATATATAAATATGTGATCCTATTTAATTGTTCCTTCATTTTGAGTCCTAAATTTGAATTTCGATAGTAAGGTTCTTGAGGGAAAGGATTATGTTACTACCTTCCATTATATTTTCTTTCTTATAAGAAATACTCCCCTGAGGGCCCTCTTTCCTGTAGGCACTGAGGAATTATTTTCCCTTAGTCAATTAAATTCGGATTTAATAAGATAAAAATATTTTGAACTGAGAAGTTATGTTCTTTTTTTTTCAGATTTTGAACAAAGATCTCATCTATGTTCTTGCAAGGAAGCCTAACTTTCAAACTGCTGATAACACACTTCCCCCTGAACTGTCCCTACAACATTCTGTTCCTTCTCTCAATACCACTTCTATAAGATATCCTGAGATTTCTCCTCTTTGAGCTCATTGAGGAAAACTCTGGGAGGTTAACACGCATGTAGCCCCTTTCTTCAATGTGCCACTTACTACAACTCAGAATGGCTTTACCAAGTACCTTCCTAAGCAGTCTCCAAGGAATGCTGTCTAGTGGTTTGAGTGAAAACCTGATATCTGGAAGTTCTTGGCTCTAGCCCAAAGCCTTACTTGTGCCATCCTGTGACCAAAAGACTTTACCCTTATCATCAAAGTGTGAACATATTTGCTAAAATGAGATTTCCTGGTGAGACCCTATGAGACTCATGGGCTGTTTTAAGAAACTTTGAAGTCACTGGGTAGACAGTGTCAGGAGTTTGAGTTATTAATATTCCATCAATAGACAACACCAACAATAACAAGAAAAACCAGAGTAAAACATATAGATGCCCTTTCAAATGTTCCATTGTAATACCTGGTTCTTGCTCCCTTTAAGATGAACTACTTTTCCATATAAGTAGATTGCCCATGTTAAAGCTAGAAATGGGATTAAGGATTCCCAACCTAACTCAGAAGAACATAAAACTGGTCTCTAATTTGCAGTGAGCCATTTCTACAGAAAATCAGGGTTCTATGCTTGAGGATTAGGGAAGTATTGGAAAGATTAAGAACTTAGGGAGGCCACCCAAAAGTGAGAGAGTTTAGCCTAGAGGGAAGAAGACTTAGGAGGGACACACACACACACACACACACACACACACACACACACACACACCAGGAATAACCCAGCAATATTCACTTCAATTTTTCTGTTTGTACCCCAAATGATAGAGATCATCCACTGTCCTTAAATCCTAATTCACATTTATGTTTTTCTCTAGCTGTTCTCAAAATGTGGTCTGGGAACCCTGAGAGTCCCTGAGACTTGGTCAGGGGGTTTGTAAAGTCAGAATTCTTTTTTATATTAATACTAAGGCATTTTAATTTTAAGTATAGTGAAAACCATTAGATATAGCCTATATAAACAAAACCTTGGAGTGAGGATGATTCCTCAATAGTGTAAAAGGGGCCTGAGAACAAAAAGGTTGAGAACCACCATTTTATTCCATATCATTATTCCTCCCCCAATTCCAAGCTCCACCCCCCCAAAAAAAAGACTCATTAAGGATAGCCTGACAAAAAATAGTTCACTCCAAGGAGCATTTTAGAGCATTTTAGCTACTGGAAAATACCCAACTCTCTGGAGATAGGATCAGAAAGCACACTGAATCAGTAGCTTCAAGTGCTCCTAAATTTGCCATTTTTCCACTTCTCTGCACCAGTATTCCAGGCACACAGGCAGAAAAGAACACTACTTCTCACATTACTTGGTTCTGTCAAATACTACCTTGTAGAAGTGGGGAGGTTTCCTTTTATAAACCATAGCAACCTCCCCTTCAGTACCCTTTCCCCTCTTGTCAATCGTCCCTCTCAGTCCCTAAGTATCTTTTGGTTTTGTGAAGTATCTCTTCTTTATAGCTTCTGATAAATAGAATTACCCTACTGGGTTAAGGATTTAGATGTGTTTCCAATCCTGAGAATGAGGGAGGTGGGAGGACTGAATTTTTTAAAAAGGACCGCATGGAGTCCAAAGGAATGGCTCTCAGCATGTTATTATGAAGTAGGCATGTTTGTGGAGACCGAGGACCTAGGCATGATTACCAAATCTACTCTTTACCACCTGTGGGACCTTGGGCTAGAAAATTGTCTGAGCTACAAGTTTTCACATCTATAACAATAAAAGAGTTAGCCTAGAAGATCTCTGAGGTCTCTTCTATTTCTAAATTCTATAACCTTAACCCAAAGGAATGGGTTAATTATAACTGAAAGAACACTGAATTTGGAATCAAAAGAAGTGAGTCCAAATTCTGGCTCTTATTCCCTGTGTGACCTTGACTTTTTTTTAGGTCCTCAGTTTATTAATCTGTAAAATAAGATAATTCTGACAGGTACTCTCTAAACTTTCTCCTATCTCAAAAATTCCATTGAGATTTAATGATGGAGATTCAATCACCAATGCCCAAGATCATAGGAACATCAATTTGGAACTATCAAGCAGTTTCCCAGGTACCCCTCAAACATGACCATATAGAAAAACAACTACTCCAGCCCAACTATCAAGAAGGGAAAGAGAACTGGACCAAAAAAAAGTGGGCTATTCATTTTGACCCTGGGAATCATGTACAAAGCTCCAGTAACTAGTCTCTGTATGACTCTATCCTGTTTATATGCATTCAAAATGCAATTCTTTATGATGTCATTGAGCTCTTATTCCCCTCTGGTCACTTATGCCCTTTCCCTTTTGCCATGGGCATTTTATCTCTTTTATAATGCTAGGTTCAAAGGTAGTAACCATGTATATTCTGGAGGTACCACGATCATATGATTACCTACTCGGGCAGATTAATCTATTTCCTATCTTTCCCAAACTCTCTTAAACATACACAAGTACCTATTTTCTTTTTTAACGGCTCCTGTGCATTGGGCAGACATTTTTTATAGTGCTATCCAAGGCTCCTTGTAGGTCTTTTTCCTCCGAGGCTCCTATAAACCCAGAGCCCATCAACCTCTATGAGAAATTTAGGATATCCTCCCCACCACGTAAAATGCCTTGTACTTACTTAAGGCCGATGTTTCTGTCACAGGTCCTTGCAATATTTGGCAATTTTGCTGAGACTTCTCTGGCTTTTGCAAACCTATAACCACCCCTGGCTTCTACTGATTCATGAGATGTTCTTCCTCCAAGCTGGTAATACCTAGGGCTCAGGTCTGAAGATAGATTGCCTATAATGGCTCTCCTTCTAATTAGTTTTCGTCAGAGAAGAAATCACAAACTGGCTGTGTTCGTCTTTTTATGGCAAAATCAACCTCTCATCTATAACACCATTGCTCCCGTGAACCTTCATGAGCCATCATTCCTCAAAGGGGTTTCCACAGGCTCATCAACAGGACTTTTGAAAATCCAAATAAATTATGTCCTGGGAACCTCTTAGGGCTGTGGCTGGGTTAACCCTTGTGAAGGGTTCGAACTGCTCAGGCATGGCATTTGCAGGGAGTCCTGCTGCTCTGACCTTTGCAGCTTACACAGAAAAGTGGCATCTCTATCTTGTTAATTGCCATATGAATCTACCTCTGCATCCCTGGGGGAGATAGTCTCTCTATGGTTCCCAGGATCACTCCTGTGTCCTCATACAAAGCAGGACACTGAGTGAGACAGCCCCCTGCTCTTTGAAAACTGGCACTGTTCACAAGTAGATATTTTATATGCTCATCTGGACCTCCACTGCTTTGTATTTTATTCCCTTCTGACTCCTCAAATGGATACCATCCAGGCCCAATAATTTACTGCCCTTCAGTTTCTCACACCACGTCCTCACGCAATGTATTCTCCTTACGGCCACTTGCAATCTCCAAAAGAAAGTTCCCTTGAGAGAAAAATTTCCTCTTTCCTCTCAGATGAAAATAATTAATTTAAATTCTCCTCAGCCTCATTATCTTCTTTAATTTTCTCCTTTGCCCCCCAGTAGCTCAGAGGACCTACAGATACATAAGCAGCTTTCTCAGAGATGGCAAGTCCCAAACTGTCCTGGATTGCATTGTGGAGTTGGCCTTCCCTCAAGACAATAATAACACTCCCCTGGTAATACTTGTCTTGCTGCTGAAATCAATACTTATCCCTTACTTTAGTGGAAGCATTCACTTTTTCTTCATCTAACCCTTACAGTGGCAGCTATAGCATGGGAGATCATGGGACTTAAATGGGAAGGGATACTAAAAATTTTCTAGTCCAAATTCATTTTGTAGATGAGCAAAATGAGGCCCAGAGAGGAAAAATGACTTGCCTTAGTTCACAGTCAGCAACAGAATGGTTGATTTCAGCAGGATCTTTTGGCTCCACATTCATTATACTTTCTGCAGTATTACACCCCTGTCCTCCATACTGTGGTGAATTTTCTAACTCCTTTTTTTCCCATAAATTTTTCAATAATTTTAATTTTTCAGCATTTCCCCTAAAAATACAACCCTGTCATCTCATATTCAACCTCGTCCATTTATACATCTCCCCTGCCCCCCCCCCCCAAAGTCCTTTCCCGTCTATTTTTCACAACAGTGAGGAAGTTGTTGTATAGTAGATAAGGCATTGGCCTTGGCATAAGGGAGCCTGTATTCTAACCCCAGGACGATAATTAGCTAGCTGTATGCCCTTACACAAAAGATGTCCCTTCTCTGGGCTTCAGGTCCTGTCTCTATAAAATAAAATCCTTAGATTAAATCAGAGATTTTTAACTTGGGACCTGTAAACTTAGATATATGGAAATGAATGGATAATTGTGTGTATATGTGTAAGTGCACATCCATTCTATTTTTAATCCCACATATTTTATGCATTTAAAACCATTCTGACAAAGAGTCTGCTGGCTTCTCCAGACTGCCAGAGGGGTCCATAACATAAAAAAGGTTAAGAATCCACAGATTAGGGGCGGCTAGGTGGCTCAGTGAGTAGAGCTTCAGCCCTGGAGTCAGAAGGACCTGAGTTCGGATCCGACCTCAGACACTTAACGCACACACAAATAAAAACCTAGCCGGGTGACCTTGGACAAGTTACTTAACCCCAATTGCCCTCCAAAAAAGCAAAAAAAAAAAAAAGAATCCACAGATTACATGAATCAGGGTTTGAGGACTTCTGAGAATCATGCCCAAAAGAATAGAGAAGGGCTTACATGTGGTCAAGAACACAGTTGCCACCAGCCTTGTTACACAGTTTCATCATTACCTAAACTCTGTTATTCTCAGTGCTTCAGCAGCTCAGTGTGGCCTGGCACTTGGCTTCCTAGGGATACACAAAACCATAAGGGCATACAAAGACATACAGGAAATGGAACCCACAGACATGATTGCTCCAATCCTCTCCCATAAAGTGATATCTGGTTCTCTAGTTTGCCCTCCACTCCAAACCTTCTACTCTACAACCATAGTATAATAATGCAGCCTATACAAATAGCAGCCCAGAGGTTTTGATGCTTCTTGATTTTATGTACTATAGAAAATAAACCTGGGAGTAGAAAAGACATTGCTATCTTTCTTATGGTTATTGACAGCAATCTTTAACTTCCTACCTGCGTTATCAATTGGACAGTTCCTCTGATTATAGTAAAACAAACTAAAATTTCTGAGGTTCTTCCCTATCCCAAAATTCTATAAATCTGAAGTAGACAATTATTATTTCTGTTTGACAAAGGAAGAAACTGAACCTGAGAGAAGAGAAATGACTTACCAAAGTTTTCTAAACTATAAGTCCAATACATATACTGTGATTCCTAGTCCACTACTCTTACAATGAGAATTCACTGTCCTCTTTAAAGTCAATGGGAATGCTTGTCTGAGCCATTTAAAAATGGTTCTAATACAGATCCATACTGATTGTCACCTTCAGTGACAGTTGTCCTATAGGCCTTGCTACAATATAGAAAAGTAGTCTCAAAGTGTGGTTGGGGGGAATCCTGTGGGTCCCTGAGACGCTTGGGGGTTTTCATACTATAAAGATTTTTATAATTTCTTTATATTAGGATTTTAAATTTCTTATATGATAAATATCAACCAATATAATTGACATAAGCAAAAGCTCTTTGGGGGATCCTCAATTATCTAAAAGATTATAAAACATCCTGAGGCCAAAAAACATGAGAACCACTCATACAGCAAAGAGGCTTATAGAGGAAAAACAACTTGTCCAAGGTAAAATACAGAGGAAACAAATACTTCCCAGCTTAGAGGGCTTCCAGGAAGGGGAGAAACTAGATGATTTCCAAATCCTATCATTTTAGAACCCTATTAGATTAAGATCTCACTAGCAACCAGGAAGGTTTTCATCTTCTAATATGAATACTTCTGTGAGCCTTCTGGATTAACCTTAGAGCCCTCTCCATCAACCTCAAACACAGCACTGCAACTATCTCCCCAATAACAACCTGATTTAATACCTACAATGTCAGAGGTATTAGGAATGACAAAGTGAATTGCCTGAGTCCATGCAAATATGTCATCAATCCTAACATCATGGTTGTGGTCTCCAGAGCTTCCTACTTGAATATGTAGGTGGAATTTAAACAGATTGAGTTTTTTGGGTTTTTTTAAGAATAGCATAGATGAATAAAGAGAAGTCAGGAGCCTGAGCTTCTAATACAAGATGTGCAATTGATTTTCTCTGTAACACAATTAACACTGTGCTTCTTTTTCCTCACCTATGACAAGGAAAAATAAAATTCCCAACATCTATCCCTGTCTATCTTTCAATGGATGAATAAGGTAATAAATATTATACATATTCATCAACATTGAAAAAACATATAAAATATAAATTCCTCCTTTCCCCCATTTTTGAGACTTCTCTTTTTTGAAATGGATCTCTAAGACTATTTTTCCAGATTATAATTCCCCAACCTACATCTTCTCTGCCTTTATAATTTACCATCCCCAATTTTATCCCTTCACTTCTCTAAATTCTTCTTAAGTTTAGAGATCAAAATCCCTTGATTTGCAAAGAAAGTGACTAAAATGTTCATCATCTTTGATACAGAAATTCCACTGCTAGGCACATACACTAAAAAAGTTGATGATAGAAAAAAAGGCCTCCCATACACCAAAATATCCAAAGCAGCATTTTTTTTTTTTGTGGTAGCAAAGAACTGGAAACAAAATAGATGTTTATCAACTAGGGAATAGCTAAATCAGTTGTGGGACATGAAAATAAGCAATGATGCCCATGATGAATACAGAAAAGCACGGAATAACTTAAATTAACTGATGAAAAGTGAAGTGAACAGAACCAGGAAAACAATACACACAATAGCCACAAAAATGTAAACTGAAAGTATAACAAGCACAAAATGACCAGAAGTGAATGCTGTGGAAATTATGACTGTTTGCCCTCAAAGAAGAGGTATAAGAAGACACCTCCTCTTGCTCATTTGCAGAAAGGACTTCATGGATGTGGAATAATGCACTGTTAACTTTGTGGATTTCTTCTTTTTTTTGTTATTCATATATATGTATATGTATTATATGTGTGTGTGTGAATACACATATACACACATATGCACATATATACATGCTTTCTGAGAGAGAGACTGGGGATAAACATAGCGGAAGATGTAGATGATGTAAAGGAAAAAGATATCAATAAACTTATTTAAAAGAATTGAGTATTCCTATAAATGTTAATATTAAGGAACTTGATGCTAGATCCTTCTAGAGGTAAAACATGAAAATAACTCTTTAGGGTGGTAAGAGAAAAAAAGATTAATATGATGCATTTCTGGCAGGGAAATTTGGTGCTAAACTTGCAATTATCTCCCCTCAGCTTTGGGGTCAGGAGGGTCTCTTAAAAGAAGTCTTCTCAAGAAGCCTTGGTTGTGACCAGTTTAGAGTTTTCTCCTCTTTAGAAGCATAATCAGTCACTTATTTCAGTGGTCATAAGAATTTAGATGAATAAAGCACAAAAACCATTCTCTCAGATGATGGTCAACAGAAATCATCATGCTAGTCCATCTAGATGAGGATTATGTCTCTGACAGGGGCATCATAACACGGATTTGGAGACAGCATGGTAAGGATACTGATCATAGCAATCTGGTGCGTGGAACTTTAACATTGACAAATGCAAGATCATCTAGAAGGAGGCTACAGTGTTGAAAAGTATTGAAAATAAGTCATATGAAAATGTGCTGAAGAAATTGAAATGCTTAACATGGAAAATAATTTATGGGGAATGGGGAGGCAGAGAGAGAGGCAGAGAGTAATAGGACTTCCTTCAAGGATCTTATAGAAATTATAATCTTACAGAATATTATAGAAAACAAAGCAGTTTTACTCTAGGTGGCTCCAGAGGCCAGAACTAGTGCCAATGGGTAGAAGAAACAGAGCAAAATGTTAGATCAATAAAAATACCTTTCTAATAATTAGTCATCCAAAAATGAGAGAGAATGCTTTGTTAGATCTTCTGTTGCATGCTTTGCTATACCTCTCTACAACTGGAAGTGTTCAATCAGAGACTATATTACCATATTTCAGAGATTCTCTGTAAGGAACTTACACATTGGTTGGGAGGTTGGACTAGATTATTTCTTCCAATCCTAAAATTCTCTGATGCTTATTTTTCCATACTATAATCACAAGATTAATGGTGTCCCTTCAAAATATTCTTAACTTTATTTTAACAATATATAATGAATCCATAATCTTTGAATTTCTCTAAATCTATGTAGAGTAATATATTGTACATATATGTACGTATACATATATATGTGTATATATATATATATATAATATTATATAGAGTTGGCATACAAGGCACAATATTAAAGCAATAGCAATTTGTCCTCAAATAATGGCCTGGCAATTGTCAAAAGAAGAAAGTCAACAGTGTAGGCTAGATTTATACTCATGAAATAGCAGTATACCTCTG
Source organism: Gymnobelideus leadbeateri (assembly GCA_011680675.1). Classification (NCBI taxonomy): domain Eukaryota; kingdom Metazoa; phylum Chordata; class Mammalia; order Diprotodontia; family Petauridae; genus Gymnobelideus; species Gymnobelideus leadbeateri. The sequence continues at coordinate 299,315 of WOXC01008138.1, forward strand.
AGTTTTCTTATTGCTCCCCTCTCTAACAAGCTTTCCAGTTCTATATCTATGATCTTGTTTCCAATGCAATTATAGAATCATAGACTGTCTGAGCTAGAAGGAAACTTAGAACATACAATATTAGAACCAGAAGGACCCTTAGAACATAGGCTGCTAGAAATGAAAGCTACTTTATGTAAAGGATGTCCCAGATGGAAGAGACCTTAGAATATTAAATTTCAGAACCTGGAGGGATCTTTCAAATTTGAATGCTAGAGCAAGAGGAAATGTTAAAGCATAAAATGTTAGAACTGGAAGGGGTCTTTAGAATATAGAACAAAAATGTGAGAACCAGAAAGAGTCTAATAGCATAAAGATAGGAGTTACCTGGGAACACAGAATTTCAGAACTTAAAGGGAACTAATTTAACTCAATTATTTTACAGATATAAAAAATAGAGGTGCCTACAGGGAACATAAAGCAATAACCTTACAGATAATAAATAGAAGAATCAGGACTCACACTCAAGTCTTTTGAATCCTAGTCCAAACCTCTCTCCACTTTACTGGACTCCCTAACTCCCAGGAATTGAGAAAACAAAACAAAACAAAACAAAACAAAAACAACAGACAAAAACCTTTCTGTGCTTGAGCTCCCTTTAAAAGGCAAATTTTTTGTCTGCTTGGTCTTTACCGAAGATTCTAGAGGACAATTAGATGATACCAAAAAAGAGAAGCTCATTGTGTGGGTTCTGATGGTACTGCCCTAAACCTATTCCAGGCAGGGCCAGCCTGTCTAAACTCAGTAGGGTCCCAATAGCTGAATCCTAGCTGGTATTTCCCTTAGTGGTTCAAGTGGAGTCAGAGCTCCCCCTTCTGGGAGCTAACGCACCCTCAATCCTCCAAAAAAAAAAAAAAAAAAAAGGGCATGTTAAAAGGTTCTATTGGCAGACACCCCCCACTCCTCCCACCCTGAAGGTTTCCTAGCATCTTTCTCCATGAAGAATGAGCTTTCCATAAAAACGAGAGGCCATCTCTGTCCTACAAATCCCCCAAAGACTCTTTATAATTAGTTCTTTCCCCAGACTGGAGACGTCCCTTTCTAATAAGAAAAAGGAGTCCTTACTGATGGAAAATACTTGTTTGTTTTTTGGGAGAAGGGAGGAGTTGCCTCAAATTGTCAAGGGACTGAAATGGCAAGGATATGTGCTTCTGTGTTCACTTGTATACAAGCTTTTGGGAAGGTCCCTGACTAACAGGGGAAATAGGTTTGCTCAGAAACATACAACCATTTACATCTCTATCTTTTTAATTTACATATCTATCTTTTTCTTTCTATCTATCTATCTATCTACCTATCTATCTATCTATCACATAAACACATATTGCCCTCCAGAAATAACAGCCCAGCATAAAGCAGTACAGAGGGCTTGTTGTACTTTCAGGGAGGCTTTCTAGGCTGGTTATGGATTGTGTTCTTGGTGGGATCGAATTGTCTCAAAATACTTGTGTGTTCGTGTGTGATTAAGTATGTATGTAGGAATATGTGAATTTGTGCATAAATGACACATATGATATGTGCGTCTATATTAGCATGTCTATGTGTGTGTAGGTATGACCACTCAAGTCTGTGCATATTGAGTATGTTTTATGTGCCTCTATTAGTAGTTGTGTTCGAAGCATGTGAATTCGAACATGAGTCTTTGAGGATCTTAATACTGTTCGTGTGTATGTCTAAGAGGGTGAATAAAATGGGGGTGTAATCCCTCTGGGAACAAGTGTTCTAATTGGAGTAGCTCACACTTAAAAGGTCTTTGCAATAAGAAGTTTGATAGGTCAGTGGAAAGGCTTCATTGGAAAAATGGCTTGAATCAAGGAGGGGGAGGGTGCCCTAAAGTGTCTGAATAACCAAGCACCTAGAAATGAGAAATCTCAAACACCTTCATCTAGTAGCATCATTTTCTCACCTCCCCCTTCCCCTAATATCCCGGAGATCCTCTTTGAAATAGGTTTCTTAGAGCAAGTGACATATTTCCTCCAGACCATACAAGGGGTTTCTGAGGTGGGAGGCTTGGTCTCCAGTGAACAGACTTCTGCTGTTTGCATGTGCCTGCATGTAACACAGGCACCCACGCATGCTAGGGCAGACTCCTGCAAACACATGTTCCCTTTTAACTCTCACTGAAGGAAGGGCGAGAAAGGCATCATTCCCAAACAAGTTCAGGGAATTTTCCTCCCCAAACAGTGGGTAGCTAGAACCATGACTGCCCCTTAGTCACCTCCCATAGATTGTCACTGAATTTGTACCACCGTTTTGTCCAAAGCTCCCAGTGTATTTTAATGGATAGGCCACTGGATTTTGGAGTCAGAAGGAAGGCTCATGTTTGAATCTTTGCTCTGTCATTCATTACCTGCATGACCTTGGACAAGTCACTTCTCTTTTGGACCTTAGTTTCCTCATTTATAAGATAGGGGAGTGGACTCAATGATCTCTAAGTCCCTTCCAACTCTTATCCCTATTATGCTATCATCCTACATTGGTGGAGTAACAGCTGCTGAGTCTGGAAGACATGCAAAGAGTCGTAAAACCCAGTGTGGGCACCTTTTTCTGCTGAGTGGCAGAAAACCAGGAATCAAATCCTTAGGCAGCCCCTAAGGCTATGCCAGTAGCTATTCAGTGGTCAAGAGACTTACTGAGCTCCAGACCCAGAGCAGGAAGGTGGTTAGAAGCAGGCGAGGGCTGGGCCCAGAGTCTGAAGTAGGAGGACAATGTTCCATAGAAAACCTCCAAGTGGTCTCAATGCCCTTCTCAGTAATCTTATAGTGAATTAAGAAATCCAGGTCAGTTGAGTCAATTATCAACAAGCTTAGGCCTCTCCCACCCACCTATCTCTGGCCTCCCTCTTATTCCCTAAAGCATGCCTTCTTCAGCATGAAAAAACAAACCTGTCCACTGATTTTTCACATGCAGTTCCCTAACTTCAATATAGAGACCCTCAGATGAGGAAAGAGGTGAAGGGTTCTGGGTCTGTTCATAGATATGCCTCCTCTTAACCCCGTATTCCTTCAGGAATCAGGTGGGGGTGAGGGTGGGGAAAGGAGTGCACAGAGCAAATTGAAACCCTGAGTCTAGACCTCCAAAGGAGTCCAGTTTAAAGGAAAACTCCCCACCTCCATCCCTTTCCCTAGGCTGCCCGATTTAAAAAACCTGTCAGAATCCCCTCAGTGAGAGTAATTGGGGAGAGGGGTGACTCCGCCTCCCTAAGAGGAACCCTAGCAAACTTGGCCTGCATCCTCTCTCAAGCCGAGACAGGTGACCCCTGCTGTTGTTCCTGCCCCGGGAGAAGGAACCTCTTATCTGAAGACCTGACAAGTTCCAGACTGGAAGCCCTACCCCCACCCATCTCTTTCCAGCCTCATCCTCTCTACCCTACCCAGTTTCTCCGAATTCCCATCAGGGTCCAAAGCAGTCAGCCCAGTATGGGATTTAAAGTGACAGCGGCTCATTTTTTCCCCAGCTCCTCTAGCCCAAATCAAATGGTGGGTTAAGTGCAGAGGGCACCTGATCTATCTGAGATATTTTTCCTTGTATGTATTCACATTTGGATTGAAAAGAGAGTTTGCGCTCCTCCCCCATACACCCCCAAATCCCCTCAGCCCCCAAAGGGCGTCCACAAAGCGTTCCTGATGGCTACGTGATCCTACGGTCCAAATCCCTATGCGTGTAGACGCAAATTAAAAGCAGTCACATACACACACAGCACAGACAACACACAATACATACAAACACACAACACATAACACAACACAACCACACAGCACACACACGAATACACGACACAAACGCGCAGTCCAGACATTCAACGCACGCAAATTCACCACACACAACACACACCTCCAGACCTTAAGTAGGTTACAGGACCTCTAGTCTCCCCCTCTTTGGCTCCCACCCTCCTTACACACTTTCTCAAAGCTACATTTAACTCCTTACTCCCCAAGGCTATGAGGAGACCCCAGCAGGTCGGAGCTTCTTCACAGCTCGCCCAGCAGACGGGGGCCTTGGAACAGCAGAGGGAAAGAGGGAAGGCGATCCAAGAGGAGTACTGGAAGGGAAACCACGATAGTGATCCTTCCCCCTCTACACCTCCATTGCGGTTGGGGGCCGAGCTAGCCACCCCCAATCCCCCTGGCGCGGCTCCCGCCTTACCTGATCTCAATGTCCCTCACGGGCCGGGAGCTGTACGCTGGTGGCTTTTATTCGGCTCGGGGGGAACTTAGAAGAGACGTGTGTCCGGCACGCATACTGGGGGCCGTGCTGCGACTGCAGGGGTAGGGATACCTGGATGCTAGCAATCCTTTTCATACTCAGCTTTCAAGTCCCCTTCCGTGATCCAGATGGCCGGCATCTAGGGAGGCTGCACAGCCGGGCTCAGCACAGTCTTTCCCGGGTACCCAGGTCTGTCAGTCTTCCTGTTACCCTACCCTCTCCCTCACTAGCTGTCTTGCTCCCACTCTGATTCCCTGGTTTGCCTCTAGCAGATCCACCCGTAGCTCGCAGCTCGCAGCCCGCAGCCGTGGGCACAGGAGCGCGGCGGGCCGAGAATGGAGAGGGGCAGGTCCAAAAGAGACGCGTTCTCCGGGCGGGGAGCCGCGAAGGTTGGGCTACGCGGGGGAAGGAGGGACTTAAACAGCGACGGGCGGAAACGAATGGGAGGCGGAGAGGGAGGAGGAGCCCAGCTAGGGTACTTTATTCTAAGGAGGGTTTTGTGCATCATTAGGAAGAGGAGGAGGGGATCGAGGCCGAGCGGAGGAGGGATGGTTGCTGAGGAACTGGGGAGAAGCCATGCAGGAAAGGGGAAAGGGTGGGTCCCAAGAGTGTGTGTGTGTGTGTGTGTGTGTGTGTGTGTGTGTGTGTGTGCCCTCGAGCTGCTGTGGCTAGGGAAGGTGCCTGTGTGTGTGAGTGCATGAGTATGTGTGTGTGTGTGTGTGTGTGTGTGTGTGTGTGTGTGTGTGTGTGTGTTAGAGTGGGGGGGGTGGGGGATGCATCTCTGGGCTGGGCACAAGGATTCTAGACATATG